>JAIOJX010000024.1:104376950-104924450 GCA_022376925.1 Tragulus kanchil
AGCTGAAGAGGAGGTGTGCTTTTTGCTCATTTTACTGTGAAATATAATCTGGGCAATTGTTTGATGGATTTCATGAAATATGGAGGAAATCCGAACTAAGAGTTTTACCTGATTGCCTTTATTTCGCCCATCTTGGAAATAACGAAAAGTTTAAGTAATTCAGAGCTGATGACTCTAGTGACAGGAGTTGTCCATATTCAAAGAAAGTTAAGAGTAAGGAAATGAGGAAGTGAGTAATAATGGTGAGCTTCATATTTTGAGAGGAGGAGCCCTTTTGGTTGCTGATACTTTCAAAGAAACACAGGTATCAGGCCAAAAGAAAAGGAGAGAGACCATGGACTACATTGAATTCTGTTAGTTAGAATTTTAAAAACAAAAGCAGCAAAGAAATAGGTTAATTTTATGCTGCCACTCTGGGGCAGAATTGAGAATAAGTATCATGAAATTGAAAAAAGAAAAGAAATCATTGATAATTTGCAATGGAGTAAGCTCTTCACCTACAGCCCGTTTTAATTCCACCAAATGTTGTAAATTGCTACTTAAAGCAGCATATTGTGTACAAATCTTTTACTTTATGCTTGGCTGTATCTAGAAAAAGCTTCATGAATCATCTTGCTAAGCTCTGTATCTGCTGTGAGCCCGTTGTGATAAATGGGCTTACATGAAAACATTTCTAATAAGCATTATCTTAAAATAATTGTTTTTGGATGTTTGCTGTGAAAAATAAGGAAAAGGAAGAACATTTAAATTACTCATGATCCTGCACTCAGAGATGACACTGTGAACATTTTTGGAGTACATCATCCTAGTCTGTTTTATTGTAGATTTCATACTGTGAATACTGTAAACTGGGAATTTCCTTCTACACAGTACACCATGAATCTGTTTTTATGTCATTAAATATTCTCCCCTAAGACTGTATTTAGAGAATATATGTGCCCACTCACTCAGTTGTGTCTGACTCTTTGTGACCCTGTGGACTGATTTACTGACAGGCAAACAAAAACTCAAAACAAGATGCAACTGTGTACAGCTCCCGAACTGTAGGTTCTGATTTTGGCATCCATGAATGCACGAAGAAAGGGGCTCCAGCTGAAGAGGAGGTGTGCTTTTTGCTCATTTTACTGTGAAATATAATCTGGGCAATTGTTTGATGGATTTCATGAAATATGGAGGAAATCCGAACTAAGAGTTTTACCTGATTGCCTTTATTTCGCCCATCTTGGAAATAACGAAAAGTTTAAGTAATTCAGAGCTGATGACTCTAGTGACAGGAGTTGTCCATATTCAAAGAAAGTTAAGAGTAAGGAAATGAGGAAGTGAGTAATAATGGTGAGCTTCATATTTTGAGAGGAGGAGCCCTTTTGGTTGCTGATACTTTCAAAGAAACACAGGTATCAGGCCAAAAGAAAAGGAGAGAGACCATGGACTACATTGAATTCTGTTAGTTAGAATTTTAAAAACAAAAGCAGCAAAGAAATAGGTTAATTTTTATGCTGCCACTCTGGGGCAGAATTGAGAATAAGTATCATGAAATTGAAAAAAGAAAAGAAATCATTGATAATTTGCAATGGAGTAAGCTCTTCACCTACAGCCCGTTTTAATTCCACCAAATGTTGTAAATTGCTACTTAAAGCAGCATATTGTGTACAAATCTTTTACTTTATGCTTGGCTGTATCTAGAAAAAGCTTCATGAATCATCTTGCTAAGCTCTGTATCTGCTGTGAGCCCGTTGTGATAAATGGGCTTACATGAAAACATTTCTAATAAGCATTATCTTAAAATAATTGTTTTTGGATGTTTGCTGTGAAAAATAAGGAAAAGGAAGAACATTTAAATTACTCATGATCCTGCACTCAGAGATGACACTGTGAACATTTTTGGAGTACATCATCCTAGTCTGTTTTATTGTAGATTTCATACTGTGAATACTGTAAACTGGGAATTTCCCTTCTACACAGTACACCATGAATCTGTTTTTATGTCATTAAATATTCTCCCCTAAGACTGTATTTAGAGAATATATGTGCCCACTCACTCAGTTGTGTCTGACTCTTTGTGACCCTGTGGACTGTATAGGCTCCTCTGTCCGTGGAATTTTCCAGACAAGAGCACTGGACTGGGTTGACACTTCTTCTCCCAGAGGATCTTTCCAACTCAGGGATTGAACCAGTGTCTCTTGACTTCTGCGTTGACAAGTGAATTCTTTACCGTAGTGTCACCTGGGATGCTGTTAGAGAATATATAGTTTTTTTTTTTTTTAACCATACGGACTTGCCAACATTTTCATATGGATTTTCAGCATCTAGTCTCTGCGTGGTTGGATGTTTATATATTTCCAGTGTTTTCATAATTAATGATAAGAATTTGCATCATCATCAACATTAACAAAATGTAAAGTTCACATGATGTAAAACTTGGTTTTGGTGTCCATTACCTCTCTCTAGTTTTGAAGTATTGTCATCACTTTCAAGTAGGACCCTTTACCCACTAAAAGGTATTTTTCTGTCTGCCCCAGCCTACCTCTCCATTGTTATTTCCAGTCTCCTCAAAGTTAAACTCAGATCTTATCAGGACCTAAACCAGCCTTGTAGATGCCTGCCCTTATCACCTTGGTCACTTGCACTCACTTTTTCTTTCCTCTTCATCCTTTCTTTTTTCAAGTCCAAGTCAGTTGCCATCTCCTTTGTGAAAACTTCTCTGATTGACTAAGCTGAAGTCATCTCTCTCTCATGGGAACTCTTAGCACACGTCTGTACTGTTTATTTGTCCCATTTTTCATTTTAGCTAATAATGCCTGTGTAATATCATTTGTTGCCCATAAATTATATTGCAAACAATTTCTGTTTTGCTAGAAACAGAAATTGCCTATTTTGTATCCTTTCATGATTATTTTAGTACATAGCACAGCTGAAGTGCACAATAAATTCTTGTCAGAATGAATTAAAATTTAGTTTTTTTCCCCCCTTACAGATCTTAGTACATAGTAGAATGACAACAAATATTTGCCATTTGATTTTAACATATTATTTAAACTTTTATCTGATTCTCTGCCTTGAGGTTACAACTCCTAAATAATTAACATATTTATTAAAAAGAAAAGTATGTACTCTCATTTATATGCCTTTATTTAAGAAATTGGTATTCTTTATTTAGGGGCTTCCCAGGTGGCTCCATGTAAAGAATCTACCTGCCAGTGCAGGAAATATAGGCAACACAGGTTGGATCCCTGGGTTAGGAAGATAAATGACAACCAACTCCATGGTTCTTGCTTGAAAATCCCGTGGATAGGAGAGCCTGCCAGTTTGTAGTCCATGGGATTGCAAAGATTTGGATATGACTGAGCACACACACACCTTTCTTTTTAGATATTTCCTTCCTTCTTTCCTTTTTTCCTTTGAATTTGGCCTTTATCCATCTATGTATGATGTTTATTTATACATGGCAACTTCCAAATATGGGATTCTGAAATGTAGGATGATGTTTTTGCTTTTGCTGTCGTAATGGTACTGGTGGCTAGTAACTTCAGAGAACATTCCTCAGTGACTTGTGGGTCCTTTTGATTATTAGATCTGATATCTCAGAAGTCATTTTACTAGAGTTGTAAATTATACGATTCTTCCTTAATATGTTTGCTTTGCACTTGTGTCCATATTGATTGACCTCAATAAGTTGAATGCATGTTTCCTTAGAAACGAGAATTCATAAATTGGTATTGCTGTGCTTGGAGTTTCGTTGTTCCGTGAAGATATTTGCAAAGCAAGAATGTGAATCTATTGCTAAGTAATCTATCCATTTTACTTTTAAAAATAATGTGTGTTTTTCAAAAGCTCTACTCCAAGAAAATGTCTTTTTCTTTATTACTTCTGAAGAGAAAAATTGTACTAAGAACTAATGATGTTGTCATCTCCTTTTCCCTCTCTTAAGTGACTCCATGAAAAAACAAATGGGAAAAAATGTGGTGAAGATCAGATTCAGAGCTATCTAGTGTACTCTCAAAGTGTACCTCTGTGTATTAATATTTCTGATAGATTTGTTTTACAGCATAAGAGCCACCATTGTTTTTATTGTTCTTGTAGTCAGTGAACAGATTGAATTTAATTTTATTGGCATTCCTTTTTAAAACATCTGAGCCTCATTTCAGAAGTGATAGCTTTTGCATCAGAGAGGACTTAACTGCAAATTGGTGACCTTTGAGAAATATTCCTAGCCAAAATGGCAACAGAGAACTCAGTTCAAACAGTTCCTATGGTGATGGCAGACTGACTCATGTCCCAACTCTGAACAGTTTCAGCTTGAGATTCTCTTGATTGACCATGAGTTGTCAGCATCTCTAAGCACATTATATTCCATGCACAAACACACACACGCACTGTTGGCCAGACACAGCATAGACTCCTATTAAACTGGAGGACCGGCTTACACGGACTGACTGAATCCAGTCTGTATAAGTAAGACCCCTGTTCCGTTGTGTTGATTCTGGAAATCATATAAAGTTTGACTGAATTTTCAGAAGGCATAGTTAACTGCAGAATACTCTATAGGCGTACAGATATCCAGGGTCTTCTACTAATGCTCTCCCAACATTGATTCTCTGTAGTCTAAAACACAGTGCCAGACTAATCATTCTAACACTCATTCATGACTACTCCTTCTGGCTTTAAAGATCTTGGCTCATTTATTCCTCAGTGACTTGTGGGTCCTTTTGATTATTAGATCTGATATCTCAGAAGTCATTTTACTAGAGTTGTAAATTATACGATTCTTCCTTAATATGTTTGCTTTGCACTTGTGTCCATATTGATTGACCTCAATAAGTTGAATGCATGTTTCCTTAGAAACGAGAATTCATAAATTGGTATTGCTGTGCTTGGAGTTTCGTTGTTCCGTGAAGATATTTGCAAAGCAAGAATGTGAATCTATTGCTAAGTAATCTATCCATTTTACTTTTAAAAATAATGTGTGTTTTTCAAAAGCTCTACTCCAAGAAAATGTCTTTTTCTTTATTACTTCTGAAGAGAAAAATTGTACTAAGAACTAATGATGTTGTCATCTCCTTTTCCCTCTCTTAAGTGACTCCATGAAAAAACAAATGGGAAAAAATGTGGTGAAGATCAGATTCAGAGCTATCTAGTGTACTCTCAAAGTGTACCTCTGTGTATTAATATTTCTGATAGATTTGTTTTACAGCATAAGAGCCACCATTGTTTTTATTGTTCTTGTAGTCAGTGAACAGATTGAATTTAATTTTATTGGCATTCCTTTTTAAAACATCTGAGCCTCATTTCAGAAGTGATAGCTTTTGCATCAGAGAGGACTTAACTGCAAATTGGTGACCTTTGAGAAATATTCCTAGCCAAAATGGCAACAGAGAACTCAGTTCAAACAGTTCCTATGGTGATGGCAGACTGACTCATGTCCCAACTCTGAACAGTTTCAGCTTGAGATTCTCTTGATTGACCATGAGTTGTCAGCATCTCTAAGCACATTATATTCCATGCACAAACACACACACGCACTGTTGGCCAGACACAGCATAGACTCCTATTAAACTGGAGGACCGGCTTACACGGACTGACTGAATCCAGTCTGTATAAGTAAGACCCCTGTTCCGTTGTGTTGATTCTGGAAATCATATAAAGTTTGACTGAATTTTCAGAAGGCATAGTTAACTGCAGAATACTCTATAGGCGTACAGATATCCAGGGTCTTCTACTAATGCTCTCCCAACATTGATTCTCTGTAGTCTAAAACACAGTGCCAGACTAATCATTCTAACACTCATTCATGACTACTCCTTCTGGCTTTAAAGATCTTGGCTCATTTATTCGTTAATTCTGTCATCAGTTTTGGGGAAATTCATCCTGTGCCAGGTTCTGTACTGGCTGGAGTATCAACAGCTGCCCTGCAGAGCCACCATGCCCAGCCTCCCTGCAACACCACTTCTGCATCTGGCAGTCATGGTCATCTTTTACCAGCACATTTGACCACATTACACTCCTGCTTCGAATTCCATGAATTCCCATGTTCCAATCACAACTTAGAAAGCCTTTGTCATATGGTCCCTGTCACCTTCTCCAACCTTCTTTTCCAACTATTCTGTCCCTTGACCACTGTGTTCCAGCCACACTGGCTGCCTTTCTGTACTTGGATGAAGCTAGAATCTTTCTCATTTAGAAGCCTTCGTATGGGCTGTTCTCTCTGGCCAGAACATCCTGTTCTCTGTTCAGTATACTCTCTAAATTTCCATGGCTTGTTTTCTATCCATCACTTTATTTTATGATGTGAATTTTCACCTTGATTACTGTATAATGTATGTCATCATTCAACGTGGTTGAATAATGGTTCTTTTCATTTTAATCTTGGGGTATTTGCAAAGTTATGGATTTAAAAAAAACCTAAATACATTCAAAGAGTATTGAGCACAAGGTAACCTTTTTGTTGTATAATGGGTAATTTAAGGTCTAACAAGTCATAATTATCAACAATTATCATTGTATCCTAGAGTATGGAAGTTACTGGATAATTCTGCTCGTCAAATACAGGATTAGGAGAAGGTTTGTTGTGATAGGTAATCTGGAGAGTAAGCTAGGCAATTAGGATTTGGGATTTCCTGCCATTACCAGAAAGCAGCAGAGATATATGGCAAAGACATGCAGATGCCTGAAACAGTCATGGCCATTTTAATTTCCTCATTTGCAGCATTTTTGAAAACTTACCTTATTCAGCCAATGTTTATTCCTTGTCCCTTGCGTTGAGCTGGAGGCTAGAGATAATTACATAAGGAATCAGACAAACACAGCCATCTACTCTCTTGATGTCTACATCATCTTCAGTATTGAACATGGACTTATTTGTCACCTACCCCTTTTTATATATTAATTTCATAGGATCACTAAGTACTTCCTGACTGATTGATACTATCATAAATATACTTTGATAACACTGGTAGCAGTTTTTTGTTCTTTTTATGGTTAGATATTGCTTGCATATGTGACTATGCCCCAGGAAAATTACAGAGTATAGTTGAAGAATCTGAAAAGGCTACCTTAATACTCAGTTTAATAAAGATGCAGCTACTTGAGGAAAACCTGAGGAACCCGAGCACATGACTTAAAGATAAAACCTAAGGGAATTCAAGAGTATCTACCAGCAAACTGAGGATTCAGAGAGAAATCCGGTAGATGTGTTTTGTTTATTCACAAGGGCTAACTACTCCTCTAGTTCCTTTATCCCCCTTGTCTTTAATACCTTAATCCCAGGCTCTTGGGATTTTAACTAAATTGAGTCTTCTTGGAGTCATCTTCAAAATGATATGTTTTGGGATGCCAAACTGCCCCTTAATTTATTTATACACTCATACTCCTCTGCCCTTTGACTTGTCTGTGTGATAGGGACATTTTAAATGTGTGTTCTGAGCCTTTGAGATGCAAAGATGACAATAGCTGTTGGTAAAAAGGAGTAACATTCTTTTTTTCTTTTTAAAGATTTAGTTTTATTTATTTATTTGAGGGGGGTGGGGTGGGGAGGGAGGGGAGCAGGCGGGCCACTTCTATTGGTCTTTCATTTATCCATTTTCATCCATCTTTGTTCTTTGGCCCTTGTGGGCCTCCCATCGCGGTGGCCTCTGTTGTCGCAGAGCACCGGCTCTGGGCGCATGCGCTCCAGAGCTCCGGCTCGGTAGTTGGGACACATCAGTCCAGCCGCTCCGTGGCATGTGGGATCTTCCCAGGCCAGGGATCAAACCGGCGCCCCTTGCAGTGCACGGCGGTGTCCTTACCCACTGGACCACCAGGGAAGCCCAAGGAGTAACATTCTTAAAGGAAAAGTAGCTGTGCTTACTTTTTTTTCATGCTGTCAGTGTTGAGGATCTACAGGAAAGAACAGGCATTCAACTCAGAGCTTTAGGCTGTCAGGTGTATTGAGGATATACTTCAAAGTCAGAGTGTGTCTTTTTAAGGTCACAGTCTACATTTTAACAAAGAGAATTGGATTAATTGGTAGATAAATTATCATATCTTTTTTTCCAAGGAGTGGGTACCTTTTAATATTGTGGCTGCGGTCACCACTGATTTTGGAGCCCAAGAAAACAACATCTGCCACTGTTTCCACTTTTACAAACCTAGACAGCATATTCAAAAACAGACATCACTTTGCCCACAAAGATCCATATAGTCAAAGCTATGGTTTTTCCAGTAGTCACGTATGGACATGACAATTGAACCATAAAAGAAGGCTGAGAGCTGAAGAATCCATGCATTTGAATTGTGGTGCTGGACTTTTGGGAGTCCCTTGGACAGCAAACCAGTCAGTCACTGAATCTGCAATACTTTGACCACCTGATGCTAAGAAGCAGCTCATTGGAAAACATCTGATGCTGGGAAAGATTGAGGGGAGGAGGAGTAGGGAGTGACAGAGAATGACATAGTTGGATAAAGTTTGAGCCAACTCTGGGAGATTGTGAAGGACAGTGAAGCTGTAGTTCATGGAGCCATAAAGAGACGGACACAACTTAGTGACTGAACAACAACAAACTGAAATTTCTTATTTGGTAACCCTTAAAAATGTTTAATGCCAGCTCTGCTCCTTGATTGTAGAGTGCAGCTTTCCATTTGTGTTTTCTTTGGTTCCTTCAGTAGAGTTATAGGGGTATTTTCTGAGTTGAATTGGCAGGAATATTAATATATCACCGGTTGAATTCACATATAGACCTTGCGTAGTAGTTATATAACTGTCCCAAATAATGTGATTTAGTTCTGCTTTTCTTTAAGATTTATTTATTCATTTATGGCATCACTGGGTCTTCACTGCTGCATTCAAGGGCTACTCTCTAGTTGTAGTGTGTGGGCTTCTTGTTGCAATGGCTTCTTTTGTTGAGGAGCACAGGCTCTAGGTGCATAGACTTCAGTAGCTGCAGCTCATGGACTCTAGAGCTCTGGCTCAGTCGTTGTGGAGCTGGGGCCCAGTTGTACCCGAGGTATGTGGGATCTTCTGCGACCAGTGATCAGACCTGTGTCTCTTACATTGGCTCCTCACCATTGGACCACCAGGAAAGCCCTAGTTCTCCTTTTTAATTAATACATATTCTCTTTAGTATCTTTCTTTAGAGATAGAGACATTCCTTTAACTGATACCGTAACACATACATATTTTTAATACAAACTTTTTTTTTTTTACTGAAGAACCGTGTTATATCATTTTGTGTGTGTATGCTCAGTGGTGTCCAGCTCTTTGTGACCCCATGGACAATTGCCTGCCAGGCTTCTTTGTTCATGGAATTCTCCAGGCAAAAATACTGGAGTGGGTTGCCATTTCCTTTTCCAGGGGATCTTCCCCTTAGGATTACCTGAAAATTATTTTGACTGTTCTTCTGTCCCCTCTGTTTCCTAGAAATAGAAAAAAATTGCTGTTTTATTCTGGTTTTTGAGATCCTATTGTCTTATGTTAAAGTCTGTGAAAGCTTCTGTATGTTTTACTGAATTTTGTTCGGGAAAAAAGTACTTTTGAGGACATAGTTCTCTAGGGTAATGGGCATATTATCCAGTATGAAAAATACTAAGAATGTAAAGTGGTTCTAGGAGACTTGAAAATCAGGGGCTACAGAATGGTGATCAGATTTTCTTTGCCATATATTTTGCTTGATTTTTCTCTGTATATGAGCTTATTTATATTTCTTCTTTTTCTCTCAGTTATAGGAAGTCACTCTGTGACCAGAGCAGATAGGAATATTCTTAGGCTTCATTTAGCTTTCAGTATTTCTAGAAGCTACATCAGGTTTTATAGCCTAAAATCTCTGTGTTCTTTGTTTGTTTGTTTTAAATGAAGTAGAATTAGGAATTTAAAGAAAGGAAAAACATGAATTGAAAATTTCAAAAAAAAATAAAGACTGTAATTTAATAGTATCAAGTTAGGATTGGAAGAGAGGAAAAAGCAAGAGCACTTCAAGAATGCTGATGAACAGAAACTATGGATTTTATGCCTGTAAGTAAAAACTGGAAAAATTGTATGTTTAAATGTTATTTCCTCATAACAGTCCTACCCACGCGCTTAGACTTGGTTAAACTTGCCTCTTCTACTTTCTTGTAGTACTAGGTGCCTTTCCGTTCATGACAGCTATTGCATTAGTAAATGTAAACTGTTTAATGGCAGTCTTTCCACATCATTATTTTATTCACCATTGTTCCCAATCAGCATTGTGGAGCATGGCACATGGGCTCAGTTAATTAAAAATGGAACAAAAAAGTTGGACAGAGAAAATTAGTAGAATGAAAAGCAAATTATATGCATATCATCATGTGAGAACAAAAGAATAACAACTTCTGTTATGGTTCTGAAGTGAACAACTGGCAACAGTAGAAATGAAAAATAAGATGACTTGTTTCCTGCTCCAGGGGAGTGGTGTAGTTTCTTCATACAGATAAATCATTCAGTTAAGAATGCTTTGTTTTTGATTACACTGTTTTCAGAATACTTTCAAGTTTGAGGTCTTGTTTTTACCTTACTCTACTGTAAGAAGGTATGAGTCGAACTTTATACTTACTTTATGGATTAAGAGAGAAAAAGAACAATCTTGAAAAGATATTAAGGGATCTCCTTACATGTCCAGAGTAAGAAATAAAGTAACGACTCTGACTTTTGTCTCCTAAAGGAACTCTCTTCTGACAAATTTACTCAACATGTGTGTTTTTCCCACTTGAGAGGCCAGTGAAAGGCAACCCTTGAACCTGTGTGACTGCTCTTCAGTCAGATTCTCAATGGGGAGTGGAAGCTTAGTCCAGCTAGTAAGCTGTTGCTGTCTTTATCAAAACCAAAGTTTACTTTGCTCTGTGAAGCTGCCAAAGAAGAAAGCTCTTGGTGAACAGGTAGGATAGAATTATACAGGGTATAAAGACTTCTAGAAATGGTGTGCCAGGATATCACTTGTGAGTCAGGACACATCTTAATAGAGATAAACAAGCTAAAACCTGTTCACTTCGTGAGAAGTGGCACCAGTCAATCTGAGATTTAAAAAAAATAAAGACTGTAATTTAATAGCAGTTAAGACGCTAATGGATTTTATGCCTGTAAGTAAAACTGGAAAAATTGTATGTTTAAATGTTATTTCCTCATAACAGTCCTACCCACGCGCTTAGACTTGGTTAAACTTGCCTCTTCTACTTTCTTGTAGTACTAGGTGCCTTTCCGTTCATGACAGCTATTGCATTAGTAAATGTAAACTGTTTAATGGCAGTCTTTCCACATCATTATTTTATTCACCATTGTTCCCAATCAGCATTGTGGAGCATGGCACATGGGCTCAGTTAATTAAAAATGGAACAAAAAAGTTGGACAGAGAAAATTAGTAGAATGAAAAGCAAATTATATGCATATCATCATGTGAGAACAAAAGAATAACAACTTCTGTTATGGTTCTGAAGTGAACAACTGGCAACAGTAGAAATGAAAAATAAGATGACTTGTTTCCTGCTCCAGGGGAGTGGTGTAGTTTCTTCATACAGATAAATCATTCAGTTAAGAATGCTTTGTTTTTGATTACACTGTTTTCAGAATACTTTCAAGTTTGAGGTCTTGTTTTTACCTTACTCTACTGTAAGAAGGTATGAGTCGAACTTTATACTTACTTTATGGATTAAGAGAGAAAAAGAACAATCTTGAAAAGATATTAAGGGATCTCCTTACATGTCCAGAGTAAGAAATAAAGTAACGACTCTGACTTTTGTCTCCTAAAGGAACTCTCTTCTGACAAATTTACTCAACATGTGTGTTTTTCCCACTTGAGAGGCCAGTGAAAGGCAACCCTTGAACCTGTGTGACTGCTCTTCAGTCAGATTCTCAATGGGGAGTGGAAGCTTAGTCCAGCTAGTAAGCTGTTGCTGTCTTTATCAAAACCAAAGTTTACTTTGCTCTGTGAAGCTGCCAAAGAAGAAAGCTCTTGGTGAACAGGTAGGATAGAATTATACAGGGTATAAAGACTTCTAGAAATGGTGTGCCAGGATATCACTTGTGAGTCAGGACACATCTTAATAGAGATAAACAAGCTAAAACCTGTTCACTTCGTGAGAAGTGGCACCAGTCAATCTGAGAACTCCTTTCCCACAGCTATCAGTTAGTAAAAGTTACAGTTGGTCTGGGTGGTGCCAGCTATAGTTTATTTGGACTACCTTTGTCATTTATTCTGGCTGAAAAATAAGTTGAATTTGGCTTGCTCAGTGTGTTAGCACTATATTAAAAAGTAAAGGGAGGGCCTGTGTCATGTACGCTTGAAATTAAACTGGTCCGGTTTTTTTTGTTTTTTTTTTTTTTAGTGAATGTGGAAAATATAACCTCTCTGATGACAGAATTAACATGTAATTGGGTGAGATAAAGATCTGGGAAAAGCTGAGATGTTGATGGAAAGTTTATTGGCCCTGAAGTCAAAGGTCTAAATTTGAGTCCAGGGTTTATCAAGTGACCTCAGGAATGAGATTTAAATTATTTAAGCCTCAGTTGCCTTATTTATAAAGAGAGAATAAAAACATCTACTTCAGAGGATAGGAGGTAATATTTATAAAAGTACTTTCTAAAGACAGGCAATGAACTCACAAACAAATATGCATTTTAAGTTTAGATGATAGTATGTATTTAGAAGAAAATCAAACTGAGCTCAGGAAGAGAGATTTATCAAACTGCTCCTGACACTGGATTATTATGAAGGCTTTCCTTTCATTCACCCATACATTTGCTAATCTATTAGTTTAGTGAAATATGTGTGTGTGCACTCTGTTGCTCAGTTGTGTCCAAGTCTTGGCAGGCCCATGGGCCATAACCTGCCAGGCTCCTCTATCCATGGAATTTTCCAGGCAAGAATACTGGAGCAGGTTGCCATTTCCTTCTCCAGGGGATCTTACCATCCCAGGGATCAAACCCGTGTCTCTTTGTCTTCTGCCTTGGCAAGTGGATTCTTTACCACTAGGGCTACCTGGGAAGCCCAGTTTAATGAAATAAAACCAAAGTTTACTTTGCTCTGTGAAGCTGCCAAAGAAGAAAGCTCTTGGTGAACAGGTAGGATAGAATTATACAGGGTATAAAGACTTCTAGAAATGGTGTGCCAGGATATCACTTGTGAGTCAGGACACATCTTAATAGAGATAAACAAGCTAAAACCTGTTCACTTCGTGAGAAGTGGCACCAGTCAATCTGAGAACTCCTTTCCCACAGCTATCAGTTAGTAAAAGTTACAGTTGGTCTGGGTGGTGCCAGCTATAGTTTATTTGGACTACCTTTGTCATTTATTCTGGCTGAAAAATAAGTTGAATTTGGCTTGCTCAGTGTGTTAGCACTATATTAAAAAGTAAAGGGAGGGCCTGTGTCATGTACGCTTGAAATTAAACTGGTCCGGTTTTTTTTGTTTTTTTTTTTTTTAGTGAATGTGGAAAATATAACCTCTCTGATGACAGAATTAACATGTAATTGGGTGAGATAAAGATCTGGGAAAAGCTGAGATGTTGATGGAAAGTTTATTGGCCCTGAAGTCAAAAGGTCTAAATTTGAGTCCAGGGTTTATCAAGTGACCTCAGGAATGAGATTTAAATTATTTAAGCCTCAGTTGCCTTATTTATAAAGAGAGAATAAAAACATCTACTTCAGAGGATAGGAGGTAATATTTATAAAAGTACTTTCTAAAGACAGGCAATGAACTCACAAACAAATATGCATTTTAAGTTTAGATGATAGTATGTATTTAGAAGAAAATCAAACTGAGCTCAGGAAGAGAGATTTATCAAACTGCTCCTGACACTGGATTATTATGAAGGCTTTCCTTTCATTCACCCATACATTTGCTAATCTATTAGTTTAGTGAAATATGTGTGTGTGCACTCTGTTGCTCAGTTGTGTCCAAGTCTTGGCAGGCCCATGGGCCATAACCTGCCAGGCTCCTCTATCCATGGAATTTTCCAGGCAAGAATACTGGAGCAGGTTGCCATTTCCTTCTCCAGGGGATCTTACCATCCCAGGGATCAAACCCGTGTCTCTTTGTCTTCTGCCTTGGCAAGTGGATTCTTTACCACTAGGGCTACCTGGGAAGCCCAGTTTAATGAAATAAAATAGGGCAGACAGACTGTAGGTTCTGTTTTCAGGGAGTTCTGTGTGTGAGTTCTGTGGAACTTAGAACTCATTTACCTATACTTAAATGAAGTTAAGATTCTTAGCTGGCTCACAGAAATCCCCTGTAACCCCTTAGCAAAGTTTCACTGTGGCATTAATGATGGAACATTACATTTTAGTTCTTGAGAGAGGGAAGAAACCAAGTCATAGGAGGGAAAAGAAGGAAGGGACTTCCTCTTTTTCCTTGGATACATGGCAGCCACCTGGTGACCCCTTTTTTCAATCAGCTGATTTTGGTTTTCCATGCTTTTATCAGGCTTTCCGCACCCTGGGTTATCCTGGTTTCCCACCCTTCCCTTTTCAGCTGCATGCAACCTGCTCGGTGGCATTCCAGCATTTTAGCTTCTGTTGTCCCTCAGGTACCCTGTGAGGAGAGCAGTTACATAGATGAGGCATAATGTGAGCATAACCATAAACTGAATTCAGGAATTTGCGTTTTTCTGAGAATGCTTGAATCACTAGTTGCTGGGGCTTTATGCTGTCAAACCAAAGTGATAGCATCTGGGAGTGTGGAGGAACTACTGTGGGCCAGGGGTCCCTGGGTTTTGAAGGCCAACACTTCCTTCTGCCACAGGGCAAGGTATGGATGGAGCCTTGCTTTTCACTTTTTTCTTTTCCTCCTATGAAAAGACTGGAGTTTTCTTCTCTGATGACAGCAAGGGAAGAGAGATAGAGGAGGGACAGAAGGCATTTTGTTTTTCAGTAAGATAGTTTTAAATATATTTATTTATTCGACTACACCAAGTCTCAGTTGTGACACACAAACTCTTAGTTGTGGGATCTGATTTCCTGACCAGGGATCAAACCTGAGCCCCCTGCACTGGGGAGTGCAGAGTCTTAGCCACTGGACCACCAGGGAAGTTCCTAGAAGGGAAATTTATTTCCTGCCTTTTATAAGTCGGACATTTGTAAATTCCGGGTCAAGGGCTTTGGGGAGAGTTGTTTCTACCAAGGTTAAGTGGTCTAACCTGCCACCACATGTGGTTGTGGAGTGGGTAGCAGTGACAACTGTAAGGATTTTAGAGATTGTGTTTCCTGACTGTCTAATACATTTCCCATACATTCATGACTTCATCCAGTCTTTACCATATTCTTTTTGTGTGAGTTCTGTGGAACTTAGAACTCATTTACCTATACTTAAATGAAGTTAAGATTCTTAGCTGGCTCACAGAAATCCCCTGTAACCCCTTAGCAAAGTTTCACTGTGGCATTAATGATGGAACATTACATTTTAGTTCTTGAGAGAGGGAAGAAACCAAGTCATAGGAGGGAAAAGAAGGAAGGGACTTCCTCTTTTTCCTTGGATACATGGCAGCCACCTGGTGACCCCTTTTTTCAATCAGCTGATTTTGGTTTTCCATGCTTTTATCAGGCTTTCCGCACCCTGGGTTATCCTGGTTTCCCACCCTTCCCTTTTCAGCTGCATGCAACCTGCTCGGTGGCATTCCAGCATTTTAGCTTCTGTTGTCCCTCAGGTACCCTGTGAGGAGAGCAGTTACATAGATGAGGCATAATGTGAGCATAACCATAAACTGAATTCAGGAATTTGCGTTTTTCTGAGAATGCTTGAATCACTAGTTGCTGGGGCTTTATGCTGTCAAACCAAAGTGATAGCATCTGGGAGTGTGGAGGAACTACTGTGGGCCAGGGGTCCCTGGGTTTTGAAGGCCAACACTTCCTTCTGCCACAGGGCAAGGTATGGATGGAGCCTTGCTTTTCACTTTTTTCTTTTCCTCCTATGAAAAGACTGGAGTTTTCTTCTCTGATGACAGCAAGGGAAGAGAGATAGAGGAGGGACAGAAGGCATTTTGTTTTTCAGTAAGATAGTTTTAAATATATTTATTTATTCGACTACACCAAGTCTCAGTTGTGACACACAAACTCTTAGTTGTGGGATCTGATTTCCTGACCAGGGATCAAACCTGAGCCCCCTGCACTGGGGAGTGCAGAGTCTTAGCCACTGGACCACCAGGGAAGTTCCTAGAAGGGAAATTTATTTCCTGCCTTTTATAAGTCGGACATTTGTAAATTCCGGGTCAAGGGCTTTGGGGAGAGTTGTTTCTACCAAGGTTAAGTGGTCTAACCTGCCACCACATGTGGTTGTGGAGTGGGTAGCAGTGACAACTGTAAGGATTTTAGAGATTGTGTTTCCTGACTGTCTAATACATTTCCCATACATTCATGACTTCATCCAGTCTTTACCATAGTCCTGTGCCATGTATCATAATACCGTTTCGAAGTTAAGATGACTGAGAGGTGGAATAATCTGCCCAAGGTCACACAGCTGCTAGTAGAGTTGACCCTGAAGTGTCTTTTCTCCTCATCCCTGTTATCCTAGAAGTAAGTAAGTGATCATTCCAGAGAAACCCGTCCCTGGTTAGACACAGGCTCTGTTAACTCAGGATTAATAAGGGGCTTCTTGTGTCCTGTGTATGGAGGCAGATGGCCTAGGCTGGGGAAAGGAAAGCCTGGCACTTGAGTTCTGTTTGACTGTTTGGTCTCCTGTCAGCTCCCCAGAGGCTCACAGCTGTGTGGGGGGGTCATTCCCACCTCAGCCACACTCCGCAGGCCCCCAGGCCCTGGTGCTGGGGCTCTGGCCCGAGTGCGATCCTTGTTCCTTTTCTCTTTTGAGTGTTCAAATAGAAACGTGGAGCAGTGATGAAGGTATCAGGGCTGACAGTCCTGTTGTTCCTTCTCATACTTACTATTGACAAGACCTCCTGCTGCAGGTTTTATGTAAAGTTTTATCTATTATTCACACCCTTTAGCTATTTGTATTCCTTATTCCGGGGGACACTTTTGCTAACTGTTCACTTTTATTCCCCGGAAACACCTAATGAGAAACCTGTGGTTTTAGTGTCTTTGTTGTTGTACTTAGGTCACCGGAGATCTTTGGTCGTGGTTGTACTACCAGTTATTCAGGTATTTCAGCAAGTGGCTGCATTAACTTTGGTTTATTCTGGGGGGATTTGGGGGGAATAGGCAGTTGTGCCTGGGTTTCTATTTGGAATGTAAAGTTATCTGCTTGGATCAAATGAAAAATGTCTTCTTGTAGACTTGGCAGAAGGATTTGTCTTTTACCATATACATTGGTGGCTGGTTTTTGGTTTCCATTTTTTTTCTGTTTGGCCCATTTCATCTTCCTTTTATTCCTTCTGTGCTAAGAGGTTTTTTGTTTTTTGGTTTTTATTAAACATTTATTTTATTTATTTATCGTTTGGAGGTAGGGTGGGGAGGAAGGGTGGCGGGCGGGCCACTTCTATTGGTCTTTCATTTCTCTATTTTCATCTGTCTTTGTTCTTTGGCTCCCGTGGGCCTCCCATCGCGGTGGCCTCTGTCGTCACAGAGCACCATCTCTGGGTGCATGCGCCCCAGAGCTCCGGCTCGGTAATTGGACACATCAGTCCAGCCGCTCCGCGGCACGTGGGATCTTCCCAGGCCAGGGATTGAACTGGTGCCCCTTGCAGTGCAAGGCGGTGTCCTTACCCACTGGACCACCAGGGGAAGCCCTGCTAAGAGGTTTTGGATGCAGCGTTCTTTATCATGTACCACTCTTCATTGTGACGTACGTGTTTTATTGAAGCCCAAAGCCGAAGAAATGGAACAATTACATTATGATGGGTCTACATGCAGTTTATGACATATTCTCTTGACATCAACGATGATCCTTTCACAAGTGTAGTTTTTGTCAGATACTTCATCATCAGTGAAGGCAGTGGGGTATAATGGAAAGAGTAGAAATCTAGATGACCTGTGACCATTTGTACCACTGGCTAGAAATATAACCGTTGACAAGTCCCTTTATTTTCTGGGTCTTAGTTTCCTTACTGTAAACTAAAAGCTGTTATTAAGATGACTTTTAAGGCTGTCATTTGTAAGTAAAATAGGATATATTCTAGGAATGATTAAAAATAAGACTGAATAGTTTAAAAATGCATCACAAAATATGAAAACAGGCGCAAAAAAAATTCACATCTGTAGAACTCAGATTGTGTTGAGTTGTGGTAGAAAGATCTGGACTTACTTCTTAAAGGCCATGTTATGTTTGCGTTAGTTTAAGCAGTATCTTTAGGTGGTCAGTGCCCTAATTAGAAATATGCATCACCAAGAGCTAAGGATTTAATTAAAAGGCTGAACTGAGGAGATTCATATAACCCCATGTCTTAATCTTTAGTCAACAGAAGTTTTGCTAGTGTTCAAAATTCAGTTGAGTACATTTGAAGACTGATTTGGCTTTATTAAGTGACTCATGAGTTGGGAGCTTCTCCTTTGGGAAACAGAGACTCTGAGGAGTTACACAATATGGAAGGTGATTACAGTGAGCGTGGCAGGACAAGGAAAGGAAGTCATCAGTAAGGAAAAGTTGAAAATTCATAGGAAGGAAATAAAAGCTCAGATGCTGAGATTTCTCATTGGCTGAACTGTGGCATTTTTCCACAGTTCGAAAAAGCTGTGGCTTGTTACTAGTTAAGAAGGATGTCTTGGTTCCTTCTGCTGAGGTAGTGAAGTTGTTTCACTTCCTCTTTGAGAGTGCAAGGTATATCTTTTCCTGTTGGAGATCAGTAAAGTAGCGTCTTTTTTGGGTAATTGGTTTCTTTCTGCTGGGGATAATTGATGAAGAGTGGTAGCGCATGAGAGCTCCCCCTACAGACCTTCCTGACTCCAAGTTTAGTTGAAGTTTGCTTTTATTAATTTTCACACTAATAAACCAATGAGTGTGTAACAGAGCATGGCCTAATGCGGGCCTTAGCACTCAGCTCTTGCTGTGCACCATTATTCCCCCCACCCCACCCCATTAGTGAGGGTTAATGGTCTTGCTCAGCCACTGGTTGGCGCCAGGCCCCTCCCACAAACAGCCAGCTGTCAGTGAGTAGCCTGTAGTGGGCTCATTGAGCAAAGGACCTGTGGCATTGTTGTCAGGCAGAGAGTGAGGTGAGAGGCAGATCCCAGTTTCCAGTTCAGTTTATTTTCTGGGTCTTAGTTTCCTTACTGTCTTATTAAGATGATTTTGGCATTTGTAAGTAAAATAGGATATATTCTAGGAATGATTAAAAATAAGACTGAATAGTTTAAAAATGCATCACAAAATATGAAAACAGGCGCAAAAAAAATTCACATCTGTAGAACTCAGATTGTGTTGAGTTGTGGTAGAAAGATCTGGACTTACTTCTTAAAGGCCATGTTATGTTTGCGTTAGTTTAAGCAGTATCTTTAGGTGGTCAGTGCCCTAATTAGAAATATGCATCACCAAGAGCTAAGGATTTAATTAAAAGGCTGAACTGAGGAGATTCATATAACCCCATGTCTTAATCTTTAGTCAACAGAAGTTTTGCTAGTGTTCAAAATTCAGTTGAGTACATTTGAAGACTGATTTGGCTTTATTAAGTGACTCATGAGTTGGGAGCTTCTCCTTTGGGAAACAGAGACTCTGAGGAGTTACACAATATGGAAGGTGATTACAGTGAGCGTGGCAGGACAAGGAAAGGAAGTCATCAGTAAGGAAAAGTTGAAAATTCATAGGAAGGAAATAAAAGCTCAGATGCTGAGATTTCTCATTGGCTGAACTGTGGCATTTTTCCACAGTTCGAAAAAGCTGTGGCTTGTTACTAGTTAAGAAGGATGTCTTGGTTCCTTCTGCTGAGGTAGTGAAGTTGTTTCACTTCCTCTTTGAGAGTGCAAGGTATATCTTTTCCTGTTGGAGATCAGTAAAGTAGCGTCTTTTTTGGGTAATTGGTTTCTTTCTGCTGGGGATAATTGATGAAGAGTGGTAGCGCATGAGAGCTCCCCCTACAGACCTTCCTGACTCCAAGTTTAGTTGAAGTTTGCTTTTATTAATTTTCACACTAATAAACCAATGAGTGTGTAACAGAGCATGGCCTAATGCGGGCCTTAGCACTCAGCTCTTGCTGTGCACCATTATTCCCCCCACCCCACCCCATTAGTGAGGGTTAATGGTCTTGCTCAGCCACTGGTTGGCGCCAGGCCCCTCCCACAAACAGCCAGCTGTCAGTGAGTAGCCTGTAGTGGGCTCATTGAGCAAAGGACCTGTGGCATTGTTGTCAGGCAGAGAGTGAGGTGAGAGGCAGATCCCAGCATTCTCCCCAGGACTCTTCAGCTCACCCGGCCTCAGGCCAGCGGATGCACTGGGGGGCCCAGGGAACAGGCTGGGGGCTGTGTCCTGCGGGGCTCCGAAGCCCTGACCAAGGCTGCGCCTTGTTCCAGGTCTTAGGTGGCGGTGAACCTCTCTCCCATCTGCGCCTCTGGGAACTATTAGCAGAGTGATTTGCCTAAGAGCAGTCTGTAGAAACTGCCCTCACTGTTTGGGTGGCTGGTGGAGCCTGAGGTTGGGTCGTGGGCGCCTAGGTCCCTCAGTGACGACAACTGGGTAGAGTCTGGGAACCTGGTCCTAAGGGAGCCAGCAACTGAGATCTGCCTCCTCTTAGCCAGGACCCGAACCCTGCAGGGAGAAACTTGTGCTTTGACCTTGTGCTTCCTTGTCAGAACAGGAAATAGCGTAAGTTTGGTAGAGATTTACAGGAGCATCATTACCTGATCGTGATCTTATCCTAAGAACTAAGGCTTTGTTTGATACTAAGAAGCTTGCAACAACTGACCGTGACTCTCCGTCACTTTTCATAGAAAAGAGATTTACCGAAAGCTTCTAGAGAGTTGGGGTTTTTCAGGCATGAAAGGAATAAACCTTTCTCTGTTCTAAACTCCGATAATTTAGTGTTATTTGGCCTCTCTGTGCACCAGGTGCATGAATTTACATTTTGGTAACAAAGTGCCCAAAGTGGATTTTTATTGGTGAAAATTTTAGGTTGTTAATTAGCATGATAGATGCTAGAATGAGTTTGGTTTTTACATAAAAAGTAGTCTTCAGGATTCATGGATTGGTTGCATTATCTTAGACACACATCCTACCCCTTCAGTATCATGGCATAGGAGTCTAGTAAGGCTTTCAGGAATGGCTGTGGAAGCATGAATCCCAGGCTGGGCAGCTGATTATCAGGAGATGCAGGTGCTTAATACTTGTGTAAGGATGACAGAATCCTCTCTCTATGTTTTTGCATGAAATATATGATCAGCACTCCTAAAAGATTAGAAACCTGGGGCCTCATTGAACTCATAAACAAGTTTAAAGAACTGTATTTTTGTTTGCTTGCCTTTTTTGTCTCTTATAGCTAACTGATATTCTAAGTGAGTCACCATTTATTCTAACACTTGCTTTTCATATCTGTTTGTGATATCCAGAGACAAAAATCTAGACCTTTCAATTATTTCTAACTATTGGTAGTAACAGGCAAAACCAACTTCATATTGTGCATGGCCAAATTGCCTTGGATAAGCTTGCATAAGATTCTAAAAATCTCAACTTTGTCATTTAATCAGCTCTGAAATGAGTTATTCAGCATTTATGAGTCTGTTTTCTCATCAATATATTACCTTAACTGATGATTGTGATTCCTGGGATAATGTATGCACTGTCCTCGAAACAGCTCTTGGGACAACGGTCAGAATGCTGGCAAGCGTAGGTTACAGTTAGGATTTGCCCGACACATTCTGGCTTGATCAGGTCCA
This sequence comes from Tragulus kanchil, assembly GCA_022376925.1. Lineage (NCBI taxonomy): Eukaryota > Metazoa > Chordata > Mammalia > Artiodactyla > Tragulidae > Tragulus > Tragulus kanchil. Next base: position 104,398,678 of record JAIOJX010000024.1, read on the forward strand.
AGATGAAGCCATTGATGTTAGGCACATCCCCGTGGCAGGAGTCACAGAAACTGCAGGGGTGGACACTTAATCGAAGCTGGGAAAAGCAGATTATCTTTCCTGGGCATTTGACTCTTGGTCCTGCAGTTGGTCTTTATGTGCAGCTGGAGCTGTTGAGCATGTAGAAGTTTGTGAGCTGTGGGACGGCTGCCTTTGCCCTTCATGAGTTTCAGCTCCATTTCTACTTCAGCTGCGGGAGAGACTTTTGTGTCTGTCTAATGAACAACATAAATAAAAGATTTTGTTTGGGCTTGCTTAGATTAGTTTCTGTTGTTGCTCTTTAGTCACTAGGTCGCGTCTGACTCTTTGTGACCCTATGAAGTGCAGCATGCCAGGCTTTCATAACCAAGAAAAAAAAGCCACTAAACCATTCTATTTTCAAGGTCAGCCACTGTGGAGCTAGTTGACTGTTTTCATGCTGTCACTGGCGTTTGATGTGGTTTTAGTCCTCATCTTTCTTAAGATTCTTACCAGGTATCCAGTATAGTGCACCCTGATTTTCTTCCTACAACGGTGGTGATTATTTTTCCGTCTCTTTGCTAGATTCACTTTCTGTCAGCAAACTCCAAATGTTGAGGTCCTACAGGGCTCCCGTTGTTGGCCTTCTCTTTATCTACACTTATTCCTGGCTATTTCATCTACTTTGATGGTATCAAGTGCCTTTTTTAAAACAAACTATGCCAGTTTTCATATCTGTTTGTGATATCCAGAGACAAAAATCTAGACCTTTCAATTATTTCTAACTATTAGTAGTAACAGGCAAAACCAACTTCATATTGTGCATTGCCAAATTGCCTTGGATAAGCTTGCATAAGATTCTAAAATCTCAACTTTGTCATTTAATCAGCTCTGAAATGAGTTATTCAGCATTTATGAGTCTGTTTTCTCATCAATATATTACCTTAACTGATGATTGTGATTCCTGGGATAATGTATGCACTGTCCTCGAAACAGCTCTTGGGACAACGGTCAGAATGCTGGCAAGCGTAGGTTACAGTTAGGATTTGCCCGACACATTCTGGCTTGATCAGGTCCAAGATGAAGCCATTGATGTTAGGCACATCCCCGTGGCAGGAGTCACAGAAACTGCAGGGGTGGACACTTAATCGAAGCTGGGAAAAGCAGATTATCTTTCCTGGGCATTTGACTCTTGGTCCTGCAGTTGGTCTTTATGTGCAGCTGGAGCTGTTGAGCATGTAGAAGTTTGTGAGCTGTGGGACGGCTGCCTTTGCCCTTCATGAGTTTCAGCTCCATTTCTACTTCAGCTGCGGGAGAGACTTTTGTGTCTGTCTAATGAACAACATAAATAAAAGATTTTGTTTGGGCTTGCTTAGATTAGTTTCTGTTGTTGCTCTTTAGTCACTAGGTCGCGTCTGACTCTTTGTGACCCTATGAAGTGCAGCATGCCAGGCTTTCATAACCAAGAAAAAAAAGCCACTAAACCATTCTATTTTCAAGGTCAGCCACTGTGGAGCTAGTTGACTGTTTTCATGCTGTCACTGGCGTTTGATGTGGTTTTAGTCCTCATCTTTCTTAAGATTCTTACCAGGTATCCAGTATAGTGCACCCTGATTTTCTTCCTACAACGGTGGTGATTATTTTTCCGTCTCTTTTGCTAGATTCACTTTCTGTCAGCAAACTCCAAATGTTGAGGTCCTACAGGGCTCCCGTTGTTGGCCTTCTCTTTATCTACACTTATTCCTGGCTATTTCATCTACTTTGATGGTATCAAGTGCTACCTACTTAATTAAATATTATCTATATACTGATGATGCCCAGTTTTAATTTTTGCTTCAGCCTCTTCCCTGCGTTTCAGACCTATAGATCCAACAGTATAGTTAATATGTCCTCTTGAATACCTGTTAGACGTCTCAGCGTAATGTGTCCAAAACTGAAATCTTGATTTTTCGTTCCTGCCTGTTTTTCCCAGTGTCTTCTTGATCTTAGTCAGTGGCATCAGTGTCTATCCAGTTGCTTGGGTTGACGCACTAGTGCCATGCTTGGCTGTCCTGTTTCACTTTGATCCCACCTCCAGTCCAGCAGTGAGTCCTGTCAGATCTGTTCTGTTGGCGAGCTCTGACTCCTCCTGTCTGCCACCTCCTTTTTGTCTTTGCTTCTGCCACTCTCAGCAGCCAGCCTGTCCCTTGCTGGTTTCTCTGCGTGTGCCCTTGTCTGTCTGTGATCCCTTTTCTTCTCAGGAACCAGAAGGATCCTTCTAATGTCTCCTATCGTTATCACTGCTCTACTGTCAACTTTCCGGTGGCTTCTGCTTGAACACTGAGTAATATCCAAACCGCCTGTTGGTGTGGCTCCCACCGCCCTGCTGCATCTGGCCACTGGCTGCCCTTTCTGACTCATCGCCTCTGTCTTCCCCCGTCTCTCCTCCCAGCCCTTCTCCTTACTGTTGAGGCCTGTATCCTCAGGGGTTTTGTCCTCTTGGAGGGGCCTTTGGTCTGGCTCTCTTTGTTTGGGTGTTATTGTGGCACCCATCCTCCTTTCAGCTGGAGCTTTACCTAAGTGTCATTTCCCTAGAGAATTGCCCAAATTCAAAATACCCTTTCCTTCTTCTCGTGCTTGATTAGGAGCTAGTTGACTGTTTTCATGCTACCCTCATCTTTCTTAAGATTCTTACCAGGTATCCAGTATAGTGCACCCTGATTTTCTTCCTACAACGGTGGTGATTATTTTTCCGTCTCTTTTGCTAGATTCACTTTCTGTCAGCAAACTCCAAATGTTGAGGTCCTACAGGGCTCCCGTTGTTGGCCTTCTCTTTATCTACACTTATTCCTGGCTATTTCATCTACTTTGATGGTATCAAGTGCTACCTACTTAATTAAATATTATCTATATACTGATGATGCCCAGTTTTAATTTTTGCTTCAGCCTCTTCCCTGCGTTTCAGACCTATAGATCCAACAGTATAGTTAATATGTCCTCTTGAATACCTGTTAGACGTCTCAGCGTAATGTGTCCAAAACTGAAATCTTGATTTTTCGTTCCTGCCTGTTTTTCCCAGTGTCTTCTTGATCTTAGTCAGTGGCATCAGTGTCTATCCAGTTGCTTGGGTTGACGCACTAGTGCCATGCTTGGCTGTCCTGTTTCACTTTGATCCCACCTCCAGTCCAGCAGTGAGTCCTGTCAGATCTGTTCTGTTGGCGAGCTCTGACTCCTCCTGTCTGCCACCTCCTTTTTGTCTTTGCTTCTGCCACTCTCAGCAGCCAGCCTGTCCCTTGCTGGTTTCTCTGCGTGTGCCCTTGTCTGTCTGTGATCCCTTTTCTTCTCAGGAACCAGAAGGATCCTTCTAATGTCTCCTATCGTTATCACTGCTCTACTGTCAACTTTCCGGTGGCTTCTGCTTGAACACTGAGTAATATCCAAACCGCCTGTTGGTGTGGCTCCCACCGCCCTGCTGCATCTGGCCACTGGCTGCCCTTTCTGACTCATCGCCTCTGTCTTCCCCCGTCTCTCCTCCCAGCCCTTCTCCTTACTGTTGAGGCCTGTATCCTCAGGGGTTTTGTCCTCTTGGAGCCTTTGGTCTGGACTCTCTTTTGTTTGGGTTTTATTGTGGCACCCATCCTCCTTTCAGCTGGAGCTTTACCTAAGTGTCATTTCCCTAGAGAATTGCCCAAATTCAAAATACCCTTTCCTTCTTCTCGTGCTTGATTATGTTCCTTACCAGTTTTATTTTTCCTTATAACAGCTATTGCCACTTGTAGTTGTACATTGTATTTATTTGTTAATTGTCTCCCACCGTAAAATGCAAGCTCCACAAGCCAGGAATTTGTCTTATTTTTATACCTGTATCCCCAGGGCTTGGAAGAAGGCCTGACATAAATAAAATTTTATTTTAGTTTGGTAATGAATGAATAAATACTACCAGCAGCTGTCATATGTTAGCTGTTGAAAAAGACACAGCTTTCTTGGTTAGGTTCATAACATTGATAGTGTATTTCCTTAATTTTAACTTTTTTCCATATTTTATTATTTGAGATCAAGTTACATCATATAATTGATATGTATATTTGATATGTATAATTGATATGTATATTTAATATGGTAGTTGTAACACCCTGAGCTGGTATTGAATTAATTCATCAACCTCTCATCCTAGATTATAAATTTTAAGGAGTATATTGGGTCCGTGGTTGGGGGGTAAACAGTATATTTCTGGTCTCTTTCAAATATTTAGTAACGGTAAATGCATAGTTGTTGAGAAGTATTTTTTTTTCTCCACTGGGTAGAGGTTTTTTTTTCTGATTATTCTTTGTTTTTCTGTAGACATTAATAAATGTCTCTTAGACATTATTTCTCATAAATCATATACTGTTAAACTCATATGCTATCTTAAATTTACTAGTATTTGGGAATTCAGTCAATACATTGATCTGGATATCATTGTCTTGTGTTCAGAATTTATCTACATGTTTCCAAATGTTCTAAAAGTTCTAATGCACTTCATTATAAAGTATGTAATTTTGCAACCCTTTTTGAACTTTAATGCCTAGATTCAGCTCTACTGTCAACTTTCCGGTGGCTTCTGCTTGAACACTGAGTAATATCCAAACCGCCTGTTGGTGTGGCTCCCACCGCCCTGCTGCATCTGGCCACTGGCTGCCCTTTCTGACTCATCGCCTCTGTCTTCCCCCGTCTCTCCTCCCAGCCCTTCTCCTTACTGTTGAGGCCTGTATCCTCAGGGGTTTTGTCCTCTTGGAGCCTTTGGTCTGGACTCTCTTTTGTTTGGGTTTTATTGTGGCACCCATCCTCCTTTCAGCTGGAGCTTTACCTAAGTGTCATTTCCCTAGAGAATTGCCCAAATTCAAAATACCCTTTCCTTCTTCTCGTGCTTGATTATGTTCCTTACCAGTTTTATTTTTCCTTATAACAGCTATTGCCACTTGTAGTTGTACATTGTATTTATTTGTTAATTGTCTCCCACCGTAAAATGCAAGCTCCACAAGCCAGGAATTTGTCTTATTTTTATACCTGTATCCCCAGGGCTTGGAAGAAGGCCTGACATAAATAAAATTTTATTTTAGTTTGGTAATGAATGAATAAATACTACCAGCAGCTGTCATATGTTAGCTGTTGAAAAAGACACAGCTTTCTTGGTTAGGTTCATAACATTGATAGTGTATTTCCTTAATTTTAACTTTTTTCCCATATTTTATTATTTGAGATCAAGTTACATCATATAATTGATATGTATATTTGATATGTATAATTGATATGTATATTTAATATGGTAGTTGTAACACCCTGAGCTGGTATTGAATTAATTCATCAACCTCTCATCCTAGATTATAAATTTTAAGGAGTATATTGGGTCCGTGGTTGGGGGGTAAACAGTATATTTCTGGTCTCTTTCAAATATTTAGTAACGGTAAATGCATAGTTGTTGAGAAGTATTTTTTTTTCTCCACTGGGTAGAGGTTTTTTTTTCTGATTATTCTTTGTTTTTCTGTAGACATTAATAAATGTCTCTTAGACATTATTTCTCATAAATCATATACTGTTAAACTCATATGCTATCTTAAATTTACTAGTATTTGGGAATTCAGTCAATACATTGATCTGGATATCATTGTCTTGTGTTCAGAATTTATCTACATGTTTCCAAATGTTCTAAAAGTTCTAATGCACTTCATTATAAAGTATGTAATTTTGCAACTCTTTTCAAAGTTTGTTTTATAACCTAACAGGCCTTTCCTGGATTAACTATTTTTGTAGTATGCTTATCGACAGAAAACACATAAAGATGCCTAGATTTTTGTATCTAAGTAAGTGTAGTTCCTTAATATTTATGACAAGTAGACATTAAGTTAACCTGTCAATAATTTAGTTTTTTCTTTAAGCCCTTTTTTGCAGATCATTTATATTTTGGTATCAATAAATTTCAGTATCATAAGCATGGATACATTTCATTTGCAAAATTATAAACTTTACCCATGCTTTGTATAAACTTGAGAGAATACAGAAAAGTCTTGTGACAGAAACTACTCGTTGCTTTCTTCATCTCTTGCCTCCTTTTTTCTTAGGAGAAAGAGCAGCAGTTAGATTGGCATTCGGCCACCAATGTACACACCATGATGTGTCCTGGCCATGCAGTAGATGGCTGTCTGTGTTCTAGGTAGAAGTGCTGTGTGATCCTGGTGAGAAATCATCTTCAAGCAGGACGGGGCCCATCCTCTGTCCTCTTTCTTCCTTCTTGCTGACTAGGATAGATACCAGATGGATTATGCTTCTTGGCCTCATTGGACCTTGAGGATGAGGGTCATACTGTAACTATGGCAGAGTGATAAATGAGAAGGAGCGTGGGTCGTTAATGACTTCATGAAATCTTCTTACCAACCCTGGGCTGCTAGCCTCTAGATGTTCTTTTTTTACAGTGTGTAAGAACAAAAAACCTTTTGTTTAATTAAACTGTTGTTCTTTGTAGGTGATTATCTGTTAGCCTGCTATACTGTGGTAAAACCTGCTCCCCAGTCTTTCTGCGGGCTGTTTTGATCCCCCTACGATAACAACTGGGTAGAGGTTTTTTTTTCTGATTATTCTTTGTTTTTCTGTAGACATTAATAAATGTCTCTTAGACATTATTTCTCATAAATCATATACTGTTAAACTCATATGCTATCTTAAATTTACTAGTATTTGGGAATTCAGTCAATACATTGATCTGGATATCATTGTCTTGTGTTCAGAATTTATCTACATGTTTCCAAATGTTCTAAAAGTTCTAATGCACTTCATTATAAAGTATGTAATTTTGCAACTCTTTTCAAAGTTTGTTTTATAACCTAACAGGCCTTTCCTGGATTAACTATTTTTGTAGTATGCTTATCGACAGAAAACACATAAAGATGCCTAGATTTTTGTATCTAAGTAAGTGTAGTTCCTTAATATTTATGACAAGTAGACATTAAGTTAACCTGTCAATAATTTAGTTTTTTCTCTTTAAGCCCTTTTTTTGCAGATCATTTATATTTTGGTATCAATAAATTTCAGTATCATAAGCATGGATACATTTCATTTGCAAAATTATAAACTTTACCCATGCTTTGTATAAACTTGAGAGAATACAGAAAAGTCTTGTGACAGAAACTACTCGTTGCTTTCTTCATCTCTTGCCTCCTTTTTTCTTAGGAGAAAGAGCAGCAGTTAGATTGGCATTCGGCCACCAATGTACACACCATGATGTGTCCTGGCCATGCAGTAGATGGCTGTCTGTGTTCTAGGTAGAAGTGCTGTGTGATCCTGGTGAGAAATCATCTTCAAGCAGGACGGGGCCCATCCTCTGTCCTCTTTCTTCCTTCTTGCTGACTAGGATAGATACCAGATGGATTATGCTTCTTGGCCTCATTGGACCTTGAGGATGAGGGTCATACTGTAACTATGGCAGAGTGATAAATGAGAAGGAGCGTGGGTCGTTAATGACTTCATGAAATCTTCTTACCAACCCTGGGCTGCTAGCCTCTAGATGTTCTTTTTTTACAGTGTGTAAGAACAAAAAACCTTTTGTTTAATTAAACTGTTGTTCTTTGTAGGTGATTATCTGTTAGCCTGCTATACTGTGGTAAAACCTGCTCCCCCCAGTCTTTCCCTGCGTCTGTGTGTCTGATACACACTTGTGCACATACCACACACACAAACTCACGCAGGGCTAAAGCAGAATGGTTCATAGTGTGTTTAATAGCATAGCCTCATTTTCTCACATCAAAATTATTCTTAGAGATTTTATTATCTACTTAACATGACTGTATACTGTAGTTTGTTTAATTGGTCCATTATGTTTGACTAATTATTTTCTTTAACTATATAGAAATCTTTGATGTATTTCAGGAATATTTTGATTTGTGTTTTAACTTACTGAGTATATGTTGTGTCAAAAACTCTATAAACACAGCACGTGAAATTCACTTTCACTTCTGTAAGCATTCTTCCCTTTGACAAAGTTGCCCTAGTTTTGCTGCATCTTTGTTCTTCTTCAATACCTTGTACTTCTTTCTAGCTTATCACTTGGCATTCCTTCTATTTTTTTTCTTATTTTCTTCTATGCTTCCCATCCGTTGTCCGTGGAGCTGGGTTTGGTTACTCACTAAATATTTGGTTTCCTCAGTTATCCGGTCCCTCCATCCAGTAGCTTCTTGCTTTCCTAAGCTTGAGTTTCTGTATCTGTAAAATAGTTATAGCATATTTTTCCATGCTAAGTATCTTGAGGATAAATCAAGTAATCCCTGTATATTGCTTAATATACTACCAGAACCAAGGTCAATACTTGGCATACTGCCTTCAAGTCTTTGCTGTAATTTCATCTTCTCAATGAAGCCTGTCCAGGAGCTGTATTTAAATTGTAAACAACCCTTACCTATTATTCTTAATCTCCCTTACTCTGTTTTCTCTGTAACATTTACCATTTCCAACACACTATATGATTCATTTATTTATTTAATAGCTCTGTTGTTTATTGTCTGTTACTTCCTACCAAAGCGGATGTTTCCAAGAAGGCTGGAATGTTAACCTTTTTTTTTAAATGCAGTATCCCAGGTCCAGCAGTGCCTGGCACATAGTAGGTGCTCAATAAATATTTGTTGAATAATAGTGATATTAGTATGTTTAAGATGCTTTGAGTGAATAAACATGTTTGATGAGCAATTTACCATGTTCTTTTTATTTGTGGTTTCACAGACTCTTTTTCAGGGTCAGTGTCCTGTCCTTGGTCATGATCTACTGTTGTTTGGTTGCAGCCTTCAGTTTCTACCCTGCGCTTACCGTCGTTATTAGTTTTCTAAGGATTCCATTACAGAGTACCATAGACTGGGTGGCTTAAACAACAGAAGTCTATTTTCTGAGAATTCTGGAGGCTAGAAGTCTGAGATCAAGGTGTCAGCAGGGTTGATAATCTTCTGAGGGCCCCTCTCCTTGCCTTGTAGATAACCATCTTCTTTATGTGTCTTCATATGGTCTTTCCTCTATGTTTCTCTGCCCTAATCTCCCCTTCCAGTGAGGACACCAGTCATAATTGAAATAGGGATCACCCACAGGATCTCTTTTTTCTTTAGTTGTTTTTTTTCTTTTTTTTAAAGATTTATTTATTTATTTATTTTTGGACGGGGGTCGGGTTGGGGAGGCAGGGGAGCAGGCGGGCCACTTCTATTGGTCTTTCATTTCTCTGTTTTCATCCGTCTTTGTTCTTTGGCTTCTGTGGGCCTCCCATCACGGTGGCGTCTGTCGTTGCAGAGCACTGGCTCTGGGCGCATGTGCTCCAGAGCTCTGGCTCGGTGATTGGACACATCAGTCCAGCCGCTCTGCGGCACGTGGGATCTTCCCAGGCCAGGGATCGAACCGGCGCCCCTTGCACTGCAAGGTGGTGTCCTTACCCACTGGACCACCAGGGGAAGCCCTCTTTAGTTGTTTTTAAAGGCCTCATCACCCAGTACTTCCCTTCTGTGAAAGGAGGTTAGAACCTAAACCTAGATATTTTGGCATTTGTCTGGGGAGCAGGGACAATTCAGTTCACAACACCTTCTCTTTTTCCGACTGGCCCTTTCTGTAGGTTGGATGGGAGGACAATCTCTCTGAACTTCCTTGTCTCTCTTGACCTTTGGACTTTGTCTTTTTGATAACCTTTTTCCTCAATGCTTTTAATTGGCCAGTCTTACCCCAATCCCAATATCCAGCCCTGTACCAATCTGTATTTCCAGGAGTCTTTCAGAAAATGAGGTTCAAAAGAAAGATTGTGTTCATGCCTGATATTTACTCAAAGTCCTATGGACATAACAGTTTGGTTTAGTTTTGGAGGATAGTGGGTATAGACAATTTTGAGAAAAGGATTTATTATCTTAAAGCAGTTTTTTTACATCTCGCTTACCGTCGTTATTAGTTTTCTAAGGATTCCATTACAGAGTACCATAGACTGGGTGGCTTAAACAACAGAAGTCTATTTTCTGAGAATTCTGGAGGCTAGAAGTCTGAGATCAAGGTGTCAGCAGGGTTGATAATCTTCTGAGGGCCCCTCTCCTTGCCTTGTAGATAACCATCTTCTTTATGTGTCTTCATATGGTCTTTCCTCTATGTTTCTCTGCCCTAATCTCCCCTTCCAGTGAGGACACCAGTCATAATTGAAATAGGGATCACCCACAGGATCTCTTTTTTCTTTAGTTGTTTTTTTTCTTTTTTTTAAAGATTTATTTATTTATTTATTTTTGGACGGGGGTCGGGTTGGGGAGGCAGGGGAGCAGGCGGGCCACTTCTATTGGTCTTTCATTTCTCTGTTTTCATCCGTCTTTGTTCTTTGGCTTCTGTGGGCCTCCCATCACGGTGGCGTCTGTCGTTGCAGAGCACTGGCTCTGGGCGCATGTGCTCCAGAGCTCTGGCTCGGTGATTGGACACATCAGTCCAGCCGCTCTGCGGCACGTGGGATCTTCCCAGGCCAGGGATCGAACCGGCGCCCCTTGCACTGCAAGGTGGTGTCCTTACCCACTGGACCACCAGGGGAAGCCCTCTTTAGTTGTTTTTAAAGGCCTCATCACCCAGTACTTCCCTTCTGTGAAAGGAGGTTAGAACCTAAACCTAGATATTTTGGCATTTGTCTGGGGAGCAGGGACAATTCAGTTCACAACACCTTCTCTTTTTCCGACTGGCCCTTTCTGTAGGTTGGATGGGAGGACAATCTCTCTGAACTTCCTTGTCTCTCTTGACCTTTGGACTTTGTCTTTTTGATAACCTTTTTCCTCAATGCTTTTAATTGGCCAGTCTTACCCCAATCCCAATATCCAGCCCTGTACCAATCTGTATTTCCAGGAGTCTTTCAGAAAATGAGGTTCAAAAGAAAGATTGTGTTCATGCCTGATATTTACTCAAAGTCCTATGGACATAACAGTTTGGTTTAGTTTTGGAGGATAGTGGGTATAGACAATTAGTGTAGAGAAAAGGAATATCTTATTATCTGTTAAAGGAACAGTTCACCAGAATAGTAGATTAATTTTGATATTTTATACACCCAAATAACATAGCCTTTAAATATCAAAAAAAAAAAAAAAACCCAAACAGATTTACAAGGGAAATAAATGACAAATTCACAATGGAAACTGATGCATATAAACATACAGTCAGCCTTCTGTATGCATGGGTTCCTCATCCTTGGGTTCAACCAATTGTGACTCGAAAATATTTAGAAAAAGAAATTTTAAGGAAATTCTAAAAAGCAAAACTTGGCATTTAGTCTGTATTTACAAGTATATTAAAAGACTCTTGCTCCTTGGAAGAAAAGCTATGACAAATCTAGGCAGAGTATTCAAAAGAAGAGATCATCACTTTGCTGACAAAAGCCCAGATAATCAAAGCTATGGTTTTCCCAGTAGCCATGTATGGATGTGAGAGCTGGACCATAAAGAAGGCTGAGTGCCGAAGAACTGATGCCTTTGAACTGTGGTGCTGGGCTCTTGAGGGTCCCTTGGACTGCAAGGAGATCAAAACAGTCAATCCTAAAGGAGATCAACTCTAGATATTCATTGGAAGGACTGATGCTGAAGCTGAAGCTCCAATACTTTTGGCCACCTGATGTGAAGAGCCAACTCATTGGAAAAGAGTCTGATGTTGGGAAAAACAGAAGGCAAAAGGAGAAGGGGACAACAGAGGATGAGATGGTTGGATGGTGTCACTGAGTCAATGGACATGAGTTAGCAGGCCCGAGATGGCAAAGGACAAATTCAGCCCCTTTTTTCCGACTGGCCCTTTCTGTAGGTTGGATGGGAGGACAATCTCTCTGAACTTCCTTGTCTCTCTTGACCTTTGGACTTTGTCTTTTTGATAACCTTTTTCCTCAATGCTTTTAATTGGCCAGTCTTACCCCAATCCCAATATCCAGCCCTGTACCAATCTGTATTTCCAGGAGTCTTTCAGAAAATGAGGTTCAAAAGAAAGATTGTGTTCATGCCTGATATTTACTCAAAGTCCTATGGACATAACAGTTTGGTTTAGTTTTGGAGGATAGTGGGTATAGACAATTAGTGTAGAGAAAAGGAATATCTTATTATCTGTTAAAGGAACAGTTCACCAGAATAGTAGATTAATTTTGATATTTTATACACCCAAATAACATAGCCTTTAAATATCAAAAAAAAAAAAAAAACCCAAACAGATTTACAAGGGAAATAAATGACAAATTCACAATGGAAACTGATGCATATAAACATACAGTCAGCCTTCTGTATGCATGGGTTCCTCATCCTTGGGTTCAACCAATTGTGACTCGAAAATATTTAGAAAAAGAAATTTTAAGGAAATTCTAAAAAGCAAAACTTGGCATTTAGTCTGTATTTACAAGTATATTAAAAGACTCTTGCTCCTTGGAAGAAAAGCTATGACAAATCTAGGCAGAGTATTCAAAAGAAGAGATCATCACTTTGCTGACAAAAGCCCAGATAATCAAAGCTATGGTTTTCCCAGTAGCCATGTATGGATGTGAGAGCTGGACCATAAAGAAGGCTGAGTGCCGAAGAACTGATGCCTTTGAACTGTGGTGCTGGGCTCTTGAGGGTCCCTTGGACTGCAAGGAGATCAAAACAGTCAATCCTAAAGGAGATCAACTCTAGATATTCATTGGAAGGACTGATGCTGAAGCTGAAGCTCCAATACTTTTGGCCACCTGATGTGAAGAGCCAACTCATTGGAAAAGAGTCTGATGTTGGGAAAAACAGAAGGCAAAAGGAGAAGGGGACAACAGAGGATGAGATGGTTGGATGGTGTCACTGAGTCAATGGACATGAGTTTGAGCAGGCCCCGGGAGATGGCAAAGGACAGGGAAGCCTGGCGTGGTGCACCTAGTGGAGTCACAAAGAGTCAGACACGATTGAGCTGAACTACAACTATATACATATCATTTCCATTCTATTAGCTATTAATAGGTAATGTAGATATGAGTTAAATTGTATGGGAGGGCACGTATAGGTTATATGCAAATACTACACCATTTCTACTCAGAAGTATTATACACCAGGATAATCTGCAGTTAAAACAGACTTCTTTGCCTCACTCCCTAACCCCCAGGTTTCTGATTCAGTAGATCTCGGGTGACCTGAACATTTTCGTTTCCAGCAATTCCAGGTAACTGGTGCTGCCGGACTGAGGATCGCTTTTAGAGCCGCTGGATCAAACAGCTAAAAATGAGAAATTATTGAGGATGTTAGAAGACCTTGACAACAACAGTTAACAAACTTGATCTAATGGACATAGTAGAGTCCTGAACCCAATAATTAGAAAGGAAACCATATGTTCAATCATATAAGTGATTATTGACAAAGTGGTTCATCTATTGTGGCATCAGGCCAACTCAGTAAGCCCCCCATATGGATATAACACAGACATTTTTGATCAGACTTTATGATTAGTAAAAAGCCAGTGATGGCAGAGAGCCCTTCATCCTGAGACACAGGGTGTGGCTGGAAATGCAGCCGCTCCCTCGCCCTGTCTGGCACTACGTGTTCTGGGGAGCCTGGTGCTAAACCTTTTTGCAGACAACCTGCTGCTAAGTCTCGTTTTCATAGGCACAGAGCAGCTCCCGCGCAGAAGTCTGTTGAAAGCCAGCACTTGACACAAGGATGTGAGAAAGAAAAAAGAGAAGTAAGAAAAATGATAAAGTGTTTTTTATGGAATTCTATACTTCAAAGTAATTTTTTGGCAGCTTTCTGTAGAGGGCCTCAGTTCCGTCTGTAACTTATTTCTCTGTGAACAAGGGATCTGAAGGACATGTGGCACCGTGTTAAGAATGGACTGACCGGGATGGTGGTTTCATTCACATTTGTTTATGCTGTGCTGTAGTTTTTGTTTTAAATGTTTCTAATTTAAAAAATTACTGATTTATTAGCCTATGCTTACATACATGAACATTACGTGGGAGAGCAAAACAGAGGCATTTCCTAGACTTATGAACCCAGAAAATTCGCCACCACAGGAACCTATTTGAAAGAATGATAAAATCAGAAAGCTCTCAGAATTCATTTCACTTCACTAAACACCCTTAGATCTTCACCTGTGAAAACTAGGATGTGAATGGAAGTAGGGACTACTCAGAAGTATTATACACCAGGATAATCTGCAGTTAAAACAGACTTCTTTGCCTCACCCTAACCCCAGGTTTCTGATTCAGTAGATCTCGGTGACCTGAACATTTTCGTTTCCAGAAATTCCAGGTAACTGGGGCTGCCGGACTGAGGATCGCTTTTAGAGCCGCTGGATCAAACAGCTAAAAATGAGAAATTATTGAGGATGTTAGAAGACCTTGACAACAACAGTTAACAAACTTGATCTAATGGACATAGTAGAGTCCTGAACCCAATAATTAGAAAGGAAACCATATGTTCAATCATATAAGTGATTATTGACAAAGTGGTTCATCTATTGTGGCATCAGGCCAACTCAGTAAGCCCCCCATATGGATATAACACAGACATTTTTGATCAGACTTTATGATTAGAAAAAAGCCAGTGATGGCAGAGAGCCCTTCATCCTGAGACACAGGGTGTGGCTGGAAATGCAGCCGCTCCCTCGCCCTGTCTGGCACTACGTGTTCTGGGGAGCCTGGTGCTAAACCTTTTTGCAGACAACCTGCTGCTAAGTCTCGTTTTCATAGGCACAGAGCAGCTCCCGCGCAGAAGTCTGTTGAAAGCCAGCACTTGACACAAGGATGTGAGAAAGAAAAAAGAGAAGTAAGAAAAATGATAAAGTGTTTTTTATGGAATTCTATACTTCAAAGTAATTTTTTGGCAGCTTTCTGTAGAGGGCCTCAGTTCCGTCTGTAACTTATTTCTCTGTGAACAAGGGATCTGAAGGACATGTGGCACCGTGTTAAGAATGGACTGACCGGGATGGTGGTTTCATTCACATTTGTTTATGCTGTGCTGTAGTTTTTGTTTTAAATGTTTCTAATTTAAAAAATTACTGATTTATTAGCCTATGCTTACATACATGAACATTACGTGGGAGAGCAAAACAGAGGCATTTCCCTAGACTTATGAACCCAGAAAATTCGCCACCACAGGAACCTATTTGAAAGAATGATAAAATCAGAAAGCTCTCAGAATTCATTTCACTTCACTAAACACCCTTAGATCTTCACCTGTGAAAACTAGGATGTGAATGGAAGTAGGGAGTTTTGTGCCCTGCGGTCTTGTGCTCTGCTGAGAACTGCATATCGCTTCCAAAAGCTAGCAGCCGTGGAATAACAGTTTTTCTAATGGGGTACAACATTGCCTAATAAAGATGTTTGGAAAATAGGTATACCGGTTAAGTAAATCGGGCATTCCCTGAATTAGCCAGTAAAGGTTTCTATTGCAATGTTTGAAATTCTATAAAAGTACAGATAGATATACAGCATTTGGTACATGTGTGTGTCTCGATAAGTACTGTCAGCAAAACTAAGTGAATCATTTTAATGATTGAGAATCAATGTTTTAGTTATAATTCATATAAAATACTACTACCCTATTTATTATTCTAAGTAATATAATACTTTGCATTTGATTTTATTTATATAAGCTTTAGGTACAAAATGTAGGCCTTGTATTCAATTTATGTCCTAGATATAAGTATCCACTTAAAATATATCTTTTAGGGCTTCCCAGGTGGTCCAGTGGGTAAAGACACCACCTTGCAGTGCAAGGGGCGCCAGTTCAATCCCTGGCCTGGGAAGATCCCACGTGCTGCGAAGTGGCTGGACCGATGTGTCCAACTACCCAGCCGGAGCTCTGGAGCGCATGTGCCCACAGCCAGTGCTCTGCAGCCAGAGAGGCCACTGCGATGCGAGGTCCACACAGGCCAAAGAACAAAGATGGATGAAAATTAATAAATGAAAAACCAAAAGAAGTGGCCAAAAAATATATATATATATAAATATATATCTTTTATACTACTATATTTCATCATAATTTGTCTTCCTTGAAAGTAGGCTTTAGTTGCGCAAGGGTTTATACAATGAATTTGATTACCTTTCTACTTTTACAGTGTTAAATATTAAGCTTCTCTGAATACACAGAAGAAAGCTGAATAAATATCCTAAGCACTAATGACCAATATTTATTAGAAAACAGTTAACTGAAAGTTTAGTAGCTTATGTATTATGAACAAAATTCCATTTTTTAAAAGCAGAGCAGCTATGTGCTTCAGGCTGCAACAAAACAAGCTGACCTAAGAGCAGTATCTTTTGTTTGTCTACTTATTTGCTTTTTTTTTTTATTTTGAAAATAATACAATTTTGATGACTTCAGTCATCATCATGAGAAAAAAGGGTACTAAGCTGCATTTTATTTTCGTTTTTTTTTATATAGTCAATGTGTTTTTTGGAATTATGGTGTGGAGGTTTATGAGCCCTTTTTTCAATTCTTTGGGCCATGTAAAGTCTAAATACAACCAAAGATCTTTTATTGTGCAAGGAACAAGATGGAATCATTTTGTTTATACTCACAGCCAAAGGCTTAGCTCATCATCCTGGTGATGGGTCTATGATTGCTACTTTATTATGCTTCTTAGGAACACTTTGTGAAATCATGTGGCCTGCCATATCTTCCTCTAACTCACTTGCTACTAAACTTCATCCTTACCCTATCTGCACTGCTTGGTCACTTCAGTCATGTCTGACTCTGTGCAACCCCATGGACTGGAGCTGGCCAGGTTTCTTTGTCCATGGGATTCTCCAGGCAAGAGTACTAGAGTGGGTTGCCATGCCCTCCTCTGGGGGATCTTCTCAACTCAGGGATTGAACCCAGGTCTCCTGCATTGCAGGTGGATTCTTTACCACCGAGCCACCAGGGAAGCCCCGTAACCCTCTCTAGCTCACTCATATCTGGCCTTCCCACCTACTGGCCTTTTCATTAGCCCTGAAGAATGCTTGTTTCATTGCTCACCCCATCTGGCCATCATTAGTCCCACTAGCTCCCCTTACTTAAAATTGAATCCTCTGGTGACACTGGTTTCCTGAGCCTCTCCAGGGAGGCTATACTACTATATTTCATCATAATTTGTCTTCCTTGAAAGTAGGCTTTAGTTGCGAAGGGTTTATACAATGAATTTGATTACCTTTCTACTTTTACAGTGTTAAATATTAAGCTTCTCTGAATACACAGAAGAAAGCTGAATAAATATCCTAAGCACTAATGACCAATATTTATTAGAAAACAGTTAACTGAAAGTTTAGTAGCTTATGTATTATGAACAAAATTCCATTTTTTAAAAGCAGAGCAGCTATGTGCTTCAGGCTGCAACAAAACAAGCTGACCTAAGAGCAGTATCTTTTGTTTGTCTACTTATTTGCTTTTTTTTTTTATTTTGAAAATAATACAATTTTGATGACTTCAGTCATCATCATGAGAAAAAAGGGTACTAAGCTGCATTTTATTTTCGTTTTTTTTTATATAGTCAATGTGTTTTTTGGAATTATGGTGTGGAGGTTTATGACCCCTTTTTTTCAATTCTTTGGGCCATGTAAAGTCTAAATACAACCAAAGATCTTTTATTGTGCAAGGAACAAGATGGAATCATTTTGTTTATACTCACAGCCAAAGGCTTAGCTCATCATCCTGGTGATGGGTCTATGATTGCTACTTTATTATGCTTCTTAGGAACACTTTGTGAAATCATGTGGCCTGCCATATCTTCCTCTAACTCACTTGCTACTAAACTTCATCCTTACCCTATCTGCACTGCTTGGTCACTTCAGTCATGTCTGACTCTGTGCAACCCCATGGACTGGAGCTGGCCAGGTTTCTTTGTCCATGGGATTCTCCAGGCAAGAGTACTAGAGTGGGTTGCCATGCCCTCCTCTGGGGGATCTTCTCAACTCAGGGATTGAACCCAGGTCTCCTGCATTGCAGGTGGATTCTTTACCACCGAGCCACCAGGGAAGCCCCGTAACCCTCTCTAGCTCACTCATATCTGGCCTTCCCACCTACTGGCCTTTTCATTAGCCCTGAAGAATGCTTGTTTCATTGCTCACCCCATCTGGCCATCATTAGTCCCACTAGCTCCCCTTACTTAAAATTGAATCCTCTGGTGACACTGGTTTCCTGAGCCCTCTCCAGGGAGGCAGGTTTCCTTGCTGCCTCTGACTGAGGATGAGGAGATGTTGGCAAACCTTTGCTTCCAAGGACTGAGTCCTGGTTATATGATTTTTCAGCAGTTCCTCTCTGCAGTTCTGTTATGGAGTGACCTCTTAAGGCATTGTTATAATACCCAAAGTGTAGATACATTAGTCTGTGTCTACAGCATCACTTTATAGTTCTTCAAGATCCTCAATATCAGGGATCACTTTTTTAGCAGCTAACTATATAGTAAACATCCCTGGCCTCCATTCTACTCTTTCTATTTTTTTAAAAAATCTGGTCTATTTTATTGGTTTATTTATTTATTTTCATCCGTCTTCACTCTTTGGCCTGTGTGGGCCTCCCACCACAGTGGCCTCTCTCCTTGCAGAGCACTGGCTCTGGGTGCATGTGCTCCAGAGCTCTAGCTTGTAATTGGACACACTTGTCCAGTCGTTCCAAGGCATGTGGGATCTTCCCGGGCCAGGGATCGAACTGGTGCCCACTGCACTGCAGGGTGCACTCTTCACCCGCTGGACCACCAGGGAAGCCCCATTCTACTCGTAATCACTACATTTTTCTAGTTGACTGCTCTGGTTTAAGACTGAATGGTTCAAAATCTTTGGTGACTCCTCAATATTTACCAAGTAGAATATCAAAACCTTAGTTTGACAGTCTAGGTTCAACATGTCCACTCCCCCATTTAGCTCCAGTCTACTTTCCAAACACCTTTACTTTCCAGCTGGCTGGAGTGTGTTTCCAAGCATAGTCTGTTTTGTTTGAAATACACATCTCCTCCAGTCTTTGAATTTAGTCATGCCCCAATGAAAATCTGGTATAAATACTACGTTCTCAATGAAGCCAGTCTTGATTGTCTCATCTGGAGAGTCCTGTCTTCCAATCTTCTGTGGAACTTAGTTCATACGTTTTAAATGCTGGGAGAAATACCAACAGCCTTAAATACGCAGATGAAAGCACTCTAAAGGCAGAGAGTGAAGAAGACCTAAAGAGCCTCTTGATGAGGAGGAAAGAAGAGTGAAAAAGCTGGCTTAAAACTAAACATTCACAGGCTTCCCTGGTGGTCCAGTGGGTAAGGACACCGCCTTGCAGTGCAAGGGGCACCGGTTCGATCCCTGGCCTGGGAAGATCCCACGTACCTCAGAGCAGCTGGACCGATGTGTCCAACTACCGAGCTGGAGCTCTGGAGCACATGCACCCAGAGCCGGTGCTCTGCAAGGAGAGAGGCCACTGTGATGGGAGGCCCACACAGGCCAGAGAACAAAGATGGAAATAAATGAGGGATCAATGGAAGTAGCCAAAAAAGAAAAATGTAAAAGAAAAAAACAATAACAACTAAACATTCAAAAATGAAGATCATGGCATTTGATCCCATCACTTCATGGCAAATGGAGAAAAAATGGAAATAGTAACAGATTTTCTTTTCTTATGCTCCGGAATCACTGCTGGCAGCGACTGCAGCCTCAATATTAAAAGACTCGATCTCTGGAAGGAAAGCTATGACAAACTTAGTGTGTTGGTCAATATAGTCAAAGCTATGATTTTTCCACTAGTCATGTACAGACGTGAGAGTCGGACCAGAGAGAAGGTTGAATACCAGAGAAATGATGCTTTTGAACTGTGGTGCTGGAGAAGATGTGAGAGTCCTTGGACTGCAAGGAGGTCAAACCAGTCAATCTTAAAGGAAATCAACCCTGAATATCGTTGGAAGGACGGATGCTGAAACTCTAATACTTTGGTTACCTGATGTGACCAAAGTCTTAAGAGCTTACTCGTTGGAAAAGACCCTGATGCTGGGGAAGATTGAAGGCAAAAGGAGGAGGGAATGACAACAGGATGAGATGGTTGGATGGCATCGCTAACTCATTGGACAGGAATTTGAGAAGGTATCGGGAGACAGTAGAGAACAGAGTAGCCTGGCATGCTGCAGTCCGTAGAGTTGCAAAAAGTTTGACGTGACACTGACTGAACAACAACAACCTTTTTATTTTTAGAGTGTTTTGTTGAGCTTTGTCATGGCATGATACATGAAAAAATATCCTGGACCTCAGGATGAATATATTATTGATAATGGCTGAATTTTAAAATACTTTCTCCAAAAAGCAAACCCAGAGGTGGCAAACTTTCAGAGTCTGGTCATCAGTGCAGACTAAGGAAAGGAGTCTTCAAACAAGAACCAGCAGATTTTAAATTAAAGTTGTTATTTTAATAACAAATAGTTTCTTCAAGTCTTTACTGTTATGCATGTTGAGTGAAACTGTACTAGGTAATTATAAGACTTTTTGCCCAATTAAAAAGGCAAAAGGTGAACCTGTCATCCAGTTCTCAATTACTCAAACCAGGAAGGGCGAGAAATAAAATGTGAGCTGGAAAATGTTATTAGTCTTCATCAGCACAAGTTGCTAAGTAAAAGCAATTAAGAGTTTTGATCTTTTTCATTTTTAACTGCTCCAGTAGTTCTACAGAATAAATTTATTTATTTCTTATTGCATTGGAACAGCATTCACAGCATGAGCATGTTTTTAACTAAATGTTCTTGTTAGTTCATTTTCATACATTTGTTTGTATTTTTGTGTGTTAGTATTCATTAATCAGATTGTTAAGTCACCAGTGGAAACGGATGAGTTTTAAGGAAAAAAATAGGTCTGTGGGTAGCATTGTGGACTAGAAAGTAGTAATTCACAACATTTGAAAGCGTTGACATTGGCGTCCACTGCCTGAGTGTGACTCTTGGCTACACCATCTTTAGCTGGATGACCTTTGGCTAATTACTTAATAGATAATGAGTCATTTTCCTACAATGGGGATACGACTTCTTAGGATGTAGGAGCGTTAATGAAATAATCCTTGTAAAATGCTTAGTGACATGCCCGACACATAATGATTGGCATATCATGTTTGTAATGTTTACTGATTTTCATTTTTATTAATTTTTGAAATTTATTTTTATTTATTTTTGGCTATGCTGGATTTTTGTTGCAGTGCACGCTTGTCTCTAGTTGCTGGTAATGGGGTCTACTGTCTAGTTGTGGTGCAGGGGCTTCTCATTGTGGCGATGTCTTTTGTATGGAGCACAGGCTGTAGGGCGCGGGGACTTCAGTAGTGGTGGCACACAGTATCAGTAGTTGCAGTTCCTGGGCTCTAGCGCCCAGGCTCAATAGTTGTGGCACATGGGCTTAGTTGCTCTGTGGCATGTGGGGTCTTCTGGGATCGGTGATCGAACCCATGTCTCCTGTATTGGCAAGCAGATTCTTTACCACTGAGCCATCCGGGAAACCCTGCTTTTACTGCTTTTAAAATGCCTATGTCACAAGGTAATGCCACTAATATTTAGTTAAATAAAAAGCAATGGCATTTTTTTGAGAAAAATCATTTATATGTAAGTTGTCTAGAAACTCAGAGATCAAGCATGAAATTATTAAGAATATGCTTTGGTTAATTTGCTTTGTTCTAAGATTTAGGGCAAGTAGTATCTTACTGTAACACCAGTGATATTTGCACTGGGTGAACAAAGTAGACAGAATTATTTTAGAGGGAAAAGTCAATTAAAAAATCAAGCCTCTATTTCAAACAAACAAGAAAAATGAGACAATAGTATGTTAGCACAAGGAAACTAAATAGGTGGTACAGCTACATTTTGCCCAGAATACAGCTTGGATTTATGAGTTTCCCCAGCCGTCGACAATCAATAGTTGACAGCATCTGTCTCTATTAGAGCCATTTAGATGAAACTTATTAACATTTTTTTAATTGTTACTGAGAAACCCTGCTTTAAAAGATATGAGTAGTTTAAAACAAACTAAAGGCTCAGGAATCTATACAATTTTAATATCAAAAGCCATATACTTGCTTTTAACGGGAAAAATAGGTCCATTGTGGTAGGAAATCTGTAGAGGATGTCCATTGGGAAGATGGAGAACATGCTCTCTCGGAAGAGAGCTGTCTTCCTTGGTCTGTATCTTGCCTTGAGAGGTTTGAATAGCTACTCTCTTGAGAGTTCTTCATTTTCTTTTTTTTTTTTTTTTCAAACTCACTACTATCTTTTCAGTAATGGATCTGATGGATAGAAAATGGAGAGGTAAAAGGCATAGCTTTTTATATATGAAATTGAAATCGGTTGAATTCCACAAATGGCAATTTCAATGTATAGGAAGATAAATCACCTAAAGTTCTTTTAGAGATTACACAGAGAATGGATAAATATGGGCATTTGTAGAGTCCTGTATTATACATATTCTTATACTAAAATGTCTCCTACTTTATGGAGAGGGAAAGATGATTCAGTTCTTTCTGCTCTGGAAGCAACAGTAAATATCTGACATCATTGAGAATCCATTTCCTCGGAGGCTCTCTGCCTTTGGGTTGTGAGTAATGGTTTTTATTTCAGTAGATATATTGAGGAAAGGAAGCTGCCCATCCCATTCTGGGCAGCTGAATGTCAAAATCAAACTTTAGTTTCATTGCTGCTGTTGAGACGCTTGAGAATCTGTGTGTGTGTAGTTTAACAAGCTTATGAAAGAATAGAATTTTGAAGATTATTTTGCCTAATTTATTATTTTGTTACACATAAAAGGAAAATGAGGTTTACTGACTTATTGTAGTTAGATAGCTCATGGCAGAATGTTACTCTTTAGAGCTCTTTAAAGTACTGTTAATTCATCTACATGATTTCCAACAGAGAAATCTAGGCTAGAGAAAGTATTCATTAGGTGCCACCTTTTAGGGATGGATTGTTTTTGACTTCTGCATTTTTGTTTGTTTGTTTTAATTTTATTTTTTTAAACCTTTATTTTGCTTTTAACTTTTACAGAGTTTTGTTGTTTACAGATATGTATGTTCCCAGATTAGTCATATGTATATCCCCCCTTCCCACCCCTCCCAACCATCACACAGCACCCCTGAAGGATCCCCTTTTCTCACAGAGTAATGACTATAGCTATTCTCTTCACTTATGATAGTACAGGCCTTCATGCTACTTCCTTTACACCTCCGACTTCTGTATTTTTGAGATGTATTATATTTAAAAATATCTTACAGATCACTAATTATAGGGAAAATATATTTTGTCCTCATAGTATCTTTCCTTGTATAACTTTTTCATTCGTAGTTTGTATTTCCACCTTCTCTGAAAGCTTAGAAATACAAGATACCTCAGTAAGAAGGTACTCCAAATAAAGGAGACATATGCAAACTGTGATACCCAGGTACACATGGGAAGGAACAAAATACCACAGATGTATCAGTTGATAAACTGTATAATATAATTTACTGTGTTCCTTACTATAATGGATAATGTTATCTTAATAAAAATGATAAATATTTTTACTTAAAATAGTACAAAATAAAAAACTTATTCCACTGAAAGTAAACTGATGAATTCTAAATTTTATTGATAATAACCAAGGATATATAAATAGTTATTTTGAGGAGCATTTTGCTCAATGCAAAGAAGTAATTAGTTCAGTTCTTGATTTTCTGGAGGCTCTCTGCCTTTGGGTTGTGAGTAATGGTTTTTATTTCAGTAGATATATTGAGGAAAGGAAGCTGCCCATCCCATTCTGGGCAGCTGAATGTCAAAATCAAACTTTAGTTTCATTGCTGCTGTTGAGACGCTTGAGAATCTGTGTGTGTGTAGTTTAACAAGCTTATGAAAGAATAGAATTTTGAAGATTATTTTGCCTAATTTATTATTTTGTTACACATAAAAGGAAAATGAGGTTTACTGACTTATTGTAGTTAGATAGCTCATGGCAGAATGTTACTCTTTAGAGCTCTTTAAAGTACTGTTAATTCATCTACATGATTTCCAACAGAGAAATCTAGGCTAGAGAAAGTATTCATTAGGTGCCCCCTTTTTAGGTATGGATTGTTTTTGACTTCTGCATTTTTGTTTGTTTGTTTTAATTTTATTTTTTTAAACCTTTATTTTGCTTTTAACTTTTACAGAGTTTTGTTGTTTACAGATATGTATGTTCCCAGATTAGTCATATGTATATCCCCCCTTCCCACCCCTCCCAACCATCACACAGCACCCCTGAAGGATCCCCTTTTCTCACAGAGTAATGACTATAGCTATTCTCTTCACTTATGATAGTACAGGCCTTCATGCTACTTCCTTTACACCTCCGACTTCTGTATTTTTGAGATGTATTATATTTAAAAATATCTTACAGATCACTAATTATAGGGAAAATATATTTTGTCCTCATAGTATCTTTCCTTGTATAACTTTTTCATTCGTAGTTTGTATTTCCACCTTCTCTGAAAGCTTAGAAATACAAGATACCTCAGTAAGAAGGTACTCCAAATAAAGGAGACATATGCAAACTGTGATACCCAGGTACACATGGGAAGGAACAAAATACCACAGATGTATCAGTTGATAAACTGTATAATATAATTTACTGTGTTCCTTACTATAATGGATAATGTTATCTTAATAAAAATGATAAATATTTTTACTTAAAATAGTACAAAATAAAAAACTTATTCCACTGAAAGTAAACTGATGAATTCTAAATTTTATTGATAATAACCAAGGATATATAAATAGTTATTTTGAGGAGCATTTTGCTCAATGCAAAGAAGTAATTAGTTCAGTTCTTGATTTTCTCTAATTTTCTTTGAGCTATTTATAAGTAAAGGGGCTATTTCTTAAAATTGTGGATTAAAAATATGTATGTTTATATGAATTTGAATTTACTATGCTAGTTGGTAAGAAAAAAATTAGATAAACCTTACTATCTTTAAAGTCCCTGTGCAATAAAAGATACTATGAACAAAGCTAAAAGCCACCTTTGAGAGAAAAACAAACATATGTAACAGACATAGAAAAAATTTTACAAATCATTAAGGAGCATTTAAACAAGCCAGTGTAGGAATAGGTAAATAACAAATGAATCAAAGAAGAGGAAATCTAAGCAATTAATAGAAATGAACTAATACTCAAGGAAATGTATAAAAAGGAGTAAGAATATCACTTCATAGTCTTGAACAAGGGCTTCTCTGGTGGCTTACATGGTAAAGAATCTGCCTGCAATATAGCAGACCCAGGATTGATCTCTAGGTTGGGAAGATTCCCTGGAGGAGCGAATGGCTACCCACTCCTGTGTTCTTGCCTGGAGAACTCCATGGACAGAGGAGCCTGGTGAGCTACAGTCCATGGAGTTGCAAAGAGTTGGACACGACTGAGCGACTTTCACAGAAACACAGCCTCAGACAACATTTGAAGGTCTGGAGAATATACATTAGGGAAAATTGATGAGGTGAATGGCAGGGATAACTGTAGTGGGTAGGAATTTGTATACAATTGCTTTGGTAAAGTATCTGGCCATGTATAGCAAAGCTAAAAAATGTACATAGAACCAGAAACTTCTGCAAATAAGCCCAAAGAGACACATACAGTTATGTTGATATCACATTGTTTTTCTATGATGAAATAGAGAAACAACTAAAATAATGATACAGTATGTTTAAAAGATAGATGTAACTTTTTTGGAAAGTTTTGAAAAAATTTTAAAGGCAAAGCAGCATACTTAACAATGATTAATACCTAAAATGAAAGACAAATTCTATGTATGTCAGTTGTGAGCACCTATAACAAGTAATTATTGAATAATCATTAATGATCAGGATATATAAATAGTTATTTTGAGGAGCATTTTGCTCAATGCAAAGAAGTAATTAGTTCAGTTCTTGATTTTCTCTAATTTTCTTTGAGCTATTTATAAGTAAAGGGGCTATTTCTTAAAATTGTGGATTAAAAATATGTATGTTTATATGAATTTGAATTTACTATGCTAGTTGGTAAGAAAAAAATTAGATAAACCTTACTATCTTTAAAGTCCCTGTGCAATAAAAGATACTATGAACAAAGCTAAAAGCCACCTTTGAGAGAAAAACAAACATATGTAACAGACATAGAAAAAATTTTACAAATCATTAAGGAGCATTTAAACAAGCCAGTGTAGGAATAGGTAAATAACAAATGAATCAAAGAAGAGGAAATCTAAGCAATTAATAGAAATGAACTAATACTCAAGGAAATGTATAAAAAGGAGTAAGAATATCACTTCATAGTCTTGAACAAGGGCTTCTCTGGTGGCTTACATGGTAAAGAATCTGCCTGCAATATAGCAGACCCAGGATTGATCTCTAGGTTGGGAAGATTCCCTGGAGGAGCGAATGGCTACCCACTCCTGTGTTCTTGCCTGGAGAACTCCATGGACAGAGGAGCCTGGTGAGCTACAGTCCATGGAGTTGCAAAGAGTTGGACACGACTGAGCGACTTTCACAGAAACACAGCCTCAGACAACATTTGAAGGTCTGGAGAATATACATTAGGGAAAATTGATGAGGTGAATGGCAGGGATAACTGTAGTGGGTAGGAATTTGTATACAATTGCTTTGGTAAAGTATCTGGCCATGTATAGCAAAGCTAAAAAATGTACATAGAACCAGAAACTTCTGCAAATAAGCCCAAAGAGACACATACAGTTATGTTGATATCACATTGTTTTTCTATGATGAAATAGAGAAACAACTAAAATAATGATACAGTATGTTTAAAAGATAGATGTAACTGGAAGTTGAAAATAATGGTCCAGATATACATGCATATATTACATGCACAAATCCTCTAAGCATAATTTTGAATGGCAAAGCAGCATACTTAACAATGATTAACATGTACCTAAAAATGAAAGACAAATTCTATGTATGTCAGTTGTGAGCACCTATAACAAGTAATTATTGAATAATCATTAGATGATTAAGACACGGACTGGAAGAACACAGCATATTTAGGAGGAGATGGATAAAAATGAGAACAGAAGGGGCTAAAAAATTTGAAGCCCCTATACAGAATGTGCGGCTTCCCTGGTAGCTCAGCTGGTAAAGAATCCACCTGCCATGCGGGAGTCCCCGGCTCGATTCCTGGGCCAGGAAAATCCCTGGGGAATAGGCTACCCACTCTAGTATTCTTGAATTTTCCTGGTGACTCAGACAGTGAAGAATCCTGCTGCAATGCAGGAGACCTGGGTTTGATCCTTGGGTTGGGAAGACCTCCTAGAGGAGGGCATGGCAATCCACTCCAGTAGTCATACTTGGGAAAGCCCATGGACAGGAGCCTGGCTCTAGTCCGTGGGGTCACGGAGTCAGACATGACTCAGTGACTAAGCATAGCATGGCATTCAGAATGTGAAATTAAAAACATTTTATTGACTGTGATGGAGAAGAACGTGGCTAGATCATGTTCTGCTACTAATGTTATTTGTGACCTGAAACCATCTGGTCTCATTTTCCTTCCCTAATCATCAAGACAATTATAAATATGTCTTATAAACTTAAAAATTTTATGAGCTTCGTAACTGCAACTCCCGAGGTCTGTTTTGTAAACTTTGTCTCAGTTTCCTCATCTAAAATGGAAACTAATAGTAGTACCTTCTTAATAGAAAATATGTGGAGTGCTTCTCTTTGTGCTCTGCATGTATGCTTAAATATATGCATACTTGAGAAAGTAAATGCTAGCTACTTCACTCATAAAGTAAATTTATGAAACAGACTGACTCTGGAATACTTCAGTCATAAAGATTATCTTCCTCTTTAGAGACTTCTCATAGATAATGCGTTTTTTTGTATATTACAATAAACTGATACATATGACTCCCAGGGACTTGTGTCTTACATCATGTAAGCTGATCGTATTTTTTCTAAATTTTAATTGCATTGTAGTTTTTAATCTAGAAAGGGAAAAATATATGAAATAAAAATTTTTAAGCATTGTGTCACATGTGATTTTTTTTTTTTCCTGTGTGTTGTTTAGGAGTTTAACTATCTGTGTGAAGAATGTCCTTTATTAAGTCTGCTGATTGTTATGGTCAAATATACACAGGCTTCAGTAATACTGAAAAAAAAAAATCTATTGAAAAAAAGTTGAGGGTTAGCATTTAATCATCTAACAGGAGAACGGAGACACATGGAGTACCTCCAGGGCAGACCTGACTTAGTTTAAATATGATTCAGTAAACTATAGATTTCTTAAATGAGAAGATTTGACAATGTGCATAATTTAATTGTACAAAGACAAACTCCACTCTGAGTGTCTTCTTGGCAAATGAAGGCCCATTAGGGCATGTTTCAATACACAGGCTGAGGTAGAGCGTGGAGAGCGGGGAGGGACAATTTGTAGTACACTGTATCAACTTTATGGCTACTGATTTTAAACAAATTTCAGATTACCCTTATTGTCTAATCATATGTTTGGGAGGATGGGCTATTTATGAGATGTTAGCTTTCCAGATGCTCGAACAATGTGCTTTAAATGCTGTATTCATAAACCAGCCCCCAAAATACAGCAGATTAGCTGTTTCTAATCTTTGAATTCAGAACAAATGTTAGAAAAAGGAACAGTTGCAGAGCTGTGTAGTCTCTATTACCTCATTAAAATGTATTTATAAATGAAGTAGACAGAGGAGCAAATGTCTGCACAAAACATTGCTAGTTCATTAATATTTTTTTATTAGAAAAGCAGTTTCTATGAAATCTGTCAGCCTAAAGAAAATAAGTGAATCAGTTGTCTTTCTTTTTTGTGTTTTGTTTATTTTCCCTGATATACAGACACAAGTTTGAAAGAAACATTTTAGCAGTAAATATGAACTTAGTGAAATAAAGAGTACACGTGACTTGAGCAACATCTGTTTCAAAGTATGCATAATGCTAGGATTTAAGTGGGTAAGTTGTCTGAACTTGAATGAGGTTCTGTTTTTCTTAAATGTGAGGGTTCTGGTTAGTGGAGAAATATTATGTTATGATGAGCTTCATGCCTGAGGGTAATTCTTTAAAAGAAGATTTCCAATTATATCAAGAGTAGATAGAAACAAATATACAGTCTTTCCTGTCTCTCCAAATTAGAAATTGTTAAACACTTAGGCTTTAATAATATGTATATAATAGAAAACTGTTGTCTTTTTTAAAATAATATTTTATTTTTTTAAAATGTTTTACAGAGTTTTGTTGTTTACAGATATGTTTCTTTTTTTTTTTTAATAAATATTTATTTTATTTATTTATCTTTTGGGGGGTGAGGGGCAGAGGGAGGGGGACAGGCAGGCCACTTCTATTGGTCTTTTATTTATCTATTTTCATCCGTCTTTGTTCTTTGACTCCTGTGGGCCTCCCATCGCGGTGGCGTCTGTCGTTGCAGAGCACCGGCTCTGGGCGCATGCGCTCCAGAGCTCCGGCTGGGTAATTGGACACATTGGTCCAGCCGCTCCGCTGGCACGTGGGATCTTCCCAGGCCAGGGATCGAACCGGCGCCCCTTGCACTGCAGGGCGGTGTCCTTACCCACTGGACCACCAGGGGAAGCCCCGATATGTATGTTTCTAGATTAGTCATATGTATATCCCCGCCGTCCCACCCCTCCAGACCGTTGCACTGCACCCTGCAGGATCCCCTATTCCCACAGTGCAATGACAATGGTGATCTTTTTCACATGTGATAGTATAGGTTTCCATGTTACTCCCTCTGTGTCTCCCACCCCCTGTTCATTCCCCTCAATGTCCATATGTCTGTTCTCTGTCTATTTTCCAATGCTTCACTGCATGTGTTATCATTACCATCTTACTAGATTCCATGTATATGTGTTAGTATACTGTACTTGTCTCTTTTTGACTTAGTTCACTTTTTATAATAGGTTCTAGATCCATTCACCTCATTAGGACTGATTCTTCTGCATTTCTTGTTACAGCTGAGAAGTATTCCATTGTATGTATGTACCAGAGCTTTTGTATCCATTCATTCGTTGATGGGATATCTAGATTGCTTCCATGTTCTAGCTATTGTATAGAGCACTGCAGTGAACTTTGAGGTACAGGTGTTTCAGTTTTGATTTCATCAGGGTATAAGCCTGATAGTGGGATTGCTGGGTCATATGGTGCTTCTGCTTTTAGTTTTTTAAGAACTCTCCATACTGTCTTCCATAGTGGCTATATCAATTAAGAATGGAGTGAAAAATACCCTGATTGATACTAGAATGATTGGTACCTGTCATACATAAATATAACCCATAGAATGTCCAACACCAAGAGTGTATCTGAAGGTAACGTGGACTTAGGGTGATAACGGTTTGTCAGTATAGGTGTATCAGTTGCAATTAATGTACCACTTTGGTGGGAATTGTTGGTAATAGAGGAAGTTGTACATATAAAAGCTGGAGTATGTGGCAGGTGTCTCTGTACCTTCCTCAGGTCTGCTGGGAGCATAAAACTGATCTAAAAAAAATCTTTACATTTAAAAAAGTGAAATCTAAACACATACTGTGACATTGTTCCCTATTGAGTCTGTATAGGGCAGTGTATTTTGGATTCTATTTAAGATAGATCTGATAGTGAACTACCTAAAAAATAATGTAATGGATCTTAATTTGTTTTAAGGATGGACCTCATTCCACTCATATATTTTTGTGTAACAGTCATCCCCAAATTTAGTGACATTTAAAGAAATTATAGAAATCATGGTAATAAATTCTATAGGTCAGAATTAAGAGAACGCACAGGGAAATATTTTTTTTTTGTCTCTATTCCATGATGTTTGGGGTCTCAACTAGGAAAAAATCAAATGGCTGGGGTCTAGAAGCATTTGGAGGCTTCTTTTGTATTATGTCTGGATTCTTGGCAAGATGATTAAAGGCGGTCTGTATCCATGCCATGTGGTTTAGACTTCTCACAACGTGGCAACTGGCTTCCAAGAGAGGCCTGCTAAGAATTGAGATGCTCAGAAGAAAGGGAGGTCCTTTGTCTCTTAAGGACAAATGCAACAAATTACATGTCAGTATTTAATGATATTGGTTGAAGCAATAACAAGCCTGTCTAGATTTCAGGGAAAGGGTTTTAGGACTGATTCTTCTGCATAGTAAGCCATTGTATTAGTACCAGAGCTTTTGTATCCATTCATTCGTTGATGGGATATCTAGATTGCTTCCATGTTCTAGCTATTGTATAGAGCACTGCAGTGAACTTTGAGGTACAGGTGTTTCAGTTTTGATTTCATCAGGGTATAAGCCTGATAGTGGGATTGCTGGGTCATATGGTGCTTCTGCTTTTAGTTTTTTAAGAACTCTCCATACTGTCTTCCATAGTGGCTATATCAATTAAGAATGGAGTGAAAAATACCCTGATTGATACTAGAATGATTGGTACCTGTCATACATAAATATAACCCATAGAATGTCCAACACCAAGAGTGTATCTGAAGGTAACGTGGACTTAGGGTGATAACGGTTTGTCAGTATAGGTGTATCAGTTGCAATTAATGTACCACTTTGGTGGGAATTGTTGGTAATAGAGGAAGTTGTACATATAAAAGCTGGAGTATGTGGCAGGTGTCTCTGTACCTTCCTCAGGTCTGCTGGGAGCATAAAACTGATCTAAAAAAAATCTTTACATTTAAAAAAGTGAAATCTAAACACATACTGTGACATTGTTCCCTATTGAGTCTGTATAGGGCAGTGTATTTTGGATTCTATTTAAGATAGATCTGATAGTGAACTACCTAAAAAATAATGTAATGGATCTTAATTTGTTTTAAGGATGGACCTCATTCCACTCATATATTGTTGTGTAACAGTCATCCCCAAATTTAGTGACATTTAAAGAAATTATAGAAATCATGGTAATAAATTCTATAGGTCAGAATTAAGAGAACGCACAGGGAAATATTTTTTTTTTGTCTCTATTCCATGATGTTTGGGGTCTCAACTAGGAAAAAATCAAATGGCTGGGGTCTAGAAGCATTTGGAGGCTTCTTTTGTATTATGTCTGGATTCTTGGCAAGATGATTAAAGGCGGTCTGTATCCATGCCATGTGGTTTAGACTTCTCACAACGTGGCAACTGGCTTCCAAGAGAGGCCTGCTAAGAATTGAGATGCTCAGAAGAAAGGGAGGTCCTTTGTCTCTTAAGGACAAATGCAACAAATTACATGTCAGTATTTAATGATATTGGTTGAAGCAATAACAAGCCTGTCTAGATTTCAGGGAAAGGGTTTTAGACCCCATTTCTTGATGTGGAAGTGTTGCCAAAATATGGGTGGTCCTTTTTAGAAGGTTACTGTTGGCCCACACTCCAGTCTTTAAAACCTAACTTGATATAATACAAAGGAAGTGTAAATCAAGCTGTGTCATGATTCTTTAAGAATTCTTTATATCATGCCCCCTTAAGTCCATGTCTTGGTATAAACTTGCTTTTAAAAGTCTTTATGAATTGGAAAATACTTATTTCTCATTCTCTATCCCATTGAAATTTTTGCTACTTTTACTAGAGGGAATTTTCCCTGCCACAGGACAGTGACTTCTCTCTCTCACACTCACACACATTCATACAAATCGTACACGCACACTCACACACAAACATTGGAATAGATACGACTCTTAGCCTAACCGGTTTCTACTTCCATTGTCTGTCAAGGATCAGGCCCAGTGTCTCTTCTTCAGACGTTATACCCTCTGCACAGCCTGCGTTCTATACATACCTTTGTTATAGCAATCATGGCATTACAAATAAACAGTCTTTTTATACATTATTTTCACTTATTTTCCTAAAGAAGTCTTTATTCTCTTATTTCATCAGGAAGCATCCATTGCAATTCCTAGATTTTGGAACCAAAAATATTATCTCTATTTGGAAAAGTCTCATATACAGTGAAATTTTAAAATACAGATTTTCTAGTTCTCCCATAGGATTCCCTGTCAAGGTGATTAGTTCTCTGCTGTTCTTTTTTTTCCCTCACTATGTTCTAACAAGTGGATGACTACTGGGTTTATGTGCAGTTGAACTAAATAATGTGTTGTCATCATTACTAACAAATACTGGGATATTTGTAACCACAAGTCTCTCTTTAATTAAAAACAAGCTGGAACCATACACATCCTCAGTTATCTACGTAGGGATTTCTTAGAGCCAATTATGTAAACTGCCTCCATGTCATCTAGATTGGCAACCAATTAAAGAATATACTTAACAGAGTTCTTTGTAGAATTTCACAGGTATGAAGAATCCCTTTCTTATATATGAATATACGCTGTTGATCTCAGTCAGGTTGTTTGTTTTTCAGGTAACATTTTGGCAGGTGATTTGATACATCAGTTATAATCAGACTAACATTGTGCCCAATTATTGGTATATGACCCTAAAAGAAAATGATACTGACTCTAAAATTGAGTTCCTGTGGATAGATGTCCTTTACGCAGGGAAAGAAAGGGGCCATCAAGTGCTGCTGCCCTTTTTTAAAATGGTTTTGAAGGGGACAGTGGGAGAATCAAGTTGATTTATGATATCATGTTGGTTGTTCAGAATGCTAAGATATAGTCCCCACCTTTAATTTCTCTGAGTGGAAATTGTGAAAGCTTGTTTTGGAAACTTGGACAAAACATGACTTAGCTTAGTCTGCTACCACTGAGTTTGATCTTTGGAGCCTTTGGCAGAAGGTAGCAAGTGGGACAGTGACTGTTTCTCTAAAATGAATAAAGGAACATTAGAACACTCAGATCCCATTCCTTCCCTTTAAGAACTTTCCAGTACAGAACTGTGTGCCCTGACCTTAGCTAATAACTCATTTAAAATTCACACAAACTGATTAAAAGATGCATGAACCTCAAGCAGTGCTTTCCAACTGCGTGTCTTCTGATTAAGCTAAATGCACGCAGCGTGTCCGAGAGTGTGTTGGCTTATGGAGAACTGGTGGGGGGAGGGGTGGTTCTAAGGCTTACCCTCAGTTCTCAAATGGAACATTCAGAGAGCCAAAATACACAACGGAAAATATGCACCATCTTGCTGTTTCCAATTAAAAGTGGGCTTCTGCTACTTTGACTTCAGCAGGTGGCTATTCGTCATTTAGATGGAAAAATATTTATTAATGTGATGTATTTTGGAATGGTTACAATTGTGAAAAAGACTCAAAACCT
The DNA here is from genome assembly GCA_022376925.1 of Tragulus kanchil. Classification (NCBI taxonomy): domain Eukaryota; kingdom Metazoa; phylum Chordata; class Mammalia; order Artiodactyla; family Tragulidae; genus Tragulus; species Tragulus kanchil. The sequence continues at coordinate 104,432,761 of JAIOJX010000024.1, forward strand.
TTTTTTCCCTCTCCCATCGACAACTTACAGTGGTCTCACCCTCAGGTCTCTGTCTTCTGACGTGTTCCTTAAGAGCTTTACAAAAGTGGACTTTTGACCTTCCTTTTTACGTCATCAGCTCTCGGGTTACGTAACGCAGACCATACCCCACTAATTAGGGTTTTATATTTGATCCAGTTTACCAGACAGTAAAAGGGCAAATTCTTTTCCTGAATGATTATTGCCAGAATTTCACAGGTATGAAGAATCCCTTTCTTATATATGAATATACGCTGTTGATCTCAGTCAGGTTGTTTGTTTTCAGGTAACATTTTGGCAGGTGATTTGATACATCAGTTATAATCAGACTAACATTGTGCCCAATTATTGGTATATGACCCTAAAAGAAAATGATACTGACTCTAAAATTGAGTTCCTGTGGATAGATGTCCTTTACGCAGGGAAAGAAAGGGGCCATCAAGTGCTGCTGCCCTTTTTTAAAATGGTTTTGAAGGGGACAGTGGGAGAATCAAGTTGATTTATGATATCATGTTGGTTGTTCAGAATGCTAAGATATAGTCCCCACCTTTAATTTCTCTGAGTGGAAATTGTGAAAGCTTGTTTTGGAAACTTGGACAAAACATGACTTAGCTTAGTCTGCTACCACTGAGTTTGATCTTTGGAGCCTTTGGCAGAAGGTAGCAAGTGGGACAGTGACTGTTTCTCTAAAATGAATAAAGGAACATTAGAACACTCAGATCCCATTCCTTCCCTTTAAGAACTTTCCAGTACAGAACTGTGTGCCCTGACCTTAGCTAATAACTCATTTAAAATTCACACAAACTGATTAAAAGATGCATGAACCTCAAGCAGTGCTTTCCAACTGCGTGTCTTCTGATTAAGCTAAATGCACGCAGCGTGTCCGAGAGTGTGTTGGCTTATGGAGAACTGGTGGGGGGAGGGGTGGTTCTAAGGCTTACCCTCAGTTCTCAAATGGAACATTCAGAGAGCCAAAATACACAACGGAAAATATGCACCATCTTGCTGTTTCCAATTAAAAGTGGGCTTCTGCTACTTTGACTTCAGCAGGTGGCTATTCGTCATTTAGATGGAAAAATATTTATTAATGTGATGTATTTTGGAATGGTTACAATTGTGAAAAAGACTCAAAACCTTTTTTTCCCTCTCCCATCGACAACTTACAGTGGTCTCACCCTCAGGTCTCTGTCTTCTGACGTGTTCCTTAAGAGCTTTACAAAAGTGGACTTTTGACCTTCCTTTTTACGTCATCAGCTCTCGGGTTACGTAAACGCAGACCATACCCCACTAATTAGGGTTTTATATTTGATCCAGTTTACCAGACAGTGAAAAGGTGGCAATCATGTCCTTTTCACTGAATGATTATTGCCAGTTGTGTCAATTGATCTGCTAGCGCTGAGAGCCCAGATATTTTTAAAACAACAAGCCTTTTTTGCATTTATTAAGCACGTATATACTTTAATATGTATAGATTGGAGTAGTTTTCCCTTGATATTATTCTGTGAATATGTAGACTTTGGAAGGAACCAACATTAAACATAGCTTGTGAATCCACCTGTGATGGCTACTTAGTATGTTGATATCACAGTGGGGTATTGGTGGTGTTCTTTTTTTACAGACTGGCCAGTAATCATTGAAATGTAAGCCACACGCATGTTTAATGAAAAATTATAAAAGTCCCTAACAGCATTATTATTTACAGTATCAAAATGGAGAGTCAAGGTGGAAGGTAATGTTTAGTGAGTGCCTATGCTAGATTTTAGTTTCTTCACACAGTAGATTCAGTTATTTCCATCTGGATTTGCAGCATACTCAAGTAACTTGTCTAAGGCCATCCAGCCTGTAAAGCTGGGAATTCAGGCCAGTTTGGAATTCACATGTGACTTTTAAAACCTGACTGCACTGTTTCTTATCTTGAATTAGTCTTTGATATAATTTACTGTTGGCATAACTTGAAAATTTCTATGGAAAAATTTTTTTGGTATCTTGATTCTTCCCAGAAATATCCAGCTCTTCTTTAGTCAGCATAATCTCTAAAAAGGTGGCAGAAGAAAAAAAAAAAAAAAAAGAAGGTGGCGGAACTGAACCGAGACCTGCGGGAGTTTTCTCCTAGTTGCAAGACTCAGTAAAGAAGGTTCTTTTCTCATCCTAATTGCTCATGGGATACTCCCTAAGCAGAATAGTTTCCAGATATGCATGAACAAAACCCAGGATTCTGTCCTTAGAGCAACATTTTAAAAAATGTTGATGAAAATCTAGATATTATGTACCTAAAGTAAAGGGCAGAACATTAACTGCCTGCAAACAGCATTGCTGTCTTCCTTTGGAAGCTAAGGATCTCTTAGCATGAGATGTTATTTATAAACAGTACTGTTTCTTTTACAGGAGGTTCATCATAAGGTCATCTTTTTGAGTGTCCACATTGAAGCACTAAAATAATTATTGCTCTGTTAACATGCTAGACCAACAGCAAAGCCATTTTGAACCTGAGCCTTTGTTTGCAGAGTTAGAAAGGCATGAAGTGAATCCTTACCCAAGAGAAATATTGACAAAATGAGAACGAAGCTTGTGTAATGCACATAAGATAAAATTCACAGCATTTCTGCACACAAAAGCAACTCCTGGAAGGCTTCTGTATAAACCCTGCATACGTCATTTGTTTTGAAGCTACTAAACTTGATCTGTGACTGATTATTTTCTATAGCTCATGTGTAATGAATACTTGTAGTCAGATGACTGGGTATTATTTATTCAAATGATTGAACAAGAAAAACAGATTGTCATCTGCAGTGACCTAGGAGGCTAAGAACTTTGCAGATGCAAGCAGTACAGTAATCATGAAATTTAGAAAGAAAAAAAGTATACAGAGACCAAACTGACTCAGGAAGGCAAGTGTAAAGCCTGGTTGTGCTGCCCAGTTACTGATGACAGGTATCACTGTTGCTGTGAGAGGGTAAATGATTGCACCAGACTGGTGGTTAGTGTGGGGGATGAAGGCAGAGTGTCTAAAAGGTCGCTTGAACTGTGAGGTCTGTGTGAGTGAGGAGGTTGTGTGAGGGTGTGTGCACACATATGCTCTCACGTGCATCTGCAGGCATTCCCGGTGGAAGATGCTTGTTGTTTAACCCAGAACACCTGACAGTGCTATGTTGCGATCAGAAGTTTACATTCTTTTAACCATGGCTTATTATATTTTTCTCATAAATATAATAATTTGTAAAAGTAGGGTGAATGTGTTCAAGAATAACGTGTTCAAGTTATGAACTTTTTTATCTTTATAGCCCTGAATGGCTACAAAGGCCCTACTGTGTCCAGGATTGTAGTTCCTTTTTAATATAAAGCCTTTTGTTTAATCTTGTAGTTCACTGTAGAAGGAGAGAGTAAACAGTATGAGAATGTCACTTGAGCTGTATCCAGATTTGCAAGTGACTGTCCTGTTCAGATAGAGTAGGACATTGAGGTAGTGTAATAATCAGGATACAGCAAGCATCTGGGTCTTATAAAGAGTAAGCTCTATCTGTGGGATTTAATTCATACTTCTGGTTCAGGTCAATAGTTTTTCATTAGTGCCTTTTTTTTCCTACTTCTTATTTGGAAAGAATTTCAACCTCACATAAAATTCGCAAATAATAAAAATAATACAAAGAACACTCTATTTTTTACCCAGATTCACCTAAACATTTTATCCCATTTGCTTCTTCTTCATTCTTACACTTTTCCCCGCTGTGAACCATCTGAAGATGTTACAGACATCTTCAGGAGATGGATCTTTTCATCTGTTTATGCAGGGTGCATTTACTGAGGATAGGGAATTCTTTTACACAACCAGAGTATAATTGCCAACTTCCACAAATTTATTTAACTAAGATAATGATCTGTCTCTCATATTATAGTTTTATCAGCCGAGTCTATAACTTCCTTTAGAGCCTTTTTCCTTCTAGTACAGGATCCAACCTGGGTTCCAGTGATCCTGTCTACCTCTTTTGCATGCATGCATACCTAGTTACTTAAGTCGTGTCTGACTCCTCGCCACCTGTGGATGATAGCCCGTCAGGCTCCTCTGTCCATCGGAGTCTCCAGGCATGAATCTGAGAGTGGTTGCCTTGCCCTTCTCTCGGGCATCTTCCTGGCCCAGGGATCAAACCCAGGTCTCCTGCACTGGCAGGCAGGTTCTTTACCACTTGTGCCACCTCTGCCTCCTTTAATGTGGACATTTCCACAACAGTCCTTTGTATGTTTCAACAGTGACTTTTTAAGAATACAGTGTTTCAGCTTCTCTTTGTTTCATAGAACATTTCTTATTTGGAGGTTTGATATATCTGTAAATTTTGCTTAATCTTTTTTTTCCCTGAAACTAACAATGAGTTGGATTTGAGCTGGTAATTATTGCTCCTTCTATAAAATACAAGTAATGACTACAGTAAAACTGTTTATTACTAAAGTTTCTTTGATTAAGTTGATAATGTTTGTTAAACTTTACCCCAAAGTAAAGCAGATCTTTCAAAAAAACATTTAAACCCACCCATCCAGGTGGTTAGGAGTCCCAGGTAACTAGTGGTAAAGAACCTGCCTGCCACTGCAGGAGACAGTAGAGATGTGAGTTTGATCCCTGGGCTGGGAAGATCCCCTGGAGTAGTAAATGGCAACCCACTCCAGTATTCTTGCCAAGAAAATCCCATGGACAGAGGAGCCTGATGGGCCACAGACTATGGGCTCACAAAAGAGTTGGATGTGACTGAGCTACTGAGCACACAGGCATAAAATCCAGGTGGCTGGGGAGAATGGATACTTATATGTAAAGTTAAATTCCTTTGCTGTCCACCTAAAGAGTTAAGATGTGTGCGCTAGCTTAGTCCGTTCATCTGTTTATGCAGGGTGCATTTACTGAGGATAGGGAATTCTTTTACACAACCAGAGTATAATTGCCAACTTCCACAAATTTATTTAACTAAGATAATGATCTGTCTCTCATATTATAGTTTTATCAGCCGAGTCTATAACTTCCTTTAGAGCCTTTTTCCTTCTAGTACAGGATCCAACCTGGGTTCCAGTGATCCTGTCTACCTCTTTTGCATGCATGCATACCTAGTTACTTAAGTCGTGTCTGACTCCTCGCCACCTGTGGATGATAGCCCGTCAGGCTCCTCTGTCCATCGGAGTCTCCAGGCATGAATCTGAGAGTGGTTGCCTTGCCCTTCTCTCGGGCATCTTCCTGGCCCAGGGATCAAACCCAGGTCTCCTGCACTGGCAGGCAGGTTCTTTACCACTTGTGCCACCTCTGCCTCCTTTAATGTGGACATTTCCACAACAGTCCTTTGTATGTTTCAACAGTGACTTTTTAAGAATACAGTGTTTCAGCTTCTCTTTGTTTCATAGAACATTTCTTATTTGGAGGTTTGATATATCTGTAAATTTTGCTTAATCTTTTTTTTCCCTGAAACTAACAATGAGTTGGATTTGAGCTGGTAATTATTGCTCCTTCTATAAAATACAAGTAATGACTACAGTAAAACTGTTTATTACTAAAGTTTCTTTGATTAAGTTGATAATGTTTGTTAAACTTTACCCCAAAGTAAAGCAGATCTTTCAAAAAAACATTTAAACCCACCCATCCAGGTGGTTAGGAGTCCCAGGTAACTAGTGGTAAAGAACCTGCCTGCCACTGCAGGAGACAGTAGAGATGTGAGTTTGATCCCTGGGCTGGGAAGATCCCCTGGAGTAGTAAATGGCAACCCACTCCAGTATTCTTGCCAAGAAAATCCCATGGACAGAGGAGCCTGATGGGCCACAGACTATGGGCTCACAAAAGAGTTGGATGTGACTGAGCTACTGAGCACACAGGCATAAAATCCAGGTGGCTGGGGGAGAATGGATACTTATATATGTAAAGTTAAATTCCTTTGCTGTCCACCTGAAATGGTCACGCCATTGTTTATAGACTGTGTGCATGCGGACTAAGTTGCTTCAGTCATGTCCGAGTCTTTGAGACCCTATGGACTGTGGCCTGCCTGGCTCCTCTGTCCATTGGATTCTCCAGGCAAGAATACTGGAGTGGGTTGCCATGCCCTCCTCCAGGGGATCTTCCTGATCCAGGGATCAAACTCACATCTATAATGTCTCCTTCATTGGCAGGCAGGTTCTTTACCACTAGCACTATCTGGAAAGCCGTGTTAATTTGCTATACTCCTATAAAATAAAAAAGTTAAATTAAAAAGTAAAAAATATATATATAAATATATATACATATACATATACACACACACTCACCCCCAAATATTCAAGAAACCATTTTTTGGTGTATTATATAAGACTCTCTGTGGTACTTCAAGAAAAAAGCATTCTTCTATTGCATTTTCATTAATAAAATGAAAAACATTGTGAAATGGAACAAAAATAATTGCATTGAAGGACAGGTAGAATTTTTGTTTTATTTTAAAGTAAAATGAAGTATCTATTTCAAGACAACTGTTCATTAAAAAATTGAAATTTTACCTGTCAAGAAGATTGAATTCATCTCTAGTTCCATATGATGTCTGATTAATATTAGTTCCTTAAATATAAGCTTCTGTTGTTGTTTTGAGGTGCTATTTTTACTACAGGTACTTGTGAATTAATTCCTTGAAGACTAAAACCCTTAAGGTATTAAAAACACAATACATAAATATTTGAGAGATAACAAATATTTAGAATGTTTATACAAGAACGTAAATTAGTATCAGATTGAATAAGCAACTCTGGATATTTATTCCCACTGTTGGAGAGAATTGTGTCGTTTGATATTTCTGTTTGTTGTTGTTTGTCATCTGTTCTGCCATCTCAGCTTAACTCATGACTTGAGAAGCAGCGTGGGCTTATTTCCACAACAGTCAGACCTTCCCGTGCATTTGCATTTGCTTACAATATGCTTCTCTTTTCTTTCCAAATGTGGTCAGCTCTCATTTTCACACCCTAAGGGGCCCTGCACAGCCTCGATGTGCAGTTTCTTCCAGTGGTCATAGGCAGCAAGGTAGAAAGGATCTTGTCAAATGGCATTTCTTAAAAATCTTTAATTTGTTTTTCTCTCTTCATTGTTTATGATAACCTCCTAGAAACTTGAAAATAGCTTTTCCTTCCCTGCTGTTTTTGTCATTGTGTTTGGAAGTCGTATTTTTTTAAAGTGAAATATATGTATGTTACCTTTAATTATGAAGGAAGACCTTTCACACTCTTCTGGATTTCCTCCCCGATCCAGGATCAAACTCACATCTATAATGTCTCCTTCATTGGCAGGCAGGTTCTTTACCACTAGCACTATCTGGAAAGCCGTGTTAATTTGCTATACTCCTATAAAATAAAAAAGTTAAATTAAAAAGTAAAAAATATATATATAAATATATATACATATACATATACACACACACTCACCCCCAAATATTCAAGAAACCATTTTTTGGTGTATTATATAAGACTCTCTGTGGTACTTCAAGAAAAAAGCATTCTTCTATTGCATTTTCATTAATAAAATGAAAAACATTGTGAAATGGAACAAAAATAATTGCATTGAAGGACAGGTAGAATTTTTGTTTTATTTTAAAGTAAAATGAAGTATCTATTTCAAGACAACTGTTCATTAAAAAATTGAAATTTTACCTGTCAAGAAGATTGAATTCATCTCTAGTTCCATATGATGTCTGATTAATATTAGTTCCTTAAATATAAGCTTCTGTTGTTGTTTTGAGGTGCTATTTTTACTACAGGTACTTGTGAATTAATTCCTTGAAGACTAAAACCCTTAAGGTATTAAAAACACAATACATAAATATTTGAGAGATAACAAATATTTAGAATGTTTATACAAGAACGTAAATTAGTATCAGATTGAATAAGCAACTCTGGATATTTATTCCCACTGTTGGAGAGAATTGTGTCGTTTGATATTTCTGTTTGTTGTTGTTTGTCATCTGTTCTGCCATCTCAGCTTAACTCATGACTTGAGAAGCAGCGTGGGCTTATTTCCACAACAGTCAGACCTTCCCGTGCATTTGCATTTGCTTACAATATGCTTCTCTTTTCTTTCCAAATGTGGTCAGCTCTCATTTTCACACCCTAAGGGGCCCTGCACAGCCTCGATGTGCAGTTTCTTCCAGTGGTCATAGGCAGCAAGGTAGAAAGGATCTTGTCAAATGGCATTTCTTAAAAATCTTTAATTTGTTTTTCTCTCTTCATTGTTTATGATAACCTCCTAGAAACTTGAAAATAGCTTTTCCTTCCCTGCTGTTTTTGTCATTGTGTTTGGAAGTCGTATTTTTTTAAAGTGAAAAATATGTATGTTACCTTTAATTGTGAAGGAAGACTCCAAAACTCTATACACTTTCATCTTCTTCGGTAATAAAGGTTGTTGGTTTCATGTTGGGTTTTTTGGTGGTGTTTATGAGAAGAGTAAGGGAAGCAGAGGCTAGGAGAAGGCAGTTATTAAGAGCACAACTCTGAAGTCCTCATGCTTGAATTCAGATACTACCCCAGCAGTTTACTAGCCGAGTGGCCTTAGACAAGTTGCTACATCTCTTTGGTCTCCTAACTTATTGTCTGTGAAACGAGAATTATGTAACAGTACCAACCCATAAAGTTGTTGTGATGATTAATTGAGCTCCTATTTGTAAAATACTTTAGTGTCTAGAATATAGTGAGTGGTATGTGTTTGTTAAATAAAAACAAATGTCTCCTCCTCTCCCAGTTTTATTGCACTGATTCTTTTTTTCATGGTATGACTTGGTGGAAAACAGAACACACAGATCTACAAAGGGTCTCCTTCAGAGAAGCAGGGGGCCCTTGAATGAAGAACTGTAGATCATGTTTGAAGTTTAACCTTTTTAAAAGTGGAGATGTGTCAATTTGCCATTCATCCCTGTGCTTTGGTTGAGAGAAGTTATTATGATAAAGTTAACTATGTTTATTCACCCACACGTTTGTACCTGCTTTTATGTGTCTTCATTTTGATTTAGAAGGAGACCCACCTTATGTTCTTGTAAAGAACATTTAGTTTAAAATTCACAGATGCTAGCTACGTAAGCTTGAAAGAAAACAACATTTTAAAAGATATATATAGATTATATCTAAAATTTATAATCTCATTCTTTAAACAAACAAACAAAAACAAAATAAGAAACTCAGCTAGCATGAGAGTATATAAATGTGTGTTTGGAAAAATTTATTGTAAACCTTCAGGCCTTAATATATCTCTTTTATTTAAATGTAGTTAAAATGAGTCATATTGAAACCAAGTAGATCAACAGTAGTTTACATTTATTTTATACTGAAAGTAGCAACAGAGAAAGCATGCAATGTGGGGGCATTTCAATGTGTGGAAACCATTTTTTGTAGTCACAGGGTTACATGGAATAGGTTATTTACGTTAGGGAGGACATGATATCCTGGGTGACATCTGTCTTAGTTCCGGTTGCCAAATGGCCATAGACTGACTGACTTAAATGATAAACATTTATTTCTCACAGTTCTGGAGATGAGGAGGGTCATGTACCACCACACCTGGTGTCTTATGAGAACCCGTTTCCTTCCAGGTTTGGCCATCTCTTTGCTGTGTCCCTAGTTGCAAGGAAAAAGTAGAGAAAACTGTCTATGTCTCTTCATGTAAGGACACTGACCCCATCATGAGGACACCACCCTTATGATCAATTACCTTCCAAAGGCCCTGTCTCCTAACACTATCAAGTTCGGGATTCAGAGTGTGAAGATAGGAATTTTGGTGGAGACACAAACATTCAGTCTATAGCAACAACTTATGCACTCCATTGAAGTATAAAACCGCCAGCAAAACCAAAGAAGCCTACACCAGTATCTTCATAAAGGGCAAAGTCAGAAGAGATGAAACTTCCGAAGAGTATTAATTACGTAGTTAATGAAAAGAAGTTTATATGTTGGGCAGTGAATAATGAGAATTAAAAAGCAGATAGCTTTCTAGATTATTTAAATGTTGGGTTTGTGGATTGCTCTATCGGTTTCGTAGCAATAAACTTAAGTAACAATAAAACATCTTTTAAAAAAGAATGAAAATCAGCTCCATGCCACGGTGGTTCTGGTGTCCTTCCTGAGTCTGTGGCACGTGATGAGTTCTTTTGTTAGGCAGTGACCATTGCCAGGGGAGCATGGCTTTTTTCTCTGTGCTGATTTCTATAAACGGTTGATATACAGAACATGTTTTGTTCATGGTCTAGGAAGCACCCGGGGATGAGGAGGCACGTTCCATTCTCCAGAGGTGAGGATGCTACAAGATGTATCAGGCTGAGTTCTTAGTGAATATTCCCTTGCAGAGCTCTGTAAATTGTCCCAGGCTCTCTAATGAAGTACCACTTGGATTAATGGTTGGAATGTTATCAGTACACTTCTCATTTTGTGTGTTCATATTTGAACCTTGTGCCAAAGGCTTTTGTATCTTGTACTTAAATTTTCTGCTCACTGTCATGTTTAATGCTCTGGTCTCCCCAGTTTCCCTCTGAGGACGTTTGACGCTAAATTTCTGGAATGGAGAGGGGACAGTGTGCTGGGAGCCCATAAATCACAAGACTCTCCGTGGCATTCATGTCAGCTGCAGTGGACTCGTGGATTAGAAAGCAATAGCTCATTACCATAGGTTTGATTAATCTTAAATAATTTAGGTGTTTATAATGGTAGTTTTGCCATGTCATGATTAATTATTTATGGTATAGTGTTGTTCAGTCAAGTGATAATTTTTCTTTGATGATGAAAAGGTCATCTTTGGATTTGCACTTTTAGTAGGCAAACACTATCAAGTTTTTACGGGGTTTAAGTTTTAGACACAAACATTCAGTCTATAGCAACAACTTATGCACTCCATTGAAGTATAAAACCGCCAGCAAAACCAAAGAAGCCTACACCAGTATCTTCATAAAGGGCAAAGTCAGAAGAGATGAAACTTCCGAAGAGTATTAATTACGTAGTTAATGAAAAGAAGTTTATATGTTGGGCAGTGAATAATGAGAATTAAAAAGCAGATAGCTTTCTAGATTATTTAAATGTTGGGTTTGTGGATTGCTCTATCGGTTTCGTAGCAATAAACTTAAGTAACAATAAAACATCTTTTAAAAAAGAATGAAAATCAGCTCCATGCCACGGTGGTTCTGGTGTCCTTCCTGAGTCTGTGGCACGTGATGAGTTCTTTTGTTAGGCAGTGACCATTGCCAGGGGAGCATGGCTTTTTTCTCTGTGCTGATTTCTATAAACGGTTGATATACAGAACATGTTTTGTTCATGGTCTAGGAAGCCCCCGGGGATGAGGAGGCACGTTCCATTCTCCAGAGGTGAGGATGCTACAAGATGTATCAGGCTGAGTTCTTAGTGAATATTCCCTTGCAGAGCTCTGTAAATTGTCCCAGGCTCTCTAATGAAGTACCACTTGGATTAATGGTTGGAATGTTATCAGTACACTTCTCATTTTGTGTGTTCATATTTGAACCTTGTGCCAAAGGCTTTTGTATCTTGTACTTAAATTTTCTGCTCACTGTCATGTTTAATGCTCTGGTCTCCCCAGTTTCCCTCTGAGGACGTTTGACGCTAAATTTCTGGAATGGAGAGGGGACAGTGTGCTGGGAGCCCATAAATCACAAGACTCTCCGTGGCATTCATGTCAGCTGCAGTGGACTCGTGGATTAGAAAGCAATAGCTCATTACCATAGGTTTGATTAATCTTAAATAATTTAGGTGTTTATAATGGTAGTTTTGCCATGTCATGATTAATTATTTATGGTATAGTGTTGTTCAGTCAAGTGATAATTTTTCTTTGATGATGAAAAGGTCATCTGATGCACTTTTTAAAGTAGGAGCTCTTTAGTTTTCAAAGCAGCAAGATTCCTCTGAAACAGAGCTTGGAAGAGAAGCAGGAAGGTTGGCACAGCGAATAATTTCAGTGGAACATTTTAGAAAACTTGTTTTTAAGACTCGACACTATGTCAAATCACACATTCTCTCATCTTCTTCTAGACTGGTATGTATTTAAGTATCAAGCCATCCTTTATACGACTCATATGGCGAAACAATTCAAGTTGACGCCTAGCTCTGTTTTGCTTACTCAGTAAAATTTTTGCATGCAGTTAAGTAAACTTCATGAAATGAAACTAGCTTCCTTTCAAGTGCTGAGGAACCAGTGGTAGAGCGGAGTCAAGGCTTTTGTGGGAAGCATACACAGAGCTGCATTCGTGTCTGTGCCAGCCCTGGAGGCAGTGGGGAATCTCGGAGACGGGCACTCAGCCAACCTGGGATCCTAGCCTAGGCCGAGCAAAGAGGGTTTTTAATATCCCTTTGCGAAAAGTGTGTGGAAGTCAGGTGTGCGGGCTGTGGCTAGGGCACAGGCAAGACCTGAGAGGTGAGCTGTGCCGAACTGGAAGGCCCGAGATGGGGCAGAGACAAGCCTGGGTCTTTGGAGCCCTGGCACAATCAGGAGCCCAGGAATCCATAGGACCAGAGACTGCCAGAACAAACCAGGGCACCGGGAGCAGGAGACGTTGCGAGCCAGCCAGCGTTGCTGTCTGCCTGGGGAGCTGCTGAAGTGCTTTTTGTTAGACTCCCGGGCTCAAAAGCTTGGCTAGACGAAGCCTCAGTGATTTGCCACACCTGGCAAAGCCTGACAGGGAGTCACTGGCAGATCCACATCCCTCTGGCGCTGACAGTGATTAATTAAGTAGCTGAGCCCGCATGATACAGTCAAGTGAGGTCCTGAGCAACATTTGCGGTTCCTCCCCCTCTACTTTGATATGTTAACTCCATAAGGAAGCTAAGGAAAGGGAACTTAGCACGCAGAGAGGGGGAAAAAAAAAAGCCAGGTTGGCGAGATGTCTGTACAGATCCATTCATTAATTCCGTCTTCCATTCAGCAAATATTTTTTGAATGCCTTAGTATATAATTAGCCAAAGTGAATGAATATTCATCCATCTTTGAAATTCAAATTCCATTTCACTAATGAACAGCCCAGTGTTTTACCAGAGGTGCAGAGTTAGCAGTGGCAAAATGAATTTGAATCTGAAACTTCTTTCTTTGCTTAATCAGTTCTTCAGGTCTCTGCAAAGTTCTGGCTTGAACCAAAGGTGGGCTTCTCTTCACTCTGAGCACTGTTTGGTAGAGCAAGAAGTAGTAATTGAATGTGTAATGTATATGGAGTTGGTGCCGGGCGCTTGAGACCTCAGAATGGAAACAGGCCACCATGGTTGATATAAATTGTTAAAGTCTGGTGTTTCCAATGTGTTGGACTCTGTGGTGTTAAGTGCGTCTCTTCTGTTACCTTCCTTATGAAAGTCAGGGTAGAATTCAGTGCCCTTTGGGCAGTGTCTGTCTCTGAGACCCGACAGAAGCGGCCTTGCCCTTGCACTCTGACTTTGTCAAGATCCATTCCCTCTGGGTATTTGCTCACCGGCACAGTCCTGACTCAGCTTGGAGAACTCAAAAGTTTCCTATTGTATTTGTAGTGTTTCTGCATCTGACAGATGCTGTATCTTTTGCATGTAAAAATTAAGTCACTGTACCGCAGCTGATACGTCCTTTCACTTGTAAATGGTAGACAGGCCAACTCTGTGGATGCAGGAACGTAGTCCTTTAAAGCGGATTGTGTGCTCGTCCACACACACTTCCCCCCCTTTTGTGAAGAAAGGCATGCTTTTGCACAGGCCACTGCAGTTTCCACAGTATTGCTGTAGTTTCTCGGTTTGGATTTTCATTTTATCTTCAGTAGATAAGAGAAGTTTCCATATGAGGTAAAGCTGAAGACATTGCTCCGGATAGTACGCTCTGTGGTTACATGCTGATTGCAGAGTTCTTTTTGAGGTAGTTATTTCAAGGATCACTCTTTTATATCATGACAAGTCAAATTATATATAATTTTTAATGTTCTGAACATATCCAGGTATAGGTAGTTTTAGTAATGATTGTCTGTATGCTATATTTTGTCCATTTAATAGGCCTTAGATCTCTTTCCAAAGCTGAGATAATCACAGTATTCATTTGTAAGAAATAATGCAGAGAATCTCTTGTACAGTTTACCTCGTTTCTCCCAGTGGTGATGTTTTATAAAAGTGTATTGTAGGGCTTCCCCTGGTGGTCCAGTGGGTAAAGACACCGCCTTGCAGTGCGTGGGGCACCAGTTCGATCCCTGGCCTGGGAAGATCCCACCGGAGCTCTGGCGCGCCTGCGCCCAGAGCCGGCGCTCTGCGATGACAGTGGCCACCGCGATGGGAGGCCCACAGGAGCCGAAGAACAAGGACGGGTGAAAATAGAGAAATGAAAGACCAATAGAAGTGGCCCGCCCATCCCCCTCCCTCCCCACCCCACCCTCCAAAAAAAAAAAGTGTATTATAGTATCATAGCTAGGCTGCTGGAACTGGTACAATCTCCCTCTACTCAGGCTTCCTTAGATTTTCGTAGTTTTTTTTTTTTTTTTAAGATTTATTTATTTATTTTGGTAAGATTTATTTATTTATTTTATTAAGATTTATTTATTTATTTATTTTGTATTTATTTATTTATTTATTTATTTATAAATAAATAAGATTTATTTATTTATTTTCAGGTTGGGGAGGGAGGGGAGTGGGCGGGCCCCTTCTATTGGTCTTTCATTTCTCCATTTTCATCTGTCTTTGTTCTTTGGCTCCTGTGGGCCTCCCATCGCGGTGGCCTCTGTCGTCGCAGAGCACCTGCTCTGGGCGCATGTGCCCCAGAGCTCCGGCTCGGTAATTGGACACATGGGTCCAGCCGCTCCGCGGCACGTGGAATCCTACCAGGCCAGGGATTGAACCAGCGCCCCTTGCACTGCAAGGCGGTGTCCTTACCCACTGGACCACCAGGGGAAGCCCCAGGTTTTCGTAGTTTTATGTGCACCTCATTTGTGGGCATGTGTCCATGCATGCGAGTTCTGTAGAATGAAAATGAGGAGCACGTAGTGAACTTGCGTGCCGTGCTTGTGCCGGGGTCATGCTGAGTCTCTGTCACCTGGTGTTAATGTGCATGCTGCCGAAGTGAGTCCGGGCCTCGGGGTTTTTATGGACCAGGGCTGCCTTCATAGCCTGTGACCAGAGCATCCATTTGGGGTTTAATGTTCTGGCTTTCTTGACTCAAAGTCCTTAGTTTTTAGTTTGAATTTCTGTTTTGTAAGTGAAATCTGATAAGACCCTGAAGCTGTATCCTGGAACTGGAAGTTGTGGTTTGGGTGGCCACCTCCTGGAAATGGGGTCTCTTCTGTTCTCCACTACTCACACCCCCAGCTCCTAGGACCACAGAGACCTGGGCTCCTTCCCGCACAACTGCTAGGGCTGTTAGCCCCTGAAAGGGGAGGCTCAGGGTCTGGACTAGGAGCCTTGGATGTCTCTAAGCACGTTGATTCAGCTGTCCACACCCTGCGGTGTCACAGCAGTACCTCAGTAGCAAGAACCTCGCACCCAGGTCTGTCTGGGGACCTAAGCCAGGTACCTCCTTGGGTAGCTATTGTGGTGCTTCTGGGATCTGTGTTGGGTGGTGTGTCCGATCGCTGCACCTGTGAGAAGAGAGGTGCTTGACTTGACTGAACCTCCCTGGTTGGTGCAGAGCCCTCCCTCAGCATGTGTCCCTGCAGCCGAAGGGCTGTAAAGGAGCAAATAAAGAACACCGTGACACGCTGAGAGAGAAACGACAGGACAAAGTGAAAACCTTAATTCTTTAGTGCCTTTACTGGAACTTTTCCTTTGCTTTTGGAACAGGGGGGCCTCACTTTTTCATCTTGCATGGGGCCCTGCAAATCATGCAGCCCATTCCGATAGGCATAATGTTAACTTCAGCAATTATGTGCTGTACACAGTGCCCGCTTGTTTCTACCCCGTCATCCTGTATTTGCCTCAGATTTCCTTGGCATAATAAGAAGATATTCAGAGCGACTGTGTGGGGACTGGAGCAGCACAAAACCCATAATGATATAAATATGTGGTGGAAAATTACAATAAAACCCTTGCATCTTCCACTTTAATTTTGCCTCAAGGAAATGGCAAAGTGCCCAGCTGGCAATAACCAGTTTCAAATGAGCTGCCAAAATGGCTAGGTGCTGAAATATATAGTTTGTTGCTCTTCCCCATTTCAGTGCTTGACTATAGGTTTTGAGGTTGGTGTTTCAAAGCCGGAGCAGGTGCCTGCCACCTGGAAGCATTTCTTGAGAGCTTTGCTAATATCAACACAATGAGACCTATTGAAGTGTATTTTTAAATAACATCAAAACTGCTTTACATGTGTATACATGTCT
Source organism: Tragulus kanchil (assembly GCA_022376925.1). Taxonomy (NCBI): domain Eukaryota; kingdom Metazoa; phylum Chordata; class Mammalia; order Artiodactyla; family Tragulidae; genus Tragulus; species Tragulus kanchil. The sequence goes on from JAIOJX010000024.1 coordinate 104,449,044, forward strand.
ATTGAAATACAGTCATAAATAGGCCTAAAATGTTTTCATCTGGAATTCAAAGGGATATGATTTGTGTCTTGGAACAATGGAGGATTCTTATTTTTTGAAAAGGAACATGCTGATGGAAAACATTCAGATAAAATAAAAACATTTGAGAAGTTTGTAAATGTGGGTTGAAGTCCTAGCATAACAAAATTAGATTGCTTCACCTCAGAGACCTACCAATAGAAGTGGCTCACAAATATCAGGCAGCCGTGCTCCCAGGAGGAGGTGATGATGAAGAATAAATACAGTTGTTAGGGCACATTTCAATACAGAGGCAAAGGCCCTCTCTTGCTTCATTTAGGATTAAAAAAAAAAAAAAAGATCCTTCATTTTGGTACTCCTAAATACATTTCCTTAACAGATCCTTTCAGGACTCTGAAAAGTTACATTTCCTTAGTGCTCGACTCAGCATGTGTCCCTGCAGAAGGCTTAAAGGAAAATAAGACAGTCGCTGAGAGAGAAACGACAGGACAAAGTGAAAACCTTAATTCTTTAGTGCCTTTACTGGAACTTTTCCTTTGCTTTTGGAACAGGGGGGCCTCACTTTTTCATCTTGCATGGGGCCCTGCAAATCATGCAGCCCATTCCGATAGGCATAATGTTAACTTCAGCAATTATGTGCTGTACACAGTGCCCGCTTGTTTCTACCCCGTCATCCTGTATTTGCCTCAGATTTCCTTGGCATAATAAGAAGATATTCAGAGCGACTGTGTGGGGACTGGAGCAGCACAAAACCCATAATGATATAAATATGTGGTGGAAAATTACAATAAAACCCTTGCATCTTCCACTTTAATTTTGCCTCAAGGAAATGGCAAAGTGCCCAGCTGGCAATAACCAGTTTCAAATGAGCTGCCAAAATGGCTAGGTGCTGAAATATATAGTTTGTTGCTCTTCCCCATTTCAGTGCTTGACTATAGGTTTTGAGGTTGGTGTTTCAAAGCCGGAGCAGGTGCCTGCCACCTGGAAGCATTTCTTGAGAGCTTTGCTAATATCAACACAATGAGACCTATTGAAGTGTATTTTTAAATAACATCAAAACTGCTTTACATGTGTATACATGTCTATTGAAATACAGTCATAAATAGGCCTAAAATGTTTTCATCTGGAATTCAAAGGGATATGATTTGTGTCTTGGAACAATGGAGGATTCTTATTTTTTGAAAAGGAACATGCTGATGGAAAACATTCAGATAAAATAAAAACATTTGAGAAGTTTGTAAATGTGGGTTGAAGTCCTAGCATAACAAAATTAGATTGCTTCACCTCAGAGACCTACCAATAGAAGTGGCTCACAAATATCAGGCAGCCGTGCTCCCAGGAGGAGGTGATGATGAAGAATAAATACAGTTGTTAGGGCACATTTCAATACAGAGGCAAAGGCCCTCTCTTGCTTCATTTAGGATTAAAAAAAAAAAAAAAGATCCTTCATTTTGGTACTCCTAAATACATTTCCTTAACAGATCCTTTCAGGACTCTGAAAAGCAGTTCCTCATTTCCAGTGAAGGTTTTTCTTTTCCTTAAGCGAGTGCTAGCATTTGTCGTGAGGATCTCTGCATGTATATTGCATTAGGGATCAGGGAATGTCAGAAGTTTCCGAGGTCAGTTTTTGTTTGAATGCTTGTCTGAACAATCTGAACTGTTTCCCAGGACTCATCTAACCAAACAACTGTTTTGTTTATGGCTCTGCTTGACCTGGAATATGCACTGCATAATGTGCTGGCTGTGGTCTGCTTCAGACCACACACTTCAGGCCGGGTGCACTCAGCACATTTCTTCCCCCAGCAACGTGAAGGCCCGGCAAAGAGGGTGCATTGAAACCCAGGCTTAATGAGAAGGTATTTTCATACTTAGTTTCGTATCATGATCTCTCTACCCCAAATCTTTTGCTAGATCCTCAGATAAGAACCAAAAAAAAGACAAAAAAAAGAAAAACCCAGACCCTGATTGAATCATCTTCTCCCCACTCACTCTCACAAAGTTGCTAATTAGAAGGAAAATGTCCAAACAATCCTGTAGAAAGAAGAAAGAGCCCTAGCAGGGGGCCTGGATCATCTGTAAATTAGGTAATTAGTGGAAGGATAATCGTGACTCTTGCACGGGAATGCTGTTCCGTATACTTGGTGGAAGTAAGCTGTTCATGTCTCCCTGCGGTTGGTGAGAGCTGCCACTTCACTTGCTTTTCTCTTGGTGACGCTTATTGGCCAAGCAGGTCTGTCTTTACCATTGCCTGGCTGGATGACACCTCCGGCAGCACAGCGCTCTTCCAGACTGTTTTCCTCCAAATATTACTTCTATTTTCTAAGTTTTTGCTTCTCCAGCTTGTTGGCCTTTCCCCTGTCTTACCCTGACTTTTCAGTTTTCCTCTCCGTCCTTTATTGCTCTTCACTGGCAACTTACAAGTACATCTGTCCCCTTGCAGTGACTCAGCCCTCCCAGCAGACTGTGCTTGTGTTCCAGAGATCGAGTCTCCGCGCTGGAGGCAGCCTGCCAGGGGTGGCACCTGGCTCTGTGGCTCACCAGGGTTGTGGCTTCAGCCTGGTTATGTCACCTCTCCTTGTTTCTTTTTCGTGTATGTAAAATGGGAGTGATAATATAGTCTACCCCATAGAGTTGCTTGAAGATTAAATGACGTATTCCACATTAAGATTTTAGAATAATGCCTGCCAGTGTTTAACAAACGTTAGCCATTTTGTTTGACTCAGTTACATGACCTCTGAGCCTCCTATTAACATCTTACTTCTCTGAAAACACCTATCCATATCCCAGATAACTAAGGCTCCTTGGGATACGTTAGGAAAATGCCACTCTTCAATGTAAGTTTAGTATTTCCATTTTCTCATTTTCCATGGGGGGCAGTTTGGGGTGGAAAATCTAGAAGTAGAATCTCTTTTGCTGTCAAGTTCTTCTTTGGTAAACATCCCTCTGCCAGTGCGCTGCCTTTGGCTCTCTCTGTTGACCAGTCAGTGATGTATTCTGTCCTCTTGCCGCTTCGCGGATGGTCTGCTGACATCACCTGGGAGCTTGTAAAAATGCAGATCTCAGGCCCCACCCAGATCAGCTGACTCAGAGTCTGTGTTTTAATGCAGTCCCTAGGTGATTCTCCAGCACATTAATGTTCACAGTGCACCAGGCTAACATTTCTGGGTCTGCAGCACCAAAATTCTGCTCTGGAGAAATAGGAAGACGTCAACCTGAATTCTGTTGTACAACACATAATATTGACTGTTTCTACAAGGATAGCAGTTTAAGCCCTGTGAGGCTTCCTGAAATCCCTATGCTGGCATTCTCTTGGGTGTAATTGTAATCGATTAATGTCATGATTAAAAGTGTAGCTTAGGTCTACTGGGAGCTTTAGCTCATTGAAAGAAAAAAAAAAACACCTCATTGATCTGAAACCCTCCATCAGTCATTCTTACCTTTTCAGAAAACACTTCAGATAAATAGCAATAATCTTAGCCATGAGAGATTTGTCTCAGGGGATAATCTTTCTGACAGTGACTTGCATTGATTAAGTTCATAGCTTTTTAACTGTTCACTCTGTTGCTGTGGTAACCCAGTTTTAAAAACTAGGATGTGTTTTTCTCACTTGGGGTTACGCACGGAGATGGCTGCACAAAGCAGCACCCTTGGGTGGCTTCTGCGACTGGGTTCGTACTCGCAGAGGGTCTAGTGCTGTTGATGTTTTCCAGTTAGTGCTTCGTGGAAACAAGGTTCTGGAAAGGGGAGACGTTGGATGCATTTACGGGGTAGACAGCATACAGAAGTGTCAGGCTAGCATTCTGAGTCTTGGTATCTCTGTCAGTTGTCAAGAAAGGACCGAAAGTGCTAGACTGTTAGCTGGAAAGCTGCTTTTGAACAGTTTTAGTCTTTTAAACCCTACAGAGTAGTGTTCGGTTGTTGCCTTGGCCAGTACATACCCCTGTCTTTCTGAGTGGGTGGAATATTTGGAAAATCTCCAGCTTGCTGTGGTTGTGAAGAGTGAAGACAGACTGCTGGATTGAATTCTGACTTACGTACCACTAAAGGGAGCGTTTTAACTCATTCAGCTTTCCCAGCTACCATGCATTCTTTATCATTACAACTATGATTATTAATAAAAAAAAATGGACTCATGTTTTCATAGCATTTACTATAAAGAGAGACAGCAGAAGTATAAGACTGGGATCACCTGTCTCCTATACTTTGCCTCACAAAAGCAGTCTTTTGAAAGTATAATTCAGGTCGCGTTTCTCCTTCACTTAAATTTCTCCTCCCACTGCCCCCTGGACAGAGCATGACTGATCCAGACAGAACTTCCTAACAAGCATTTCTGTTTTGGTGAGATAGTCCCCCTTTCCCTGCTTACGTGATACTCTCTCAAACCTCTGGACCTCTGACCATTCGACTTAGATTATACGACAGGCCCCTAACCTTGCTACCTTCCTTCCCTGCCTGGTGCTGTAGCTTCAAGATTCCACCCAGTGTTACCCCTCAGTGGAGCCTTCCCTGCCCCACAGGTCACTCACCGCGTGTGCCCACAACTCTGCCATGGCGTTTGTCATGTTGTATTAGTCAGAGTTCTCTAAAGAAATAGATCAGTAAGATGTGTGTGATTGTGTGTCTGTGTGTGTGAAGAAGTTTATTTCAAAGAATTGGCTTACATGATTGTAGGAGCTGGCAATTCTGAACTTTCATCTATGAGGCAGAAACTGATATTGCAGTTACAGGCAGCACTTCATCTTCCTCAGGGACCCCTCCATTTTGCTCTTAGGCTTTTTGACTCGTTGGGTAAAGTTCATCCAGATCATTGAGGGTGATCTCCTTACTGAAAGTCAAAGGATTGTAGATATGAATCATATCTACAAGACACCTTTATAGCAACATTTATATTCATGATTGATTAAATAACTGGATATTATAACCTAATCAGGATGACATGCAAAAATATCCACCACATGTAATTGTTCATGTACCTGTGTTTTCACCTTAGGACTGTGAGTTTTCTCAGTCATAAAAATAATCATACCTTTAAATAATTAAAATATCGTTTGTTTTATAAATGGTTCAAATTATGAACTAAAAAGCAGAATAGTTCTACCATTTACATGTATAGCCTTTAAAAACTTGAGTTGATTGGCCCATGATTTATAATAAAGTTATCCATTAATACCTTGTTAATATTTTTAATTAAAAGGGAACAAGGAAACAATATAAAAGACTGTTTTCATAGCATTTACTATAAAGAGACAGCAGAAGTATAAGACTGGGATCACCTGTCTCCTATACTTTGCCTCACAAAAGCAGTCTTTTGAAAGTATAATTCAGGTCGCGTTTCTCCTTCACTTAAATTTCTCCTCCCACTGCCCCCTGGACAGAGCATGACTGATCCAGACAGAACTTCCTAACAAGCATTTCTGTTTTGGTGAGATAGTCCCCCTTTCCCTGCTTACGTGATACTCTCTCAAACCTCTGGACCTCTGACCATTCGACTTAGATTATACGACAGGCCCCTAACCTTGCTACCTTCCTTCCCTGCCTGGTGCTGTAGCTTCAAGATTCCACCCAGTGTTACCCCTCAGTGGAGCCTTCCCTGCCCCACAGGTCACTCACCGCGTGTGCCCACAACTCTGCCATGGCGTTTGTCATGTTGTATTAGTCAGAGTTCTCTAAAGAAATAGATCAGTAAGATGTGTGTGATTGTGTGTCTGTGTGTGTGAAGAAGTTTATTTCAAAGAATTGGCTTACATGATTGTAGGAGCTGGCAATTCTGAACTTTCATCTATGAGGCAGAAACTGATATTGCAGTTACAGGCAGCACTTCATCTTCCTCAGGGACCCCTCCATTTTGCTCTTAGGCTTTTTGACTCGTTGGGTAAAGTTCATCCAGATCATTGAGGGTGATCTCCTTACTGAAAGTCAAAGGATTGTAGATATGAATCATATCTACAAGACACCTTTATAGCAACATTTATATTCATGATTGATTAAATAACTGGATATTATAACCTAATCAGGATGACATGCAAAAATATCCACCACATGTAATTGTTCATGTACCTGTGTTTTCACCTTAGGACTGTGAGTTTTCTCAGTCATAAAAATAATCATACCTTTAAATAATTAAAATATCGTTTGTTTTATAAATGGTTCAAATTATGAACTAAAAAGCAGAATAGTTCTACCATTTACATGTATAGCCTTTAAAAACTTGAGTTGATTGGCCCATGATTTATAATAAAGTTATCCATTAATACCTTGTTAATATTTTTAATTAAAAGGGAACAAGGAAACAATATATTTACTAACAATATTTTAGACATTATATAGTCATAGACATGCTTTATTAAATTATTGACCTTGCAGAATACAGGTATAAAAATGAATGCAAAAGATCTTGCAGGGGCTTCCCTGGTGGTCCAGTGGGTAAGGACACTGTCTCGCAGTGCAAGGGGCGCTGGTTCGATCCCTGGCCTGGAAAGATCCCACATGCCATGGAGCGGCTGGACCGATGTGTCCAACTGCCGAGCCGGAGCTCTGGAGTGCATGCGCCCAGAGCTGGTGCTCTGCAGCGAGAGAGGCCACTGCGATGGGAAGCCTGCGCAGGCCAAAGAACAAAGATGGATGAAAATAAATAAATGAAAGACCAGTAGAAGTGGCCAAAAAAAAAAAGATCTTGGGCTTCCCCCGGTGGTCCAGTGGGTAAGGGCACCGCCTTGCAGTGCAAGGGACGCCAGTTCGATCCCTGGCCTGGGAAAATCCCACGTGCTGTGGAGTGGCTGGACCGATGTGTCCAATTACCGAGCTGGAGCTTTGGTGCGCGTGCACCCAGAGCTGGTGCTCTGCGACGACAGTGGCCACCGCGATGGGAGGCCCACAGGAGCCAAAGAACAAAGACGGATGAACATAGAAAAACAAAAGACCAATAGAAGTGGCCCGCCTGCTCCCCTCCCTCCCTAACCCGACCCCCGCCCAAAATAAATAAATAAATAAATCTTTACCAAAAAAAAAAAAGGTCTTGCAAAAATCGAGATTCAGTTCTTTTTAAAATGTAGATATCTGTATAATTATACTTATTAATATATGCTACCTTTATTTTTATTGAGAAAAGTCCCCAACTATGCATAATATTATGTACAATTGTTTAATAAATATCTGGTGTCAGCTTATTTTGATAATATTTTTATAGTATAAATTTTTGGAACTATAGCTCAAAGCACTGTTCTCTAATGAAAACTTCCAAGATTAATTAGTGTACTTTAATGTTCCTTTCTTCTCTATAATACATGTATATATTGGTATGGTATTTTTAAATTATTGTTATGCTATTTGATACATTTCAAATACCATTTTACATGAATGGTTTGGATCTCTTAATATCACTGTTGAGCATAGCATATACAACTTGGTTCATGACTCAAGACCAGATTCCAATTGTCTAAACCCAGCCTGCTTGTCTTCCTGCTGCTGTATGTCTGCTTTTTCCCCTGGCACGCGTGTTTACCTTAGTGGCGCTAGGATACTGTTACTCCTAACCTTGAAGTGCGTGTCAACCTTTCTAGGTCCCTCATCTTTCACATTCAGTCAGAGGCTCAGTGCATCCCAATGTTACCTTTTCTTTAGGGTCTTGCCTTTATATCTTCTGTTTTTAATCGGACAGCCACCTTCCAGCTAGTATTATTACTGCCTCCTAGGTAGACTGTTGCTGTAAACTTCATGGGCCTCACTCTCTCCTCCAAGATATCTGCTATCTTCTTAATAAGTTAATTATGTAACGACTTACAGTTTTGATATTCACCACCTCAAAAGAAAAATTAAAGCTTGGCAGCTTTCTATTGCTGATAAAATGAAAATCATTATCTAGTCTGGTCACTTACACTGATCCAAATGGCCAGTCTAACTGCACAGTTTTCTTGTTCAGTCTTACTCTGTATGGACGTCACATTTGGATCCTTTATTCTAATCCGTATGTACATCGTATTTCCCCTTCTTTGAACCTTAGCTATGCTTTTCTCTCCACCTGGAATGGTCTACTCAAAATTTCTGCCCGTTAAGATGCTCCTTATCCTCCATCTTTGTTTCCCCCAAGCCTCTAGGTCTTTTCAGCCTTGAACACAGAGGAATGATTCAAAGAGCAGTATTGGGGAGGAATATGGAATGGGCTGTCCTGCATGGCCTCTCAAGCTGGTCCACACGACTCCTTCACCGAGATGCAGTTTCTGGTTCTCAAATTTTAGACTCCAGAAATGCTGTTTCCCTTCTCGCCAGAGTTTCTATAGCTCCTAAAAGACAAATCTACTAATAAACTCCCCCCCAATTATTTTTATGAACCAGAATGCCTGGTTACCAATTCATGATGAGTGATATGTTTTCCATGGCATAACCTCTCCATGGAAAGGTACCTATGAGGCAGAATCAGTAGCTGGAAAGTTGCTAAACTGGCTCAGAATTGAAACATAAGGAACTGATCAGTCTTGAAGGATATTCCATCTAGGCTGTGGGAAAACGTCATTGCCTTATTGGATCACACGATAAGCTTCTTTTCCTTGGATGATTTGATATAAACATCATTGGGTCTTCAGGTTCTTATCTCTTATCTGTCACTCTAACTGACCGGAGCACAGCTCTCCTTTACATTTTCCATTCCAGTAGTGTCATTCTAAAGATGTTGCTTTGTTACATTGTTTTAAATTTAGCAGCACTCTGTCCTTATCAATTAATTTGTAAGGTAGGCCAGGTTTACAAAGCCACAATTCAATCCCTCTGTTTCAGTGTCCTTCCATGGCTGATCTCTCCTTGTGCTTGGTTTTTGACCTTCATGGGCTCAGAATCTGCTATCTTCTTAATAAGTTAATTATGTAACGACTTACAGTTTTGATATTCACCACCTCAAAAGAAAAATTAAAGCTTGGCAGCTTTCTATTGCTGATAAAATGAAAATCATTATCTAGTCTGGTCACTTACACTGATCCAAATGGCCAGTCTAACTGCACAGTTTTCTTGTTCAGTCTTACTCTGTATGGACGTCACATTTGGATCCTTTATTCTAATCCGTATGTACATCGTATTTCCCCTTCTTTGAACCTTAGCTATGCTTTTCTCTCCACCTGGAATGGTCTACTCAAAATTTCTGCCCGTTAAGATGCTCCTTATCCTCCATCTTTGTTTCCCCCAAGCCTCTAGGTCTTTTCAGCCTTGAACACAGAGGAATGATTCAAAGAGCAGTATTGGGGAGGAATATGGAATGGGCTGTCCTGCATGGCCTCTCAAGCTGGTCCACACGACTCCTTCACCGAGATGCAGTTTCTGGTTCTCAAATTTTAGACTCCAGAAATGCTGTTTCCCTTCTCGCCAGAGTTTCTATAGCTCCTAAAAGACAAATCTACTAATAAACTCCCCCCCAATTATTTTTATGAACCAGAATGCCTGGTTACCAATTCATGATGAGTGATATGTTTTCCATGGCATAACCTCTCCATGGAAAGGTACCTATGAGGCAGAATCAGTAGCTGGAAAGTTGCTAAACTGGCTCAGAATTGAAACATAAGGAACTGATCAGTCTTGAAGGATATTCCATCTAGGCTGTGGGAAAACGTCATTGCCTTATTGGATCACACGATAAGCTTCTTTTCCTTGGATGATTTGATATAAACATCATTGGGTCTTCAGGTTCTTATCTCTTATCTGTCACTCTAACTGACCGGAGCACAGCTCTCCTTTACATTTTCCATTCCAGTAGTGTCATTCTAAAGATGTTGCTTTGTTACATTGTTTTAAATTTAGCAGCACTCTGTCCTTATCAATTAATTTGTAAGGTAGGCCAGGTTTACAAAGCCACAATTCAATCCCTCTGTTTCAGTGTCCTTCCATGGCTGATCTCTCCTTGTGCTTGGTTTTTGACCTTCATGGGCTCAGAATGTGCCTTTTGTTGGTCTTATACCAGAATTCTTTATGCATTATATGGCTTTCACTTCCATATCTCTTTCTTATTGTCTGTATTATGTTTATAAATGTTTATATTTGCCAACTGGCCTTCTTTACCACTTCAGGTCGAAATTGTAGGAAAGCAGGGGCTCATTTTTTTCTGTAAGTTTGAAGTAGGTGACTTTAGGTTCTTTCCAGAAGTGAACTTTGACATTTATTTCTTCATTGGTTTGTCTTCCTTCTTTCTTTGGTCTTGCCCTCCTTTTCTTCCCTTTTTGTTCCTTCCTTTCTTCCTTCCACACACATTTGTGTCAGGAATATATATGTCAGTGTCTGATAATACAGTTGTAAAAAGCATAGATCCGGGCTTCCCCTGGTGGTCCAGTGGGTAAGGACACCGCCTTGCAGTGCAAGGGGCACCGGTTCAATCCCTGGCCTGGGAAGATCCCATGTGCTGTGGAGCAGCTGGACCGATGTGTCCAATCACCGAGCCAGAGCTCTGGAGCACATGCGCCCAGAGCCGGTGCTCTGCAATGACAGATGCCACCGCGATGGGAGGCCCACAGGAGCCAAAGAGCAAAGATGGATAAAAATAGAGAAATGAAAGACCAATAGAAGTGGCCCGCCCGCTCCTCTCCCTCCCCAACCCGACCCCCGCCCAAAATAAATAAATAAATACATCTTTAAAAAAAAAAAAAGCATAGATCCTAATAACATAGTACTGCCACTCATTGCTTGCCTTAAGCTCTTTATCAATCCATGCAATACCACTATAATGTGTTAATATATCAAATTTTTTTTTGTTTTTTTTGTTTGCAAATAAGAATACTGAGCTGAGATTTAGGACCCATGCCCCAGTTTATTCTGTTTCCCTATTACTTATTGGTGTTCATTGGAGGAAACTTTGTGGGATCGGGTACTGTGATGGCTGTTTATGTGTATCTTCATTCATCTATGGTGTCCAGTTGTTGCTTAAACATTAATGTGAATGTTGCTGTGAAGAGGTGTATTGTAGCTGTGGCTTACATCCACGATCCATTGATTTTAAATAATAATGTGGATGTGCCTCACCAATCCGTTGAAGGCCCTAAAAGCAAAGACTGAGAACAAATTTTGCCTCAAGACTATTGCATCAGCTCCTTCCTGAGTTTCCAGCTTTTCTGTCTGATAATTTTTGGATTTGCCAGCCTTGACAACCACATAATACACACAGAGAGAACACACAGACACACACACACACACACACACACACTCACACACACACACTATACAACACTATTGGGTTGTGTTTCTCTGGAGACAATGATTGGTTGGTTGCTAACTTCATGCAAGTTCTAACAATTAAGTAGGCAAAAGTATTATACAGAAGTATTTATTGCCTTATCTTTAATTTGCAAAAGTTTTAAAATTCACATGGCATATAGTAATTCTTTTAATAAGGAGGATTGATGACAGTGTTCTTACCAGGTAGGGAACAGCTGTGAAGAGAGATAACGGAAAGGATGTGAAGCATTGGATTGTTTCCCAACATGAAGGAAATAGAGGCTGAAACAGTCTAATGATATTCATGTGATAGCCCTTCAGGGACAGATTTATAAAATTCCTAAAGTCTTTTTCTTTCAAGGAAATCCAGCAACAACCACAAAAGCAAATTTTTTTCCCCTTCTTTCTAATGTTGGCATCTGTCCATAGATAGTTTATAATGTTCGCAATTTTACTGTGAGTTTTATAAGGTAGAGCATGTTAAATATTTTTCTGAAACATAGTCTTTCCACATAAGACATTTAAAAGGAAGAAGAATGATGACTTTAGGAATTTGGATTGTACTAGAAAAGTAATGTTGTTAGACCCCCAGATTACTATGGTCAATTCATAGAAATCAAGCTTTTTGTTTATTTGATTACTGTGGATTAGAGATAACACTCTTAATAAATCCCCAAATATGAAGAATACGTTTTTTATAAGTAGAAATGGAAAAAATAGAGGAACAAAGTTTTGAACAAATGTGAATGTTCTGCTTTACTCCCAGCACTGTCTTTTTTTGAAATGGTATGTGCGCATGTGTGTTAAGTCACTTCATTTGTGTCCAGTTTTGTGCTACCCTGTAACTGCAACCTGCCGGGCTCCTCTGACCATGGGATTCCTTCCCTAGGCACAGATACCAGAGTGGACTGCTATGCCCTCTTCCAAGGGATCTTTCTGACCTAGGGATCTAACCCAAATCTCTATGTTTACCTGTATTGGCAGGTGGGTTCTTCTCCACTAGGGCTACCTGGAAAGCCCTGGATGGTCTGTCACAGTCAAACTGATGAGAAATAACAGTTGGTAGTAGTTATATTCTACAGAGTTACTTGGAACACCCACTTAGTAAATACTGAAATGTTGTTCGTAACGGAAATGCAAGATTGGGTACTAGGAGCCTCTGGCCACATTTTGTCAATTAATGAATATCTAATCTTGTTTATGTGTGTTTTTGTTTAACGTCACCTTGTTTAATATACTCATTGGCCACCACTCTGAACTCATGGCTGAAAGAGCTAATCTGACTCACAGATTTTTCTCCATAAGGCCCATTACAGCCTTCTTACGCTCAGGCTCACTAGACAGCACTTCGGTGCTGTGCTTGGGGGTGTTTAAACAGCGAAATCATTCGAAGCAGCACAAGATGTGAAGGCAGAGAGCTTCTGCTAGGGATGTGCATGTTGGGTGACTCAGAAATTTTGCAGCTCTAGGAGAGACCCTGAAGTGTCTGTGCATGGCCCTGATAAGACCATGAATATGGACTTGGTTACAAACACATTTTAAGCAATAGGCGCATTTACAAATACAGCATCTGCAAAGGATGAAGATCTACTGCTACTCTCTGCAGATGGTTCGGGGCTCTCTGGAAGCTCTGTGTATTTGTGGTTAGATAGCCTCCTTCAGAGACACTCTGTAGGAGAGAACAGTGCTTCCCAAGAGAGTTGTTGGGCTTCTAGACATTTTATGTACCTTTGCAAGATACTTTAATAAACAATTTTTAAATAATAAACAGTTTTAATCCTTGTTACTGCAGCCCTTTAGGAAAAGGAAGTAAGTTATAAATAACACAATTCCAAATATAGCAATAGGCTTTCCTCAGGAAATCCTAGCAATTTCAGGTGTCTGTTTTCAACCACTGACATGATTAATAAAATCAACAAAGATAAACAATCAAAATCTGAGCAAAGTAATTTGTCATCTTTTCCAAAATATTAGCAGAGAAGCAATTTGTTTTCTTTCACTAAAATTTACAAAGTTAATTCATTAACATGTTGTATGTTTAAGCATGTTAAAACAATTACTTTTCTAATTGAGGTTTTCACCTTTTAATGATTTTTGTCGTATTGAAATTTGCCAAGAAATTAGCAAGTCTACAACTTTGCTGCTTGCAGACTGTCTGTGTGTTTTTAGATTGATGCCAGTCCTGTAATTCTTTATTTTTCAAGCACTTACGCACAGATTTCTTTGAGTTTTTTTCACCTTGTTTAATATACTCATTGGCCACCACTCTGAACTCATGGCTGAAAGAGCTAATCTGACTCACAGATTTTTCTCCATAAGGCCCATTACAGCCTTCTTACGCTCAGGCTCACTAGACAGCACTTCGGTGCTGTGCTTGGGGGTGTTTAAACAGCGAAATCATTCGAAGCAGCACAAGATGTGAAGGCAGAGAGCTTCTGCTAGGGATGTGCATGTTGGGTGACTCAGAAATTTTGCAGCTCTAGGAGAGACCCTGAAGTGTCTGTGCATGGCCCTGATAAGACCATGAATATGGACTTGGTTACAAACACATTTTAAGCAATAGGCGCATTTACAAATACAGCATCTGCAAAGGATGAAGATCTACTGCTACTCTCTGCAGATGGTTCGGGGCTCTCTGGAAGCTCTGTGTATTTGTGGTTAGATAGCCTCCTTCAGAGACACTCTGTAGGAGAGAACAGTGCTTCCCAAGAGAGTTGTTGGGCTTCTAGACATTTTATGTACCTTTGCAAGATACTTTAATAAACAATTTTTAAATAATAAACAGTTTTAATCCTTGTTACTGCAGCCCTTTAGGAAAAGGAAGTAAGTTATAAATAACACAATTCCAAATATAGCAATAGGCTTTCCTCAGGAAATCCTAGCAATTTCAGGTGTCTGTTTTCAACCACTGACATGATTAATAAAATCAACAAAGATAAACAATCAAAATCTGAGCAAAGTAATTTGTCATCTTTTCCAAAATATTAGCAGAGAAGCAATTTGTTTTCTTTCACTAAAATTTACAAAGTTAATTCATTAACATGTTGTATGTTTAAGCATGTTAAAACAATTACTTTTCTAATTGAGGTTTTCACCTTTTAATGATTTTTGTCGTATTGAAATTTGCCAAGAAATTAGCAAGTCTACAACTTTGCTGCTTGCAGACTGTCTGTGTGTTTTTAGATTGATGCCAGTCCTGTAATTCTTTATTTTTCAAGCACTTACGCACAGATTTCTTTGATTTTCAGATTTTCTTTAAAATCCCTGAATCAGCAAACTAGAGCTTTTTTTGTTGGCTTAGGTAGCTGCCTTATCATGGAGACACCTCCCACCCAAGAAAGAGGAGTAAAATGGAAATCTGTACATTTATAGTTATTAAAGTAAAATTAGACCTCAAGGGCAGACGTAGGTGAACTCAGCTATAGGAAAAATGAGGAATCAATGATATGTAAGATGCTTTGACTATTTCATTGTCAGTGTTTCAACCGCTAAACCATGGCTCACTGAAGTGAAAGAAAGGTTAGGTTGTTGTTTCTTTATTTTGAAAAGATATTGCAAACTACTTTTCTCAGCCAATTTTGTAAATTAGAATGGGAGAAAGTAGATATCTGTTATAGCAAGTAGAATGAAGTTTAGACTTGTAGGAGGGGACACTATCAGAGAACTTTGGTTATGAATATTTATAACTTGTAATACATATAAGAATTAAATTAGAGAAATTAGCATTGACAATAATCATATTCATATAGTGAAACTCTGACTTGGAGAGAATTATATTAGGTAGTCAGAGAACTTAAATCCATTGCTGCTTGAAATTATGTATACGTGGATCCCTAATGTTCCGGACTTGAATTTGAAAGACTCGCTCATCAGGATTTTTAGACAGATTATATTTGCTTTTGCAAATTAGAAGCTCCGACCACAGATGCAAGTATACATTGCCATGTGTGGAATTAATGCTTCAGACAGCTTATGAATATGTATGTGTATTTTGGTGGTGCTTCTGCTACATAAGTCTGAAAAACAGTGGGAAGTGGGTGGATATGCGTGGAACTGCATATTGCTGTCAGAAAAGTGCAATTCTCCAAGAAAAAAAAAAATTATAGGGGCAAAATTGTGCTTCAGACATGTCGTGAAAGACATCAAATTTTCCAAAAGAGGAAAGCTGATATTTGTCCATTTTAATTGTTAAAATTTCTGTTGACAGTTTCATAACAACTTGGAAATGATCTGAGGACAACTCTTTGTATTTAAGTGTGCATACATCTTCATAATGGTTTCTAGAATGCTTGAAGTATTAATACGCCATGAGATTTGGATAATATTTAGCTCTGTCATTACAATTGTACCTGATTGTGTATCTCTATTCCTGATATTCACAAGTTAGGTTCAGTTTAAATTTTAGTGTGAGGTTTCTTTGTGTCACCTGGGTTTTGGTTTTAACTAATGACTATCTCAAAATCTATCTTTGTTTTGGCAAAGAAAAAGGAAAGAAAGAAAGTAAATGGTAGTGCCATTATACTCCATCTCTTTTATGGTCCCCACCTAAAATGGAAATCTGTACATTTATAGTTATTAAAGTAAAATTAGACCTCAAGGGCAGACGTAGGTGAACTCAGCTATAGGAAAAATGAGGAATCAATGATATGTAAGATGCTTTGACTATTTCATTGTCAGTGTTTCAACCGCTAAACCATGGCTCACTGAAGTGAAAGAAAGGTTAGGTTGTTGTTTCTTTATTTTGAAAAGATATTGCAAACTACTTTTCTCAGCCAATTTTGTAAATTAGAATGGGAGAAAGTAGATATCTGTTATAGCAAGTAGAATGAAGTTTAGACTTGTAGGAGGGACACTATCAGAGAACTTTGGTTATGAATATTTATAACTTGTAATACATATAAGAATTAAATTAGAGAAATTAGCATTGACAATAATCATATTCATATAGTGAAACTCTGACTTGGAGAGAATTATATTAGGTAGTCAGAGAACTTAAATCCATTGCTGCTTGAAATTATGTATACGTGGATCCCTAATGTTCCGGACTTGAATTTGAAAGACTCGCTCATCAGGATTTTTAGACAGATTATATTTGCTTTTGCAAATTAGAAGCTCCGACCACAGATGCAAGTATACATTGCCATGTGTGGAATTAATGCTTCAGACAGCTTATGAATATGTATGTGTATTTTGGTGGTGCTTCTGCTACATAAGTCTGAAAAACAGTGGGAAGTGGGTGGATATGCGTGGAACTGCATATTGCTGTCAGAAAAGTGCAATTCTCCAAGAAAAAAAAAAATTATAGGGGCAAAATTGTGCTTCAGACATGTCGTGAAAGACATCAAATTTTCCAAAAGAGGAAAGCTGATATTTGTCCATTTTAATTGTTAAAATTTCTGTTGACAGTTTCATAACAACTTGGAAATGATCTGAGGACAACTCTTTGTATTTAAGTGTGCATACATCTTCATAATGGTTTCTAGAATGCTTGAAGTATTAATACGCCATGAGATTTGGATAATATTTAGCTCTGTCATTACAATTGTACCTGATTGTGTATCTCTATTCCTGATATTCACAAGTTAGGTTCAGTTTAAATTTTAGTGTGAGGTTTCTTTGTGTCACCTGGGTTTTGGTTTTAACTAATGACTATCTCAAAATCTATCTTTGTTTTGGCAAAGAAAAAGGAAAGAAAGAAAGTAAATGGTAGTGCCATTATACTCCATCTCTTTTATGGTCCCCCACCTAGATCATGGTCCTTGACCAGACTGGGGAGGAAGGACGGGGAAGCAGACGTGAATGGCTGAGGCTTCAGATTGGGTGTTTCTGCAGTCGTGGATGTGCCTTGAGATTTCTTGAGTTCAGTGGGACACAGGATCTCCGCCAATTGATAGAGGCCCCCCATAAGTACTTTGAAGGCTTCCCTCGTGGCTCAGTTGGTAAAGAATCTGTCTGCAATGCAGAGTCCTGGGTTCCGTCCCTGATCTGGAAGATCCCCTGGAGAAGGAAATGGTGACCCACTCTAGTACTCTTGCCTGGAGAATTCCATGAACAGAGGAGCCGGGCAGGCTACAGTCCATGGGGTTGCAGAGTCAGATGTGACTGAAGCGACTTAGCATCATGTGTGCATGCTAATGTGCTTCCTGAAAGACCACCTGTTACAGGTTTGCTTTTTCACCTCTTCTGGGAAAAGTGTCCCTCAGGAGATTTCTTGTTACCCCGGTACTGTTTATGAAAGGGAGAAGAGTACTTGACTGTTTCCTTTTGATATATAGTTAAATTTCTGTAAATTTTAACTACTTTGAAAATAAGGCTGGCCTAATTGAGAGTTACTCATAAAAGTTTTCTAGACAAAATTATTTTCCCATTGTTAGCCCAGGTCGTCATTTTGTAATGCCCTTCCTCATTAGAACTTTAGATTGAATTAAGAAAATATGTTGTCTGTGGACTTTATAATTGTTAAAGAGTGTTCAATTTGTGTTGAAGACAAAAAACTAAAAGTCTCTTGCTTGTTCTTCTCTCTTGTCCCACAGACATGTCGTGAAAGACATCAAATTTTCCAAAAGAGGAAAGCTGATATTTGTCCATTTTAATTGTTAAAATTTCTGTTGACAGTTTCATAACAACTTGGAAATGATCTGAGGACAACTCTTTGTATTTAAGTGTGCATACATCTTCATAATGGTTTCTAGAATGCTTGAAGTATTAATACGCCATGAGATTTGGATAATATTTAGCTCTGTCATTACAATTGTACCTGATTGTGTATCTCTATTCCTGATATTCACAAGTTAGGTTCAGTTTAAATTTTAGTGTGAGGTTTCTTTGTGTCACCTGGGTTTTGGTTTTAACTAATGACTATCTCAAAATCTATCTTTGTTTTGGCAAAGAAAAAGGAAAGAAAGAAAGTAAATGGTAGTGCCATTATACTCCATCTCTTTTATGGTCCCCCACCTAGATCATGGTCCTTGACCAGACTGGGGAGGAAGGACGGGGAAGCAGACGTGAATGGCTGAGGCTTCAGATTGGGTGTTTCTGCAGTCGTGGATGTGCCTTGAGATTTCTTGAGTTCAGTGGGACACAGGATCTCCGCCAATTGATAGAGGCCCCCCATAAGTACTTTGAAGGCTTCCCTCGTGGCTCAGTTGGTAAAGAATCTGTCTGCAATGCAGAGTCCTGGGTTCCGTCCCTGATCTGGAAGATCCCCTGGAGAAGGAAATGGTGACCCACTCTAGTACTCTTGCCTGGAGAATTCCATGAACAGAGGAGCCGGGCAGGCTACAGTCCATGGGGTTGCAGAGTCAGATGTGACTGAAGCGACTTAGCATCATGTGTGCATGCTAATGTGCTTCCTGAAAGACCACCTGTTACAGGTTTGCTTTTCACCTCTTCTGGGAAAAGTGTCCCTCAGGAGATTTCTTGTTACCCCGGTACTGTTTATGAAAGGGAGAAGAGTACTTGACTGTTTCCTTTTGATATATAGTTAAATTTCTGTAAATTTTAACTACTTTGAAAATAAGGCTGGCCTAATTGAGAGTTACTCATAAAAGTTTTCTAGACAAAATTATTTTCCCATTGTTAGCCCAGGTCGTCATTTTGTAATGCCCTTCCTCATTAGAACTTTAGATTGAATTAAGAAAATATGTTGTCTGTGGACTTTATAATTGTTAAAGAGTGTTCAATTTGTGTTGAAGACAAAAAACTAAAAGTCTCTTGCTTGTTCTTCTCTCTTGTCCCACTAGCTGTTCTTTGTTTCCCTTGGCATCGAAACTCACAGTAAGTCTATACTTCTTGTTTCTGCTTTTCCGTTAGTTGTCTCCTGAACATACTTTAATCAGGCTAAGGCCCCTCATCACTCCACCAGAAATCTGATCAGGTTCATAGTGACCTCCCAGGCCTTCCGCCTTGCATTGGTCGACGTTTTGTTTGTCTTACTCGATCTACCCCAGAGCATCAGAGGCAGGGCATTATTCTGGATGCCCGTGACTTACTCTTTCCTTCCCCTTCTTTTGCCAGACCTCTTCACATTGGAGTGCCTGAAGGATCAGCACTTAATTATCGTCTCTCTTTTATTTGTACTTATCATGGGGATATCACTGAGTCTCATGACAAATAATATCATTTAAATGTTGATGACTGCCAAATGCATGTTATCAGTGTAGTACTGTCTCCCAAATGCTCAGTTTTTCTATTTCAGAATTTATACAGATTTCTGGTTCTGCATCCTACAATTTGAATAGATCAGTTTCTCATCCTCCTCCAAAAAAGAAAAAGCCATTTATAAGACGATGAATAAAGAACAAAATTTTAAAACATTGATATCATTATAATTGAACATTCGTTCTAATTTCTGTATTCAAGAATTAAGAAATTTAACTTCGAAAAAGACACTAAAGAACCAAATTTAAAACATTGATATCATTATCTGAAGCGACTTAGCATCATGTCAGCTGTTTAAAACATGAAGTTTGCTTTTCACCTCTTCTGGGAAAAGTGTCCCTCAGGAGATTTCTTGTTACCCCGGTACTGTTTATGAAAGGGAGAAGAGTACTTGACTGTTTCCTTTTGATATATAGTTAAATTTCTGTAAATTTTAACTACTTTGAAAATAAGGCTGGCCTAATTGAGAGTTACTCATAAAAGTTTTCTAGACAAAATTATTTTCCCATTGTTAGCCCAGGTCGTCATTTTGTAATGCCCTTCCTCATTAGAACTTTAGATTGAATTAAGAAAATATGTTGTCTGTGGACTTTATAATTGTTAAAGAGTGTTCAATTTGTGTTGAAGACAAAAAACTAAAAGTCTCTTGCTTGTTCTTCTCTCTTGTCCCACTAGCTGTTCTTTGTTTCCCTTGGCATCGAAACTCACAGTAAGTCTATACTTCTTGTTTCTGCTTTTCCGTTAGTTGTCTCCTGAACATACTTTAATCAGGCTAAGGCCCCTCATCACTCCACCAGAAATCTGATCAGGTTCATAGTGACCTCCCAGGCCTTCCGCCTTGCATTGGTCGACGTTTTGTTTGTCTTACTCGATCTACCCCAGAGCATCAGAGGCAGGGCATTATTCTGGATGCCCGTGACTTACTCTTTCCTTCCCCTTCTTTTGCCAGACCTCTTCACATTGGAGTGCCTGAAGGATCAGCACTTAATTATCGTCTCTCTTTTATTTGTACTTATCATGGGGATATCACTGAGTCTCATGACAAATAATATCATTTAAATGTTGATGACTGCCAAATGCATGTTATCAGTGTAGTACTGTCTCCCAAATGCTCAGTTTTTCTATTTCAGAATTTATACAGATTTCTGGTTCTGCATCCTACAATTTGAATAGATCAGTTTCTCATCCTCCTCCAAAAAAGAAAAAGCCATTTATAAGACGATGAATAAAGAACAAAATTTTAAAACATTGATATCATTATAATTGAACATTCGTTCTAATTTCTGTATTCAAGAATTAAGAAATTTAACTTCAGACACACAAACTGGAATCACTGAATTCAGTAAAACGTCGTGCATGTTTAAATGATTATTCTGCATACTTGTTGATTGCTATTTCATGTTTAAGTTATTTACCTAACAAACTAATTCATACCAATATAATATACTGTGTAATCCTATTGAGAGATATCATTCAGCCAGAGAAATCATTTGCTTGTTTAGAAGAGTGTTACAAATATGCATAGCACTGTTATTTATATATCAATATATAAAAGAATAATATAGCACTTATAATTAAAGAAGAATGTATACTGGTTAAGACAAGCAAACACATTTAAAATTACCTTAGTACTGTATTTATTTTGTTTGCTTTCATTTGTAAATGTACTTTTTGCTTACCTACCAACAACAAAGTAGCTGACTGTTTTAACCAAGATGTACATTCCACAATGTACTTCTTGTATTTTCAAGCTTAAAATATTCACAGTTATCATGATGAGTGTCTGAGGATGTTTAGTGTCACATGTTTTAAGGGATTATTTTAATACCTAAAATTTAGAAGTATTCCAGTATATTTTGTTTATCATTGTTAACTACTTGATCAATTTTACTATAATTTCTCACCTGAGAATAACTTATTTAAAAGCACTTCCAGATTACTCCATTTCAACGTTAGTCACCAAAATGTTTGTTCATTCACTGAGTTACATGAGTACTCCTTGTTTTGAAGAAAAACAAGTTAAGTTGAAGATTTCAGAAAATATTTGTTAGAATTTATTAGGTGAAAATTAGGTGAGAATTTAGTGAGAGCACAAGTTATTTAATGCACCATTTGCAAAACTGAGGTAAGGTAGAGCTTATCAGGGGATCACTGTCTCATGACAAATAATATCATTTAAATGTTGATGACTGCCAAATGCATGTTATCAGTGTAGTACTGTCTCCCAAATGCTCAGTTTTTCTATTTCAGAATTTATACAGATTTCTGGTTCTGCATCCTACAATTTGAATAGATCAGTTTCTCATCCTCCTCCAAAAAAGAAAAAGCCATTTATAAGACGATGAATAAAGAACAAAATTTTAAAACATTGATATCATTATAATTGAACATTCGTTCTAATTTCTGTATTCAAGAATTAAGAAATTTAACTTCAGACACACAAACTGGAATCACTGAATTCAGTAAAACGTCGTGCATGTTTAAATGATTATTCTGCATACTTGTTGATTGCTATTTCATGTTTAAGTTATTTACCTAACAAACTAATTCATACCAATATAATATACTGTGTAATCCTATTGAGAGATATCATTCAGCCAGAGAAATCATTTGCTTGTTTAGAAGAGTGTTACAAATATGCATAGCACTGTTATTTATATATCAATATATAAAAGAATAATATAGCACTTATAATTAAAGAAGAATGTATACTGGTTAAGACAAGCAAACACATTTAAAATTACCTTAGTACTGTATTTATTTTGTTTGCTTTCATTTGTAAATGTACTTTTTGCTTACCTACCAACAACAAAGTAGCTGACTGTTTTAACCAAGATGTACATTCCACAATGTACTTCTTGTATTTTCAAGCTTAAAATATTCACAGTTATCATGATGAGTGTCTGAGGATGTTTAGTGTCACATGTTTTAAGGGATTATTTTAATACCTAAAATTTAGAAGTATTCCAGTATATTTTGTTTATCATTGTTAACTACTTGATCAATTTTACTATAATTTCTCACCTGAGAATAACTTATTTAAAAGCACTTCCAGATTACTCCATTTCAACGTTAGTCACCAAAATGTTTGTTCATTCACTGAGTTACATGAGTACTCCTTGTTTTGAAGAAAAAACAAGTTAAGTTGAAGATTTCAGAAAATATTTGTTAGAATTTATTAGGTGAAAATTAGGTGAGAATTTAGTGAGAGCACAAGTTATTTAATGCACCATTTGCAAAACTGAGGTAAGGTAGATAGATTTTCCCTTTATCTTATATAATTCAAAAAAGACACATATAATGTACAAAACAGATTAAAATAGTTATATATATGTACTTAAATATATGTTTATTTAAAAGTATGAAAATAGGAGAAATAGGGGCTTCCCTGGTGGTCCAGTGGGTAAAGAGTCCGCCTTGAAGTGCAAGGGGCACCAGTTCAATCCCTGGCCCAGGAAGATCGCACGTGCTGTGGATCATAATTGGACCAGTGCGTCCAGCTATGAGCCAGTGCTCTGGAGCGCATGCATCCAGAGCCAGTACTCTGAAACAAGAGAGGCCACTGCAATGGGAGGCCCACACAGGTCAAAGAATACAGATGGATGAAAATAAATAGATAAAAAACCAGTAAAAGAGGCCAAGATTTTAAAAAAGAGAAGTATAAAAATTGACAAAAGCAGAATGACTTGGGGTGAAATTTTCTTTTCTCTGTCTTCAAAATTGTAATCAGCTTAACAATATGAAGGAATATTGATAGAGTTGATGACTAGGAAATTGATATTGATGTCATTTTGGAGAATTAATGCAAATTATGAGTTATATTCAAAGGAAGCATAGATGTTCAGAGAATGAAAATAAATTTTAATGTAAATGAAAATACAAATATTTAAATTAAAAAGAAAAATATTCATCTTAGTAATATTACAAAATACAAATTAAATGTGGGATGTGTCCTACTGTTTTAAATTACTAAATAACTAAAAATTATAAGTGCATTTTAGATGAAGCTATAGGCATATATGTGAACTCACACAGTGCTGCCAGTTTTATAAATTGGAAGAATTTTCAGTATATTGAGAGTGTTACAAATGCGACCATACCTTTAATTACCATTTAACTTCTAATTCTAAAACATTTACTGAAGAAAGTAAAAGTCTTCATGCCTGCGGAGAGGGAGAGGGGAAGAGTATCCAAATTTTTCTTACATTTAAGCTGCTTTCATTTCAGTAAGTCAATTGTTTTCTTTATCTCGGAGTATAGATGATTAACAAAACTATGTTACTTTCAGGTGTACAACACAAGAACTTTCTCCAGTTTGGGCAGCATTGATCATCTGCAGATGGCCATTTTTTTCATGATCTTAGTGTGAAGTTAAAAAGGACTCTTATTTGTAACTGGCTGTCTATTGCTATTACATTCTCTTGTGTTTTCATATGTATTTTATTTTGTGATATTAGGTCACCTTTGATCCAGTGAATGTTAGAAGAATGCTTGGCTTTTTAAAGTAGTGTTTCAAATTGGCAGCACTTCAATGCTGGCTATTTTACTCAAACCTGGTTGAGTGATTTTGAATTATTTTTCCTGCCTGGTTTCCATCATGTCATTGCTTTCTTTGCAAGTTTTGCTGGGTCCAGGTATTTGGGAATTGGATGCAAGTTTCCGTATAAGATAATAAACTTTTCTTCTTCCTGAGTTCTTCAACTCATGTTCTGGCACTTAGGATGTTTTAGCAATTTTCCTGGCTGCTACTATTACTGGGATGGTAAATTATTTCCTTCCATTTTTTTTTTTTTGACTTAGTTATCATGGTCATCAAATTTCAGCATCCCCGTTAAAATTTCACAAGCTCGTATTGTGCCAAGTATTGACCTTGGGAACTTAAAATATTGAATATGATTTATTTCTATAAAGGTATGATTCACAATAACTTTTAGGATAAGCCATATATGAAACATTTGAAATATTATTAATATTTGATAATTATACTAACAGAGTATCTCATCATACCCAACTATAGGATTATGATACAACATTTGAACCTTCTGACTTTGTGCAAGGTATTTCATTCTAATAATATTTCATGATCCAGTCTTTATTTGGAATTAAAACTTATTTATTTACTCATTTTACTGTAATTTAAATCTGTAGTATGAAAGTTCAGATATAATATCAAATAACATAAGAATTTTGACATTTTTTGTTTTCCATTTTTATATTAGAATGCAATTCTGGGTACTCTGAAAGGACTTTTTGTAATTTATCTCATTAGGAGGAAAACTTCATTTAGCAGAGCTTCATTGTTCTGATCTGTGGCATGGAGAGTGTGTATCTTTTTCATAGAGGCAAAATTAAACAAAGCAATTTTAGAATGACTAAAATGAAAGTACTTTACCATACTCAGTGTTGGTGAGGATATAAAGGAAGTAGAAGTCATACACTTCTGGTTGGGAATATAAAATATACAATCACTTTGGAAAACAGTTTGGCAGTTTCTTAGAACATCGTATATTCCAGTTACTCCATTCCTGAGTATTTACCCAAGAGAAATCTATTATATCTTGGTATGGTATTTCCATGTGCTCAGTCACAGCCTCCTCTTTGCGACCCCATGGACTGTAGCCCACCAGACTCCTGTGTCCTTGGAATTTTCCGGGCAAGAATACTGGAGTGCCATTTCCTTCTCCATGTCAGTAATTATATACAGATACCTATAATAGCTTTCTTTGCAGTAGCCTTACATGTCCATTTCAGTAGGTGAATGTATGAACTCTTGTATGCCCACACAACAGAGAATACTTGGCCATAATAAGGGATGGAGTCAAATTCCGATGATGACTCCATGCTCAAAGTAATTACACTAACTGAAACATGTGCTGCATTATTTCCTTCCATTTTTTTTTTTTTTGACTTAGTTATCATGGTCATCAAATTTCAGCATCCCCGTTAAAATTTCACAAGCTCGTATTGTGCCAAGTATTGACCTTGGGAACTTAAAATATTGAATATGATTTATTTCTATAAAGGTATGATTCACAATAACTTTTAGGATAAGCCATATATGAAACATTTGAAATATTATTAATATTTGATAATTATACTAACAGAGTATCTCATCATACCCAACTATAGGATTATGATACAACATTTGAACCTTCTGACTTTGTGCAAGGTATTTCATTCTAATAATATTTCATGATCCAGTCTTTATTTGGAATTAAAACTTATTTATTTACTCATTTTACTGTAATTTAAATCTGTAGTATGAAAGTTCAGATATAATATCAAATAACATAAGAATTTTGACATTTTTTGTTTTCCATTTTTATATTAGAATGCAATTCTGGGTACTCTGAAAGGACTTTTTGTAATTTATCTCATTAGGAGGAAAACTTCATTTAGCAGAGCTTCATTGTTCTGATCTGTGGCATGGAGAGTGTGTATCTTTTTCATAGAGGCAAAATTAAACAAAGCAATTTTAGAATGACTAAAATGAAAGTACTTTACCATACTCAGTGTTGGTGAGGATATAAAGGAAGTAGAAGTCATACACTTCTGGTTGGGAATATAAAATATACAATCACTTTGGAAAACAGTTTGGCAGTTTCTTAGAACATCGTATATTCCAGTTACTCCATTCCTGAGTATTTACCCAAGAGAAATCTATTATATCTTGGTATGGTATTTCCATGTGCTCAGTCACAGCCTCCTCTTTGCGACCCCATGGACTGTAGCCCACCAGACTCCTGTGTCCATGGGATTTCCCAGGCAAGAATACTGGAGTGCCATTTCCTTCTCCATGTCAGTAATTATATACAGATACCTATAATAGCTTTCTTTGCAGTAGCCTTACATGTCCATTTCAGTAGGTGAATGTATGAACTCTTGTATGCCCACACAACAGAGAATACTTGGCCATAATAAGGGATGGAGTCTTGATGATGATATGGTCCAATATGGATTGAGTGACTGAACAACAACATGGATGAAGCTCAAAGTAATTACACTAACTGAAACATGTGCTGCATATAAAAAGTACAAAAGGAATGGTTCTATTTATAGTAAATCTCAAAAAGTACAAACTAATCCAGAGCAAAAAATTGTAGATCCATTGGGGGAGGGATTAATAAGGAGCATGAGACGGATGCCTGTGTTCCTGCCTTGGTCAGTGTGGGCTTCTGTAACATGATATGGCAGCCCGAGTGGCTTGAGCAGTAGGAATGTATTTCTCACAGTTTTGGAGGCTAGCAAGTCTGAGATGAGGGTACTGGTGTGGCCAGGTTCTGGTGAGGGCTCTCTCCCCGGCTTGCACCCAGTAATTTTTCACATGGTCGAGGGAGAGATCACCTCTTTCATGCCTCTTCTCATCAGGGTCCCTAACCCATTCATAAGGACTCATCCTCATCACCTTGTTACCTCCCATAGTTCTTACCTCCTTCTACTATTACGCAGGGATTTGGGCTTACACATGTGAGCTGGGAGGCGGCACATTTAGTCTGTAGCACTTCCTCTGGGATACATCACCTATTCATGGCCTTGATTTTTGGTGATACTTTCAGTAATGTATTCTTATGCCAAAATGAATCAAACTGGGACCTTTGGATAAACATACTTTATTATGACAGCCGCTCCTTAAGGTGTTAAACAATTTAAGAAGATACCACATATGAAAGCACCTACTGTGTTGCCTGGGAAATGGCAGTCCCACAATTCGTGGCATTAAGTGGAAATGATAAAATAATGAGGTGAGCAAAAATCAGTTTTACCTTTAGTTCTGGGAAGAAAACGGCTAAACAGTAATTTCTTTTGCAGTGAGAAAATTGCCGTATATTCAAGACTTGTGAACATTTGTTCTTACTTGTTTCTGTGTATATTTGTTGAAACCACCCTCACCCTATTTAAATCTTTTGGTTGTCCATACCTGTGAATGCATGCCCTAGCAGGCCCTGGGCTCTGCATGGGACTGTTGAGGATGAACTCACTAAAATGGCCCAGTTCGAAGAGGAGCTGCATGACTGAGAAATATGGAGAGATGCAGACGGGCACCACCGAACAGGTCAGGGATGCTAAATCTTTCAGTGGCTTGATGCAAACTGGAAGAATGAGGGACCTAATAGGATTGATGCTTCCTGACCTCAGCCCTCGATCTCCTCTTTTCTAGAGAGCTAGAAATATTCCGGGGAGGCACGCACTATTAAGCTTTTGATGGCAGAGTATATAATAAAATAATGATAAAGACAGTGAAACGGACAGTTACAAACTGCAAGGCTGTTTGTTGCTGTGCCTCACACAGTAGACAACAAACGAGCAACTCTGGTTCTAGTCACAGTATATTCTAAACAAGCCTGCTCTGCAGGACTAGGAAGATCTAGAGCTGAATGATTTAAATTGTGTCATAGCATCATTATCACCATCACTTCACTGAGTGGCTGGGCCCAGGCCTAATGCTTCTCTAACATTTAATTTTCGCAGTAATGCTCAGAAAAGACTTCCTGGAAAGCTTTTCTCTTATCCCTTTTCCTCAGATTTAGCACCTTTATTTTATAGGATTTCATACCATTGCTCACACTTCTGTATCACTGGTGACTTTTACCATCATAAGATGGACTAATTGATTAATATCTGTATCTCCTCTAGAATACGGAACTAGATATATCTTGGCCGTAACACCTTGCACATACTTAAAGCTTAAGACTGTTTGTTGAGGGAGTGAATATGAGTAAAATATCATAATATTAAGTTTTATAATATGGCAATAAAGACCCTGTGGTACAGTGATTCCATATTCAGTATAAAGATGTTTAGTCTAGAAATAATTTTATTTTTTTTAGGTCTTTTTTTTTAATTTTTAAAAAATATTTATTATTTATTTATTTTGGGGCGGGTTGGGGAGGGGGCGATCGAACCACTTCTATAGGTCTTTCATTTATCTATTTTCATCTATCTTCGTTCTTTGGCCCAAGTGGGCCTCCCATTGCAGTGGCCTCTCTCGCCACAGAGCACCAGCTCTGGGCGCATGAGCTTCAGAGCTCCGTCTCAGTAGTTGGACACATCAGTCTAGCTGCTCCACAGCACATGGGATCTCCCATCGGCCCACAAGGTGAGCCAACCTGTGAATGCATGCCCTAGCAGGCCCTGGGCTCTGCATGGGACTGTTGAGGATGAACTCACTAAAATGGCCCAGTTCAAGAGGAGCTGCATGACTGAGAAATATGGAGAGATGCAGGCGGGCACCACCGAACAGGTCAGGGATGCTAAATCTTTCAGTGGCTTGATGCAAACTGGAAGAATGAGGGACCTAATAGGATTGATGCTTCCTGACCTCAGCCCTCGATCTCCTCTTTTCTAGAGAGCTAGAAATATTCCGGGGAGGCACGCACTATTAAGCTTTTGATGGCAGAGTATATAATAAAATAATGATAAAGACAGTGAAACGGACAGTTACAAACTGCAAGGCTGTTTGTTGCTGTGCCTCACACAGTAGACAACAAACGAGCAACTCTGGTTCTAGTCACAGTATATTCTAAACAAGCCTGCTCTGCAGGACTAGGAAGATCTAGAGCTGAATGATTTAAATTGTGTCATAGCATCATTATCACCATCACTTCACTGAGTGGCTGGGCCCAGGCCTAATGCTTCTCTAACATTTAATTTTCGCAGTAATGCTCAGAAAAGACTTCCTGGAAAGCTTTTTCTCTTATCCCTTTTCCTCAGATTTAGCACCTTTATTTTATAGGATTTCATACCATTGCTCACACTTCTGTATCACTGGTGACTTTTACCATCATAAGATGGACTAATTGATTAATATCTGTATCTCCTCTAGAATACGGAACTAGATATATCTTGGCCGTAACACCTTGCACATACTTAAAGCTTAAGACTGTTTGTTGAGGGAGTGAATATGAGTAAAATATCATAATATTAAGTTTTATAATATGGCAATAAAGACCCTGTGGTACAGTGATTCCATATTCAGTATAAAGATGTTTAGTCTAGAAATAATTTTATTTTTTTTAGGTCTTTTTTTTTAATTTTTAAAAAATATTTATTATTTATTTATTTTGGGGGGGCGGGTTGGGGAGGGAGGGGGCGATCGAACCACTTCTATAGGTCTTTCATTTATCTATTTTCATCTATCTTCGTTCTTTGGCCCAAGTGGGCCTCCCATTGCAGTGGCCTCTCTCGCCACAGAGCACCAGCTCTGGGCGCATGAGCTTCAGAGCTCCGTCTCAGTAGTTGGACACATCAGTCTAGCTGCTCCACAGCACATGGGATCTTCCCAGGCCAGGGATTGAACTGGTGCCCCTTGCACTGCAAGGTGGTGTCCTTACCCCCTGGACCACCAGTGAAGCCCTAGAGCATCTTTGGTAACATCTCTTCAACATTGTCCAGAACGTTCTCAAAACAAGTAGCTTTTCATTTTCTTAGTCTTCAACAGAACTGAGCATTATGATAACACTGTCTTGGGTAAGCTAATGTTTTTAGGTGTTCAAGGAATATAAGGGCATAAAGAATACATAACAGATATATTTCTGGATACACAAACCATATGGATATTCTTGAAAATACAGAAGAAAGTGATCTAATAAAAAATGAGGACTATAAAATGATCACTTTATAGAAGTGGCCACAAAAGTGGATCAAATACCTCAGTGCATTTTCCAAGAATAGTCACAAATGATACAACTGACTCCGCTTCAGTGCTTTTTAGAAACAATACGCGGACTACTCTTCATTCCTTTGTCAAGTTATTTAGCAAAAGTAAGTCCTATAATTATGTTATGCAGATGTTCCTGTAAACTAAAATCTCTGAAGGTAAAATACAGTGAATGAATGTTAAAACAAAACAAAACAAACAAAAAAACCCTCTAACTTTAGCCAAGCACTTTAAACCCATCATGACCTTATTCCATCTCCCCTTGTGCAGTGCCTATTGTTTCTCGTCATGCATGGCTGATTCTCCAGTCGTTTTCATGCTCAATCCTACTTTTGACAAAATAGAGAAGGATTTTTAGCTTGTGATTGGTTCTCCCGTGCACTTATTCACCTCATAGATTTTTTCTTAGGCTTTGTTCGTATTTTACCTTTTCTAGAAAGGCTTTTCCACACATTCCAGCTCAACTGATCTTTTCTTTTTCTGATCTGATATTTATGGTACATAAAATTTAACACTTCAATCCTCTACTGTTCCTTGTAAATGTGTGTTTGTTTGTGAATTTCTGGCTTGCAGTATGAGATCCTGGAGGTGGAAGGCAAAGTGACTCACTGATCATAATGCTTAGTTTTAATCAGACATATACTCCTGAATTAGTGACTTTGGAATAATTCCTGTATTACAGTGACCTCAGTGTCATGGCTAGCTTGTGGTCCCTTATCAGTTTAGTTCTCTTGAAATAGGAAAAACCAGTGGTCGAAACTAATGAAAACTTGGAGTAATTTATCACATCTTTCTCTAGAAATAACATATCAAATACAATTGAATTACATAACCATATATTTATATTTTTTAAAAGCACACATGTCTGTGATAGGTACAACTGCTCATCAGAAAAATAAATCTGATCATAATTTTTGTGTGACATAGAAACACATGTATATACTAATACAATAGAATTCTCTTGAGCCGTCTTTACCACTTAAAGAGTTGTATCTTTTTTAAAGCTAATTATTTTCAAAAGGAGTATCTAAATGCATTGGCAGAAAGATTTATCAAAAAGTATCTTAACAGGTTTTCCAGCCCTTATTTTAAAACTTATTTTAAGCAGTCTAAAAGACTTCAGGTTTTTTTTCTTGACGGGTGGGGGTGGGGCGGGTTGGAGAGGGAGGGGGCCGAGCGGGCCACTTCTATTGGTCTTTCATTTATCCGTTTTCATCCATCTCTGTTCTTTGGCCCATGTGGGCCTCCCATCGCAGTGGCCTCTGTTGTCGCAAAGCACCGGCTCTGTGCGCATGCACTCCAGAGCTCCGGCTCGGTAATTGGACACATCGGTCCAGCCGCTCCGCGGCACGTGGGATCTTCCCAGGCCAGGGATCGAACCGGTGCCCCTTGCACTGCAAGACAGTGTCCTTACCCACTGGATCACCAGGGAAGCCCAACTTCAGGTTTTATAAGTATATTTTAATATTTAAGAAGTCTAAAGCCCCCTAACAATAACAATTGAATTTATTAAAGCAAAAATGAGCCTAAAGAAGAAGACACTATCAAGTGAAAATAAAGAATGGGCCATCACTACATAATATGTAAAACAGATAACTAATAAGCAGCTACTATATAGAGAAGGAGCTCTACTCAATACTCTGTAGTGGCCTATATGGGAAATGAATCTAAAAAGAGAGGGGATATATATTTGTTTGTAATTGTTTTGCTTTGCTGTGCACATGAAACTTAAGACAACAATGTAAAGCAACTATACTCCAATGAAAATCTTTAGAAAGAATACAACCCCTAGGATTTTACTAGGATAAAATCTTATGAAGAAAATTCTAATCAATTGTACTTCGTAAGGAATTGTAGAAAGCTAAGCAGTGTGTGGAAAACATGCACGTGATGAAAGGGGAAGTGAGCACTGTTTTTGCAGAAAAGATGAAAGTTACTAAGATTTCTGAGAAATCAAATCCTGTGGTCTTTGAACGCTGGGAAGTATTCTCTAATTTGTTGATCTGACACACTCTGTGTGTAACAGAGTCCCTGGTGGCTCAGGTGGTAAAGAATCTGCCTGTAGTGCAGGAAGCTCTGGGTCCGATGCCTGGGTCGGGAAGATGCCCTGAAGAAGGTAATGGCAACCCACTCCAGTGGTCTTGCTTGGAGAAACCCATGGACAGAGGATCCTGGTGGGCTACAGGCCACCAGGGTCACAGAGTCGGACGTGACTGAGTGACTAACACGTTCACTTTAATGTGTATAAATCACGTAAAACTTTTATCTTGGGAAGAGCTTTGCAACCTATGGGTAATTATGGAATGTCAGTAAAGACAAGATTGGTATTAAGTAGGTGTCAGGAACATTTCAGATGATAATGGAAGAAAAATGTATACTCAGACGCATAAATATGGAAGGTATAACGTGAGGTATAATGTATGAACTGTGATTTGTAGTGTGTGAATGATACATAATACACATCATTGAGAATTATTTTCTATAATATGCATAGTACTTAATAATGTACTAATATGAATTTTTGTATTCATACAGGTAAATGAATGTCCTTGTCTAACAGTCCATACCACTGCTTCCCTATACCTTTGTCTATAGGTATGTGTGTATATGGTATATAGCATCTTAGTTTTCTTAAAATACCTGTGAGTATTGACTGTGTTTTTTTAATATAAAGATCAATACATAATATGTAAAACAGATAACTAATAAGCAGCTACTATATAGAGAAGGAGCTCTACTCAATACTCTGTAGTGGCCTATATGGGAAATGAATCTAAAAAGAGAGGGGATATATATTTGTTTGTAATTGTTTTGCTTTGCTGTGCACATGAAACTTAAGACAACAATGTAAAGCAACTATACTCCAATGAAAATCTTTAGAAAGAATACAACCCCTAGGATTTTACTAGGATAAAATCTTATGAAGAAAATTCTAATCAATTGTACTTCGTAAGGAATTGTAGAAAGCTAAGCAGTGTGTGGAAAACATGCACGTGATGAAAGGGGAAGTGAGCACTGTTTTTGCAGAAAAGATGAAAGTTACTAAGATTTCTGAGAAATCAAATCCTGTGGTCTTTGAACGCTGGGAAGTATTCTCTAATTTGTTGATCTGACACACTCTGTGTGTAACAGAGTCCCTGGTGGCTCAGGTGGTAAAGAATCTGCCTGTAGTGCAGGAAGCTCTGGGTCCGATGCCTGGGTCGGGAAGATGCCCTGAAGAAGGTAATGGCAACCCACTCCAGTGGTCTTGCTTGGAGAAACCCATGGACAGAGGATCCTGGTGGGCTACAGGCCACCAGGGTCACAGAGTCGGACGTGACTGAGTGACTAACACGTTCACTTTAATGTGTATAAATCACGTAAAACTTTTATCTTGGGAAGAGCTTTGCAACCTATGGGTAATTATGGAATGTCAGTAAAGACAAGATTGGTATTAAGTAGGTGTCAGGAACATTTCAGATGATAATGGAAGAAAAATGTATACTCAGACGCATAAATATGGAAGGTATAACGTGAGGTATAATGTATGAACTGTGATTTGTAGTGTGTGAATGATACATAATACACATCATTGAGAATTATTTTCTATAATATGCATAGTACTTAATAATGTACTAATATGAATTTTTGTATTCATACAGGTAAATGAATGTCCTTGTCTAACAGTCCATACCACTGCTTCCCTATACCTTTGTCTATAGGTATGTGTGTATATGGTATATAGCATCTTAGTTTTCTTAAAATACCTGTGAGTTGAGTGTTAGACTGCTGCTTTTCTCCATATAAAGAAAAATATGGACTCTTCCTCATGAAATGTTTACATAAATTCCTGGGGAATTTAGATGTTCCATATTTTTAAAAATAGGAGAAAAAGAAGAGTGCCATATGTAGCCTCTCCATGGCTATATCCCTGCAGGATAGACGTCTGGTGCTTTGATTTCTCTCATTGGTGACGTGTGGAGCTCCCATGACCTGCATTTCTATTTTTTTTTTCCCCCTAAGACTTTCATCTGTTGATGATTCTGTTATTTCCTGGTATTTGTACAAGTTACTGTAATACTTTTATTTTCTTTCTTAGCAGGTAGTGTTTGGCCTAGGTTCAACATTTTGGGGTGCCAGGGGCAGAAGGAAATGTGCAGATCAGGGATTACAAGTTATGTGCTCTCCCAGCTTCAGGATGGTGCATATTGTGCTGGCCCTGAGATGTAAGTAACTAAGGATGGTTATCATAGAGGGAGAGCATCTTTTTAAAACTTTGGATAGTTTAAGACATAGTGTAATCCAAAACACACCATATCCTGCCAAAAAACAAGGTATTTGAAACTAGTCTCATAGTGAAAATATGGAAGAGGTAGACTATTTGAAAACTATCGTATAATGTTCCTTGATGATAAAGAGAAAGCAGAGGTACTTAATAATTGTCTCACTTGATTTTTTTTTAATCAAGGAGAAAGAACTTCAAATTCTAGAGATAGAACAAAACTGGCTAACAGGAGCTCGATGTCTTAAAAGATGTGAAAATATTTAGTGAGCCCTTTGGTAACGCAGATGTTTTGTCTTGAGTCCAAGATTTACCACACAAGGATCTTGGAAAATCAGTTATCATCTTTACAAAGAATTTAAGAGTCTTAAGTGATTAAAGATAATTTTCCAGAAGGGCAAAAGAAAAATAAAAATTGGTAATTATTCGAAATTAAATACATAGTTACCAATTATTTATTGTAATCTCAAATTTTAGCAGAATTTCAAAAACAGGCTGTGAAAACTGTGAGTTCCCTATACCTTTTTTGTCTATAGGTATGTGTGTATATGGTATATAGCATCTTAGTTTTCTTAAAATACCTGTGAGTTGAGTGTTAGACTGCTGCTTTTCTCCATATAAAGAAAAATATGGACTCTTCCTCATGAAATGTTTACATAAATTCCTGGGGAATTTAGATGTTCCATATTTTTAAAAATAGGAGAAAAAGAAGAGTGCCATATGTAGCCTCTCCATGGCTATATCCCTGCAGGATAGACGTCTGGTGCTTTGATTTCTCTCATTGGTGACGTGTGGAGCTCCCATGACCTGCATTTCTATTTTTTTTTTCCCCCTAAGACTTTCATCTGTTGATGATTCTGTTATTTCCTGGTATTTGTACAAGTTACTGTAATACTTTTATTTTCTTTCTTAGCAGGTAGTGTTTGGCCTAGGTTCAACATTTTGGGGTGCCAGGGGCAGAAGGAAATGTGCAGATCAGGGATTACAAGTTATGTGCTCTCCCAGCTTCAGGATGGTGCATATTGTGCTGGCCCTGAGATGTAAGTAACTAAGGATGGTTATCATAGAGGGAGAGCATCTTTTTAAAACTTTGGATAGTTTAAGACATAGTGTAATCCAAAACACACCATATCCTGCCAAAAAACAAGGTATTTGAAACTAGTCTCATAGTGAAAATATGGAAGAGGTAGACTATTTGAAAACTATCGTATAATGTTCCTTGATGATAAAGAGAAAGCAGAGGTACTTAATAATTGTCTCACTTGATTTTTTTTTAATCAAGGAGAAAGAACTTCAAATTCTAGAGATAGAACAAAACTGGCTAACAGGAGCTCGATGTCTTAAAAGATGTGAAAATATTTAGTGAGCCCTTTGGTAACGCAGATGTTTTGTCTTGAGTCCAAGATTTACCACACAAGGATCTTGGAAAATCAGTTATCATCTTTACAAAGAATTTAAGAGTCTTAAGTGA
Source organism: Tragulus kanchil (assembly GCA_022376925.1). Classification (NCBI taxonomy): domain Eukaryota; kingdom Metazoa; phylum Chordata; class Mammalia; order Artiodactyla; family Tragulidae; genus Tragulus; species Tragulus kanchil. The sequence continues at coordinate 104,484,795 of JAIOJX010000024.1, forward strand.
TTAAAGATAATTTTCCAGAAGGGCAAAATAAAAAATAAAAAATTGGTAATTATTCGAAATTAAATACATAGTTACCAATTATTTATTGTAATCTCAAATTTTAGCAGAATTTCAAAAACAGGCTGTGAAAACTGTGAGCACTTGGAAAAGTAACAGTGACAGATAGGAGGTGGCACAGCTTCCAGAATCCAAGAGGAAATCATGCCATACCAACTCATGTTAAATCAATTAGATAAGGAGTCTGTTAGACTGAAGTGATTTGAGTGCCTTTAGTAGCCTATATAAACAAACCCAAACTTATGCCTGTAATGCCTCAAGGTTAAGAAATCAAAATCTAACAGCAACCAACCATAAATAGCCATCAGGGCTTTCCCAAATAAGGCAACAGTTCATAGCCAATTGAGTAATTCTTCTCTTTGTCTTCCCCATAAAAACCTTGCCCCTAGCTCCTGTCAGGGAGCATCTGCTCGCCACTTACTGCTTTACACTGTCCTGTTTCAGTGGATTTTTGCTTCAGTATCTTTTATCTTTCAACACTTGACATCTCTTTTCAAACAGTCACTTGACTGGAGACGCAGGAAATTTTGTGTATGTGGTGAGCCTGGGTTGTTTTTACAGGATTTCTTTTGGTATTCTTAAAACGGAGATGGAGAAGTGTGGACTTCCTGGAAACAGCTTCATTCTTAGCTGTGAAATTAACCCATCAAGGACTGTTGTTGAGTGGATCAATGCATCTTCCTGTGGGAGGTTTCTTGTTTGTTGCAAGATTCCTTCTTGATTTTGCCACATTCAGAAGTGTATCAGTGACTTGGATAGACTCGAAGGCCTGTTTGTCAGTTCTGTGTTTATCTAATGGCCTGCGATGAGTGTTAAAGGGCAGGGAGGAAACAGCACAGACTTAAGAGTGAGATGAGGTATGAATGCTGATTCCAAGGCAAGTCACTTCGGACGTTTTGTACCTCGGGTTACCATATCTTTAAAATAGCAAACCATTTTCTGTGTTACAGACAGTAGGTGTTCATCGAATACTAACTAATTTACCTCCTGGTTAAAGTAATAAAGGCAAATATTTCAAGCTAACTCAAAAGTTGATTAGTAATGAATAATTATTACTAGTGAATAATTATATAATTATATATAGTAATATTAACATTAATTATAGGGTTGTATTTATTATATATAAGTATAAAACTACATATAACTTTAATGAAATTATGTGAAATATAATTGTATGTGTGTTAGAGAAATAGAGAAAAATTCTGAAGGTTTGTTTATTTTCAGGTAACATTATAATAGTGCTGATAAAAATAGGGTTTATTCCAGTCTGCATTAATAGTAACATGGTGGAGGTATGAAGTGTACCATGTTGAACTTGAGCACTTTATTTTCAAATGAACATTGACAAAATTGAGTTCAGTCCAGTAATCGGTCTTGAAATCATGTAATTTGAAAAACTGAAGACATGGAATATGTTTAGCCTGGAAATAAGAAAATAGAATCCTCTCTCTATATATATACATATTTAGATTCCATACATGTGTGAATTCTGTCTCATTGGAGTTTGGATTCACTGTTGCTGAAGGTTTTCCAGGTGGATAAGCATTCCACAGAGACGAATTAGGTAGCATTATTGTATAGGTTTGAGGACACTCTTAGAGTTGGAGAAACTGAACAGGTTGCTCAAGAGGAGCAGGGAATATGGGAAAGTTTTCTGTTGCAGGGGCAGATAAGATTCAGGAGAGTTGGAGAGCATGAAAATCAGGATGTAGGGGTAAGGATTGGGGACTATAAATAGTAATATAAGATTGTCTACAAGTAAGGTTTTTAAAAACTTAATCATGACATGGAATACCAACTGTGCCTTTTTGGAGAGTGTGTTCTAAATAAAACCTGATTCAGTTGGAAGAAGGAACAAATTCTTAATCTTAGGTAGAATTTTTCCCCCAAAAGAGTCAGGGGATATTAGTTAATTTTTTTTTTTTTTTTGAGATTTAAAAAAAAATTTTGGCGTCTTTTATTGGTTTTTTATTTATTTATTTTCATCCATCTTTATTCTTTGGCCTGTGTGGACCTCCCATTGCAGTGGCCTCTCTCCCTGCAGAGCACCCACTCTGGTCACATGCGACTCAGAGCGCTGGCTTGTATTTGGATACACAAGACCAGCCGTTCTGTGGCACGTGGAATCCGCGCGGGCCAGGAATCAAAACAGTGCCCCCTTGCCAGAGAAGCACTGATTAGTTAATTTTTAAATCCGCTGCATTGAGTGATACCAGAGTGTCCCCCCAAAATATTGAGTATGTTGAATAAATACTTAACATGTGTGATTTTGTTTTATTTTCTTCCATTACCCCTAAATATCTGTAATTTTAAACTTTGAACTGAATTTCCTCATTTGAAAGAATCACACTGGGGCTTCCCTGGTGGTCCCATAAAGAGTCTGCCTTGCAGTGCAAGGGGCACCAATTCGATCCCTAGCCTGGGGTAATCCCATGTGCCATGGTGAGGCTGGACTGGTGTGTCCACTTACGAGCCAGCATTCTGGAGTGCATGTACCCAGAGCTGGTGCTCTGCAGTGAGAGAGACCACTGCAATGGGAGGCCCACACATGCCAAAAAATACCACAAAAAAAAAAAAAAAAGATGGATGAATGTAAGTATAAATTAAAGAGGCATGATGGCTTCTAATAATGTTATCTTAAAATCTAAGAAGCCTTGAGCTAGATTCACCAACTACATTTCTGAAGGTATTTACAAAACAAGTTTGGGGGAGTGCTCTTGCTGAGGTTGAGGAAGGAATCTTCACAAACTTGCTCACGTATCTGGAGAACATGGCATTGATGATCATATATTCTGTCAGGACTGTTCAGCATTGGTGAGACTTGTGAACAGTATCCATGAAAACAGAGCCACCATAGAGGAGGTGCTTATACCTGTAAGAATGGTATCTGTAAGATGAAATAAAGTTGAAATTATATTGAGCAAATGTCATCCTGTGGTATCCTGCCCATTTCCCCCACTCTTGAATGCTTGGATGCTTCTTGGATGTATCGTGTCATAGTTTTTTGGCTGATTGAGAAGGTTATCATGGAGAACCCAAAATCAAGACAGTAGTTGAAATCAAACCACAGTGAACAGTGGGGCAGCAGAGAGGGTTTACAGAAAGGTGCTGAATGGTAAGAACTGATCTGACACTGCACTCAGAGGAAAGTACTGGTCTTACAGAACCTATATTTAAGTCAATGTCAAGCCTTCCTCTCATCCTCCTCCTTCCCTCCTGCTCTGCCGTCTTCTCTTCTCCCATCTCCATTTCTACCTCCTTCTCCTCCTCCTTTGTGCTTCTCTCCTTTCCTCTTGTTATTACTCCTCTTTCCTCTTCTTTTTAAATATTTCGTTATGAAGTCTAACATGTGCCTAGGAGAGTCTATAAACCTGGAAGTATGGTTTAAAGAATTATTATAAACAAATCCTTGCAGTCTTCACCAGGTCGCTAAAAAGAACAGCTACCAGCTCTTCTGTATGTTCCATCCAGTTACAACCTCTCCCACTCCCTGATTCTTCTCCTTTTTCTTTACAATGTTGCCACTCACTGTGTGTTCTTTCTTTTTTTTTTTTTTTTAAGGTTTTTTTTTTTTGGGGGGGGGTTGGGTTGGGGAGGGAGGGGAGCGGGCGGGCCACTTCTATTGGTCTTTCATTTGTCCATTTTCATCCATCTTTTTTTTTCTTTGGCCCGTGTGGGCCTCCCATCGCGGTGGCCTCTGTTGTCGCAGAGCACCGGCTCTGGACGCATGCGCTCCAGAGCTCTGGCTCGGTAATTGGACACATGGGTCCAGCCGCTCCGCGGCACGTGGGATCTTCCCAGGCCAGGGCTCGAACCAGCGCCTCTTGCACTGCAAGGCGGTGTCCTTACCCACTGGACCACCAGGGGAAGCCCTGTGTGTGTATTTCTAAGCAATATTACTTGATCTTACCTGGTTTTGACTTATTTATATAAGTGTAATCATACTATAGGAACTTTAGTGACTTGCCTTTTTTTCATTTACTGTAATGATTTATTTATGATTATTAATGAGTTTGAGCATCTTTTCATGGATTTATTCACCATTTGGATTTCCTCTTTCATAAAGTATGTGTATAAATCTTTCAAAGGATTATTTTCTAGATACTAGCCTCTTGTCTGTTAAATGTATTATAATTTTTTCTTCCATGCAGTGGCTTGCCTTTTCTTTTTCTTGATGATGTCTTTTGATGAACAAAAGTACTTTATTTGAATATAGTCACATTTCCTTGTGATACCATTCACCAGTGAGAATCTGTATTTGCTTCTTCCCGGCACCTGGAGGCAATTCGAGTCCAGCACAAACCAAGTTCAAGGCTTGAGTTTCTTTGGATGATCCTCATAATGCCAATCACAGCTGCAAATTTATTCTGTTTGATCTGTACCCTTAATTTAAGTTGGGGTTCCAAACGGGATCTATTCTTGCTTCTTCCAAGGTGATCTCCTATTAGATGCCCCACCCTATGTCAGCTTGGAACTTCAGACACCTACAAGTGAGCCTGTTAAGAGTCAAATTTCAGATCTGTAGGAATTCTGAAATTTGCATTCAAGCAAAGGTGTCTTCCCATGCTAGCTTATCTCTCTGGGTTCTTGTTTTTCCTTCAGTAATTATCAGGTTATTGTTCTGATAATTTTTAATTATCAGCTGTTTGATGCTTTTAAAAGTGATTCATTAAACAAAAATAACCAGCATTTTCATGATTTTTTTTTTTTTTGCCAGTGAAGGGAGATTGGTTTGAAAACCTAGTTCATCATTACTACAAACTGGAAATTCTCCAATAGTTCTTTACTAAGGGAGTACACTTGATCCAAGTAGCATGTTTACTTAGTTGCTCAGTTGTGTCTGACTCTTTGCAGCCCCATGGGCTGTAGCCTGTCAGCTCCTCTGTCCATGGGACTTTTTCCAGAGAAGACTACTGGAATGGGTTGCCATTTTCTCCTTGAGGCCATCTTCCCAACTCAGGGATTGAACCTGCATCTCCTGCATCTCCAACATTGCAGGTAAATTATTTACCACTGAGCCATCAGAGAAGCCCTGGTCCAAAGAGCCCCTTTCTTTACGCCCCCCACCAAATACACACGCATGGATCTCCCCACAGAGATTCTAATTTTGAACGTCCTCCTGGGTGATTCTGTTCTGTAGAATGATTGAAGTATCAGTGTAAAACAGAATCAGTCAGTCAATCTGTCAACGTGTTAACAGAGAAACAACACAGGCTACCCTAACGTGTACATTTAAAGCAGATTAAAACCAACACATTATGGGAGGGCAGGGGTAATTCACGTTGCCTGGGTTGCTTTGGGATCCAGGGTGAGCCAGAATCCAACAGGCAGTGTATCCTGACTTGAGCAAGAGTTACTGCAGCCAGTTCTCTGCTCTGTGCCTATGCTTTAGCAGGAAGAATAGGAGGGAAAAGTGGAAGTTTTAGTTTCTTGGTACCCAGTCCGTTGTTTTTTCTACAGTGCCTCCCATGAGGTGCAAACCAAATCTTCAGTCCCTTGAACCCCTATGGAAGCTTCTGGAGCACCACCCAAAGCTGCAGGATCTGTTTCCTGTCTTTGAAGCTTCTGCCCTTTATTCTCTGATCCTTCTTCCACCAGGAACACAAAGTTAAAAGCAATCGAACCCTTCCATACTTCACTATAGTCAGTAAAGCATTTGTGTGCTCAAGTTTACCTTTCCCTGGAGACATGGTTGGTTATATAACAGGAACCCTAGGGGAGCCTGCCATCTAATGTGGTCACTAAAAACACTTCCAATATTGCTCAATAAGTATGAACCACAAAATTAATTAATGAATATTAGAAATAATTTTCCATTAGTGAGAGAAGTGTGATTCATTACGAAATTATGTAGGAACCTCCATCCTTTGCTTGAAGGCCGTATAAGAATCTTGCAAGTGGAAGATCTGCAGAATAAACCCCTGAATTGAGAATTTCAGTGAGTCCACTCTTAGGAGCCCTCTGCCTCCTGATTTGGTGAATGGTGACTCTTTCATGTAGAGTGGGGGTTGGAGTGCCTAAAAAGTAAGAGGGGAGGGAGTTGAGCAGTCTTAAAGCAACAGATGGGTGACATGGTGTGGTATGCCTGCTTGCTCATGCTTGTTTGAACTGGCAGCCAAGTTCAAGAAAAGTGTAGGCCTTGTCTTCATTGCAAACAGGTCTTGCTGATTATTCCAGGATACACGTATGCTTATCAAAAGAACTGGAAAATTGTAATGGACCCTGTCGACATGCATCAGTTTGTAGCACCTCCTTTTCTTCCCTCTGTCTTTCTTCAAAAACCTCTTTATTTAGGGAAACCCATTTCTCTGCTTACAAGGGAAAGAAGAGGACTCTTTTCTGTCCTATATGGAAAGACTCCATTTATTTATTATATCCTGTGCCTGTTTTTCTCACTTGTTTGATCACTGGCTAACATAATGATAGCAGTGGTAGCTCCAGTGTACATGGCGCAGACAGATGGACCATACTGATCACATCCAGCATGAGAACTCCGACGGTGGTGATCTGGAGCTGTGAGATGAGAGGCAGACATTTCACCTGTCTCAGCAGATTCTGAGAGCACTCCAGCTCCTAGAGGAATGATGCAGATGTGTCTTTTCTTTTCTTTTCTTCTCTTTTATTGAGTGCTTTTGATTACCCGACTCAGTCATCCCCACAACCATATGAGAAATGTGTTCTTATCGCCATTCCCATCTTGTGCATAAGCAGGCCAGTGGTCAGACAGTCCTACGTAACCTGATAAATTTGAGTCGTGAGCCCAGGACTTTAAAATGCTTCTGATTTTGAGACTCCATTGTGTCACTTCCAGTAGTGATTGTTGTTTTTTATTATTATGACTTCAAGTTAATGTTCAAAATTTAAGTTAGGGTCAACAAATATCCTTTGGAGGTGAAGAAGTATGATTTGTATGTTAGAAATATTTTAATACTGGTTGCTTAAAATTAAAACACTAGGAAATCTAGTCAACCATGTTATGCCTAGGACCACCAAGGTGTTAGGATAAACTTTTACTGTGTAACTATAGAAAGACAAGCTATCAATTATTAGGGTAGGTATGTGGGTTGCAATGGATCTGGAAAGACTGAAGAACAAAGTGGAATGACTTAACCTTGTAAGGCCTTTGATGGAGCTACAAGATTGTAATCAACAAATGATGCACTAGTGTGCATGTTAACTAACATGTTTAGTGTTGGTTAAGTGTGAGAAAATTCCAGATTATGAGACTTAAGTGCCACTTTATAGTGAATTTGGAATCCAGTAGCTGTTCTCATGAACCACTGCTGCAAACAGGAGTGAGTGGTGATCCGTCTCTTACTGACAACTCAGCAACGCTCTAAGCTGGAATATAGAACAATTTCTCCAGTGTGAAGAAAGAGGGTATTTGGGGTAGGCTGAGTGGAATGCTGCAGATGAAAAGGAAACTAAGAGAGCTATTGAAAGCCACCATCATACAAAAATAGTAAATAATGATTCTTGCCCATTAACTGGACACAATAGTCTCTTATTGAATAAGAAACTATTGTGGGAGGTCTTCATTTCTAAAGCCTGTGCATGTGTTTAGTCAAGGGTCTGGTTAGCCATAGTGTTCTAACTTTTGACCATAAACCTGAATTTGAAAAAAACTGAAATTAATGCTTATAAATTGAACATATTTTTCCAGTGACTAATACGCAGTGTCTTAGTCATAAAGAAAATATATGTACAAATCTTTTGTGCATGAGTGCCTCTTTAGGAGTTTTCTCTTACAGGAAGTTGATGCCTGACTGCAGACGATACCAGTTTGTACCTCTGTGCCTGTGGCTCTTAGGATGATTTCTGTGTGCTCGGTGGGCTCTCGTATGCATCAAAGTACAATGTTAGACATTTTAATAGAAACCCTCTCTTTTGTGCTTCTTCTGAGTGTCATTCAATTGCATAACCTTCAAACCGGCTGCCAAAATGCAGAGAGAGCTAGGAATGCAGTTATTTCCTCCTGTGTAGTGGCTTCTGGAATGTTTATATTTCTAAGTTAGTGTTAGGCCAGTATTGAAAGTTGCCTAAAGTGTGACGATGCTTAATGCATTTTAACAGTGGGACTTGTTTAAGGATTGAGCTTGCCTTTATAATAATAGAAAGATAGCTATTTTGAAAGGAAGCAGTGGCCTTACCAGGACCCTGTGCTTTTCACACCACGTGATCATACGTGGTTTCAGGTGAATTCCATGTGCGCTTGCCTAGTCCCGGTTACTCCTCTTTTTGTTCATTTTTTTCTCCTTTTTTGTTTTCTTCCGGATCGTATGGAATTATCTCACTAGCATCTTCCACACTCACTGCCTTTGCATGTAATCTCAGTATTGCATGCTAACTACAACCACAGAGCCCACAACACCCAGCACAGTTGCAAGTGTCTCCTTAGACCAGAGAACCCCATGATGGTTAGGACCCAAAGACCACCTAGTACTAATGAATACCATCTGTAAAATTTTGAGATAGTTTGCTCATGACCCCTCTCAAATTGGGGAACTGACAACTCAGCAACGCTCTAAGCTGGAATATAGAACAATTTCTCCAGTGTGAAGAAAGAGGGTATTTGGGGTAGGCTGAGTGGAATGCTGCAGATGAAAAGGAAACTAAGAGAGCTATTGAAAGCCACCATCATACAAAAATAGTAAATAATGATTCTTGCCCATTAACTGGACACAATAGTCTCTTATTGAATAAGAAACTATTGTGGGAGGTCTTCATTTCTAAAGCCTGTGCATGTGTTTAGTCAAGGGTCTGGTTAGCCATAGTGTTCTAACTTTTGACCATAAACCTGAATTTGAAAAAAACTGAAATTAATGCTTATAAATTGAACATATTTTTCCAGTGACTAATACGCAGTGTCTTAGTCATAAAGAAAATATATGTACAAATCTTTTGTGCATGAGTGCCTCTTTAGGAGTTTTCTCTTACAGGAAGTTGATGCCTGACTGCAGACGATACCAGTTTGTACCTCTGTGCCTGTGGCTCTTAGGATGATTTCTGTGTGCTCGGTGGGCTCTCGTATGCATCAAAGTACAATGTTAGACATTTTAATAGAAACCCTCTCTTTTGTGCTTCTTCTGAGTGTCATTCAATTGCATAACCTTCAAACCGGCTGCCAAAATGCAGAGAGAGCTAGGAATGCAGTTATTTCCTCCTGTGTAGTGGCTTCTGGAATGTTTATATTTCTAAGTTAGTGTTAGGCCAGTATTGAAAGTTGCCTAAAGTGTGACGATGCTTAATGCATTTTAACAGTGGGACTTGTTTAAGGATTGAGCTTGCCTTTATAATAATAGAAAGATAGCTATTTTGAAAGGAAGCAGTGGCCTTACCAGGACCCTGTGCTTTTCACACCACGTGATCATACGTGGTTTCAGGTGAATTCCATGTGCGCTTGCCTAGTCCCGGTTACTCCTCTTTTTGTTCATTTTTTTCTCCTTTTTTGTTTTCTTCCGGATCGTATGGAATTATCTCACTAGCATCTTCCACACTCACTGCCTTTGCATGTAATCTCAGTATTGCATGCTAACTACAACCACAGAGCCCACAACACCCAGCACAGTTGCAAGTGTCTCCTTAGACCAGAGAACCCCATGATGGTTAGGACCCAAAGACCACCTAGTACTAATGAATACCATCTGTAAAATTTTGAGATAGTTTGCTCTGGAACCCAGCTTTATTCTTATATATGACAGTTTACAAGTCGACAGTTTGTAAGAGTAGCACTTAAAGATGTATTTCCACTGGAAGTGAATGTGCTTATGTCAAAGAGATATGGTTATAGTAGGACTATAATGGTGTGACAAGAAGATCCTTCTCTTCCAGAGCCATAGACTGAGTTTCCAAAGTGAGTAAGTTCTGCCTCAGAGGAGGGAGGCTCTTCCCAAGGCTCAACTTTGGATGTCGTGAGAGAGGGTGGGCTTCATGTCCAGGTCTTTTAATTTTTGAAGTCAGAAATGATGCAGAGCATCCCAATTTTTAAATATTATTCAAAAAAAGAAAATAACGTGTGGCCTACACCCAAGGTCTTGATGGAATTGACCTCTTGTGCTCTAAAGCTATGTTGAGGCGTTCCTTTGCAAATATGATATACGTAAGTACTGAGACTGCCGTTAATCTTCTCGAGTCACGTATCAGTATTTGCTAACTGTTTGCCATCTGCCATTCTTGGAGGAAGGAGCTAAGGAGCCCCTGCTGGCCCTTGCTTGCCTCCGCACCTTTAGGGAGACAACAGCCTTTTAACAAGAGGTGCCCAAGGTCTGTGCTTGCTGGTCTCACTGTATGTTTTATTGCTATTATTATTACTATTATTATATTTTTGCCACCTCTACAAGGATCTTAGTATCCCCAACCGGGGATCATTCCCATGCCCCCCTGCCGTGGAAGCACCGTGTCCAGGGAGGTCCTCTTGCTGGTCTCATGGTAGCCACCCTGAGGCCAGTCTTGCCCAGCTAAGGTTTGGTTCACTATCACTGATGCTCAGGATCCTCTTTCCATGTTCCATGGATATCATTTCCCTCTTCTTTTTTCGCACTGTTCATTCTGCTCATTGAAGTATCTTTTTTCTCTTGCTCCTTGCCATGCTTCCTCCCCCCACCCCCCTCTTCAGTAAGAAGAGATTTCTATTTATCCCGTAGGAAACTGTAATTTTGGTGGAAAATTGCTAGCTTCTGAGCAGTGCAGTCAGAAAGAGAGGCACACCCAGGAAGCAGAGCTTGCATCCTGGCATTTCGCACTTCTAAGAACAGTTCTTCATCGTCCCCCTTAACTCCTCCTCCTGTGTTCCCAGGTTTGGAGACTGTCACCGTGATGCACCTGGTGGGTCAGCCCTTGGATGCGACAGCTGTCCCGTCCCTGCCATTCCCCGTGCACGCTGCACCCGCCTAATTGGAGCGACTGCCCTTCTCTGTGTCCTCATGGCTCTACACGTGGAGGGCTCTCAGTACCTCCCTTTGGGACCTCAGCCACTGCCTCACTCAGTCCCTTTATGCCAGTCCGTGGAATACCTTACTCATGCTAACATGCGTTTCTCTTAGGAGGAAAAAAAAAAACTCCTTTGCAGGTCTTTTAATTTTTGAAGTCAGAAATGATGCAGAGCATCCCAATTTTTAAATATTATTCAAAAAAAGAAAATAACGTGTGGCCTACACCCAAGGTCTTGATGGAATTGACCTCTTGTGCTCTAAAGCTATGTTGAGGCGTTCCTTTGCAAATATGATATACGTAAGTACTGAGACTGCCGTTAATCTTCTCGAGTCACGTATCAGTATTTGCTAACTGTTTGCCATCTGCCATTCTTGGAGGAAGGAGCTAAGGAGCCCCTGCTGGCCCTTGCTTGCCTCCGCACCTTTAGGGAGACAACAGCCTTTTAACAAGAGGTGCCCAAGGTCTGTGCTTGCTGGTCTCACTGTATGTTTTATTGCTATTATTATTACTATTATTATATTTTTGCCACCTCTACAAGGATCTTAGTATCCCCAACCGGGGATCATTCCCATGCCCCCCTGCCGTGGAAGCACCGTGTCCAGGGAGGTCCTCTTGCTGGTCTCATGGTAGCCACCCTGAGGCCAGTCTTGCCCAGCTAAGGTTTGGTTCACTATCACTGATGCTCAGGATCCTCTTTCCATGTTCCATGGATATCATTTCCCTCTTCTTTTTTCGCACTGTTCATTCTGCTCATTGAAGTATCTTTTTTCTCTTGCTCCTTGCCATGCTTCCTCCCCCCACCCCCCTCTTCAGTAAGAAGAGATTTCTATTTATCCCGTAGGAAACTGTAATTTTGGTGGAAAATTGCTAGCTTCTGAGCAGTGCAGTCAGAAAGAGAGGCACACCCAGGAAGCAGAGCTTGCATCCTGGCATTTCGCACTTCTAAGAACAGTTCTTCATCGTCCCCCTTAACTCCTCCTCCTGTGTTCCCAGGTTTGGAGACTGTCACCGTGATGCACCTGGTGGGTCAGCCCTTGGATGCGACAGCTGTCCCGTCCCTGCCATTCCCCGTGCACGCTGCACCCGCCTAATTGGAGCGACTGCCCTTCTCTGTGTCCTCATGGCTCTACACGTGGAGGGCTCTCAGTACCTCCCTTTGGGACCTCAGCCACTGCCTCACTCAGTCCCTTTATGCCAGTCCGTGGAATACCTTACTCATGCTAACATGCGTTTCTCTTAGGAGGAAAAAAAAAAAAAAAACTCCTTTGCACTCAGAGTAAGACATAAAATTCTTATTATAACAATCAAGGACTCTTCCCTGCTTACCTTTCCTTCCTTCTTCCTGAAGTATGATTTGTTACTGTAATTTTACTTCAGGAAGTAGCAAATCCTGATGTATGAGCCATACCTCATTCTCCAGGAGCACTGTATGTTTGCATGTGCCCCTCTTTCTTTGCCCAGTGATGCCTTGTACTTCAAAACTGAGCTGAGATGACACTTCTGCCCTGTCGCCTTCCAGTGGGCCTGGTACATTGAGCCCTTTCATTGTGTTAGCACTGCTGGGTTCTCCAGCTCGCTCACTAGACTGGGAGCTCCTTGCAAGCGGCAGATAGGCTTCATCCCAGAATCCTTAGGGTCCAGCGTGATGGTTGTCTGAATGCCCAGGCACTGCGCTAGAACTTAAAGAATGGTGAAATAGTCAGCAGACTTTAGTTATTCAGTAGCTGTTGCTGTTTACAAGTCATTGGACGCGTTAGCTTTGCTCATCTTCAGGACTCGTGTACAATAGATTCCTTTAGCCCCCATCTTATTCTTTTTTACATAGTTTTAAACTCCGAGTTATAATTACTTCTAGTCTTTTAGCTATCAGTAGATAAATAAAACTAAAATTAAAATTAGAAGGTTTATATGACGTAAGGGTACTATGGTCTGAATGTGTGTGTCCCTCCAAAATTCATAAGCTGAAATCCTAACACCCGTTGTGACAGTCGTAGGAGACAAGGCCTTTGGCAGGTGCCTCAGTCATACATAAGGCTGGAGCTCTCGTGAGTGGGGGTACAGAGCTCCCTGCCTCTTCCATCACGTGAGGAAACTGTGAGAAGTCTGACCTGGAAGACAGCCATCACACCCCCGCCCCTGCCATCATGCTGACCTCCGATCTTTAACTTTCAGCTTTTAGGATAGTGTGAGATAAATTTGCATTGTTCTTAAATCACCCAACCTGAATAGACAATAGGCTTTAAAATCAAATCATCTATTCGACTAGAGAGAGTTAGAAGAGGTGTTGAAATTGGTTGTTAGCCACTTTGCCCTTTTTGTAAAATTTATGAGCAGCTGATTCTAGGGCAGTCTCTGAGAATGACTCCTGAGTCAGGTGGTTTCTGAGGTACCCCATCTCCTGTCTGGTGGCATTGCCCCTCACGGTCTCACAGAGCTTTGTCTGCAGGACCTTAGACTTTCTGACTATGGGGTGGAGGCTTCAGTCTGCAATGAAGGAGGAACCAATAGTGTAGTTTCTGAAGTGAATATTCATTTCCATCAAAGTCAGAATAAACGACAAATGCAGACAGTTTTGGTGGAAACTTTCTCTTGCTTGATTTTAAAATAATGTTACAAAGAACTATCTATACTCTTAGTATTTGAGGTTTTTTTTAACCTTGCTTTTATCCTTGAAAGCTTGATGGTAAGAGATGAACGACCTAAAGTGTGTATTCTGAAATTTTCCCACCTCCTGTTTTTAAAATTTTGGATATACGTTTATTACTGAGTAAATTTTGATTTAAAAACATAGAAAATCTTTGTACACATTACAGAAAAAGAACACTTCAGACAGACTTTGGCAGCATGTGTCATTGTTTCTAAATGTAAAGTTTTTAAACATAGCTTGGTACAACAGTTTGTTACAGTTAAAATTCAGTTTGTGTCACTTTTAGAAATCTAAACATTGTTTCTCTGTCATATGTCTTTGAAATGATATCATATGTTCTAGAAACTCAATAGGGGTATTGAGAGTGCCAGAATTTACCAGAGCAAAAATACATATGTATAGCCACTATAGACACGAATATGCCTATATATGTAGTTTTCTTTCTTTCTCATTAGGTTTGCAAAACTGTAAAGTCACAACTGGGGACTAACTGTGGAAACTGAGTGATAAATGTGTGTGATCATTGGTACATCTTTGTTTTCTCTGACCCTGTGGCCCAGGCGGAGGGGCTGTGGTGATCGGGTGGAGAGGTTAAAAGCTTGGTTGTTCAGAGGCTGAAGGGAGGCGAGTTCTGAAAGTGAGATCAAGGCTCCTGCTTCAGAGGACTCTGCTGGGCACCTGAGAGGGAGCCAGGAAAGTGGGCTCAGGATATCGGGGCGGAGGCCATGGAGTCAGCCGTGTCCCTCAGGCAGCTTTTTCCGGGTCCGGGAATCAATGATCCATCAAGAACCAAAGAGAACGCATGTTTACAAGCCGAGGTATTAGGACCAAGTACTTAGCAATCTTGTGGCTACAAATGTCAGAAACTGAGGAACGCTTGGCACCCTGAACTGCACTGCCTGGGAGCAGACTTGGTTTTCTCCAAGACCCAGCCTCCCACACGCTTATCTCTTGCCTTTGTTGGCTCAAATTATGGTGAGGCTCTAAAATCTAGCCTCTCCCTGAGTGATTCCATACCTCATATCCTGACGCTGCTGAGCCAGGCAGTAAAGAGCTTTATTTATCAGTCTTCACAGAATAGTTCTGGATTTTCTGTCTGCGGCAATTAAGGTAATACAGCTAATTCACACTGCAATAGTTTTCTGGATTTTCTGTCTGAAGAGTCACATACCCTTTCAAGTTTTTAAAATTTTGGATATACGTTTATTACTGAGTAAATTTTGATTTAAAAACATAGAAAATCTTTGTACACATTACAGAAAAAGAACACTTCAGACAGACTTTGGCAGCATGTGTCATTGTTTCTAAATGTAAAGTTTTTAAACATAGCTTGGTACAACAGTTTGTTACAGTTAAAATTCAGTTTGTGTCACTTTTAGAAATCTAAACATTGTTTCTCTGTCATATGTCTTTGAAATGATATCATATGTTCTAGAAACTCAATAGGGGTATTGAGAGTGCCAGAATTTACCAGAGCAAAAAATACATATGTATAGCCACTATAGACACGAATATGCCTATATATGTAGTTTTCTTTCTTTCTCATTAGGTTTGCAAAACTGTAAAGTCACAACTGGGGACTAACTGTGGAAACTGAGTGATAAATGTGTGTGATCATTGGTACATCTTTGTTTTCTCTGACCCTGTGGCCCAGGCGGAGGGGCTGTGGTGATCGGGTGGAGAGGTTAAAAGCTTGGTTGTTCAGAGGCTGAAGGGAGGCGAGTTCTGAAAGTGAGATCAAGGCTCCTGCTTCAGAGGACTCTGCTGGGCACCTGAGAGGGAGCCAGGAAAGTGGGCTCAGGATATCGGGGCGGAGGCCATGGAGTCAGCCGTGTCCCTCAGGCAGCTTTTTCCGGGTCCGGGAATCAATGATCCATCAAGAACCAAAGAGAACGCATGTTTACAAGCCGAGGTATTAGGACCAAGTACTTAGCAATCTTGTGGCTACAAATGTCAGAAACTGAGGAACGCTTGGCACCCTGAACTGCACTGCCTGGGAGCAGACTTGGTTTTCTCCAAGACCCAGCCTCCCACACGCTTATCTCTTGCCTTTGTTGGCTCAAATTATGGTGAGGCTCTAAAATCTAGCCTCTCCCTGAGTGATTCCATACCTCATATCCTGACGCTGCTGAGCCAGGCAGTAAAGAGCTTTATTTATCAGTCTTCACAGAATAGTTCTGGATTTTCTGTCTGCGGCAATTAAGGTAATACAGCTAATCCCTACTACTCACTCTGGCAAAGGTAACGGATTTTTGCTGACTGGTAGGTTTAAAATACATGGCTTGCCTCAAGAGCAGGTTGAAGAGTCACTTCTCCAAGGAATCATGTCTGATTTGTAAACTCAGATGAAATTAATCTTTCTCTAGAAAGATACTGCTATTGTTCAGTTGCTCAGTCATATGAAACTATTTGCAACCCCTGGACTGTGGCAGGCTAGGATCTTCTGTTCTTCACTGTCTCCCGGAGTTTGCTCAGACTCATACACATTGTGTCAGTGATGCCATCCAACCATCTCATCCTCTGTCTAGAAAGGTATAAAATGCTCAGATTGGCACAAGATACAGTAAAGGGTTGAAATTAGTCAGTTAACTATGAAAAGCACATAACCTAGGATTGATGATTTTCTAAGTTGTCAAAATGCCAAAATTAATCTTGACCTCAATATCAATTGGATTAAAAATACTAACTTTATGGCTTCCCTGGTGGTCCAGTGGATAAGGATACCACCTTGCAGTGCAAGGGACGCCGGTTTGATCCCTGGCCTGGGAAGATCCCACGTGCTGTGGAGTAGCTGGACCTATGTGTCCAACTACTGAGCTGGAGCTCTGGAGTGCATGCGCCCAGAGCCGGTTCTCTGCAGTGAGAGAGGCCTCTGCGATGGCAGGCCCACACAGGCCAAAGAGCAAAGATGGATGAAAATAGGTAAATGAAAGACCAATATAAATGGACAAAAAAAAGTACTAATTTTGTTAAAATATTTATGGATAATAGAAAGTACTGAATAACCTTAAGAAGAGGAACGCTTGGCACCCTGAACTGCACTGCCTGGGAGCAGACTTGGTTTTCTCAAGACCCAGCCTCCCACACGCTTATCTCTTGCCTTTGTTGGCTCAAATTATGGTGAGGCTCTAAAATCTAGCCTCTCCCTGAGTGATTCCATACCTCATATCCTGACGCTGCTGAGCCAGGCAGTAAAGAGCTTTATTTATCAGTCTTCACAGAATAGTTCTGGATTTTCTGTCTGCGGCAATTAAGGTAATACAGCTAATCCCTACTACTCACTCTGGCAAAGGTAACGGATTTTTGCTGACTGGTAGGTTTAAAATACATGGCTTGCCTCAAGAGCAGGTTGAAGAGTCACTTCTCCAAGGAATCATGTCTGATTTGTAAACTCAGATGAAATTAATCTTTCTCTAGAAAGATACTGCTATTGTTCAGTTGCTCAGTCATATGAAACTATTTGCAACCCCTGGACTGTGGCAGGCTAGGATCTTCTGTTCTTCACTGTCTCCCGGAGTTTGCTCAGACTCATACACATTGTGTCAGTGATGCCATCCAACCATCTCATCCTCTGTCTAGAAAGGTATAAAATGCTCAGATTGGCACAAGATACAGTAAAGGGTTGAAATTAGTCAGTTAACTATGAAAAGCACATAACCTAGGATTGATGATTTTCTAAGTTGTCAAAATGCCAAAATTAATCTTGACCTCAATATCAATTGGATTAAAAATACTAACTTTATGGCTTCCCTGGTGGTCCAGTGGATAAGGATACCACCTTGCAGTGCAAGGGACGCCGGTTTGATCCCTGGCCTGGGAAGATCCCACGTGCTGTGGAGTAGCTGGACCTATGTGTCCAACTACTGAGCTGGAGCTCTGGAGTGCATGCGCCCAGAGCCGGTTCTCTGCAGTGAGAGAGGCCTCTGCGATGGCAGGCCCACACAGGCCAAAGAGCAAAGATGGATGAAAATAGGTAAATGAAAGACCAATATAAATGGACAAAAAAAAGTACTAATTTTGTTAAAATATTTATGGATAATAGAAGTCCAGAAATAACTGAATTAACCTTAAGAAGAGGAAAGCAGAGAGACTTAGCCATTAAATATTAAGACATCATCAAAGTCATAGTAGAATTTTTTTGAAGTTTTTTTTACACAAGAATAGACGAATATACTGAAAAGACTGAATGAAGAACTCAGAAATAAACTGATATATAGGGACAAGTTTTATATGTGGTAAAGCATTGTAGATCATTGGGGAACACATTGATTGATAGATGATGTTTGGAAAATTGGCTCACAATATGAAAGAAAAAACCTGATGCTTTTTAGTACCACATACAAAGATGTATGTCTTCCAAGGAGGTGAAAATATGACATATAAAATTATAAATTGAATGGGAGAAAATTTAAGAGACTTTGGAGATGGGGAAGAAGGCCCTCTTCAACAAAACTTCAAAAGCAAAACCATGAAGTTAAAAATTGATGGTTTATCATCAATTATAGCATTTTTGCTCATCAAAGGTTGTCATGGACAACATTAATAACCATATAGCTAAATGGGAAGCTATTTGGAATATCTAAAACCCAGCAAAGGACCACTATATTGAATAGAAGGAGTTTCAGAAAATCAACCGGAGGAGGAAAGTGACATCAACAGAAAAAGAATATGAACAGCTAATGTATAGAAGACACCCCTAATGCCCACTACTTCAAGTTCTTCTGTAATTAGTTAAAGGGAAATTAAAGGAATTATGAGATGTCATCTTTTACCTGCTAAAGTGCAGAAGCATCAAAGTTGGGTAATGCCAGGTGTTGATGAGGATTTCTGTAGTTAGGAAGCCATAGATACTCTTGGTGAAAACATAGACAGGGACAGCTATCCTAGAGAAACGTCTACCACTATTCAGTGAAATTAAAATAACAAATTTTGTAGTTCAGCACTTTTGAGGTACATACATCCTCAAAAAAATTGTTGCCCTGGTACATGGGGAGGACTACGTCATATTTATTGCTGCATTGTTTGTAGAGGCCGTGAGTTGGTAGAAATATGCATGTCATCACTAGAAAAGTGGGTAAGTAGATTACAGTGGACATCAGGGAATGATATGCAGCAAGTGGACACTGGATTTGGTGTGCATATGGCAGCAGGATATAGCTCAGAAACAAATAATGTAATAAAATGATATTTTGCATAGCACTATGTAAATCAAAATATATGCATATACAGACAAACTGAAAATGCCCATGAATCACATTATGATGATTTTACTGGGGTGGGGAGAGAAAAGGAAGTTGTAGGTATAAAAGAAAAGGGGGAAGAACGACATATCCCAAGGGAAGCAGGAACTCCAAAAGATCAAAGAATGAATCCTATCTGGTCAGAAAAGGCAAGTGTCTTACTTTCTGAAGAATGTTCACGAGGTCAGGACATCAGATGTAGACTCTAATAGTCAGAGTATGAGAGAGTACTGTGTGAACACCAACCTAAGACAAAGAGTGTTGACTTTATTTGTAGTTGTTACGAAAGCCAGCCAAAGACCTGCGCCCTCCGAATGTGGAGAAAATGGCTAGCTATTTAAATTAAAGGGGAAGTTTGGCAAGCATTTGCAGAGTGGATTCTGAAATATCTTGGCACAGTAAGCCAGAAACAAATGATGCCACATGTATAAGTTTCTCCCTAGCTCTGCTGAAATTGGTTTCATTGTGATTGTTTCCTTCTTTTTCTTTCTTTCTTTGTCTTTTTGTTCTCCCTAGTTCTTTTATATGTCTCCTAGTTTTTTCTGTATGATCATGCACTTTCCTTGACTCTGTCCTTTCACAATCATTTTCACCACATCAACTTGCTTTTTCCACTTTTTCCCTTTATTTCTTTATGAAAATATGACTATCTTCTTGTTTCTCTTTCTATTCTTTTTCCTGTTCAAACAGTTACACAGCCTCTGCCCCCATTTATTTCTGCTGGAAGATGGTTTTTCTCAGCCAGCCGATCTATCCTGCATACCTCCCACACTCTTCCTTACGTGACTTTGGGAGGAAAACAGTAGGAGGGAATAAGCCACTAGGTTCCTTAATCTTATGTTCGTGTACACATTTTAGCAGTAGAAAGTAAAGGTTATGAAAAAACTCAGGAAATCAGAAACATTTGTTTCTAAATATATTTATCTTTACTTATTTTTAGTCCTGTGGGTTGTTCTTTGATGACTTCACAGAAAAGAAAAATAGAATAATCACTATATCAAATAATATAATTTTTTGGCTGTTAACTTAAGTTGTTGATTCTCTCATGGATCCTCAGAAATGAGGCCCATGTAAAAAACAGCTACCTGGACCAATTTCTAATTGATGCAGACATTTTAAAGAATATGGTTATAATAATACATTTAAAAAACTACTCCCTCCTTGGGAGGATCAAAAAGAAAAAGCCCTTGTGTTTGGAAATCTACCTCCTTGCCCTACCTCCCACCATTATTCTAGCTTTATCTGCAGGTTTTTAAGGAAGTGGAAACCTATTTTCAGTGATTATGTCTTCCTTTTCCTATAGTGCTGAGCAACATTCTCTTAGAGAGAGTGATTTATTATCTTTTTTGTTTCTTTCATGATGGAGAACCAGAAGAGTCTCTTTTCTGTCTCAGCCTTTGGGAGTTCAGGGGAGAAGGTGGCATGTTATATCATACTCAGAAGTGTGCTGGTAAATGTTTTACAACCAACTCTTTGGGGGAAAAAAAAAGGTATTATAAATTTTAATGATATAAGAGGTGTAGCATATGATTTACAAATAATAATAATGATATATACTGCCCCCTTTATTATAAATTCCATATAGCCAAGTATATCTCAAAGAATAATTTAGTCTTATTTTCCCTTAAATTCTTATATCCTGTGTATACAACCTCTGGTGGCAAAGGATGAATAACGATAGTTGTGACGTGACTGTTGGTTTATAATTTTTTATATGACCGAGATGAAAATGAAACAACAGAGACGAAGATCAGAACTTCACATATTCATCAGTGACATGAGTTTTTTGCTGAATCAAATAGTGGTTTTGAATACTGGAAGAAAATTTCCTCTCTGTGGATAGGTATGTATGTGCATGTGTGTCCTGTTCTTATGACGCGACAGGTTTCAAGGATAACAAACAGGACAAATTCGTATCTCCACACTCTTCCTTACGTGACTTTGGGAGGAAAACAGTAGGAGGGAATAAGCCACTAGGTTCCTTAATCTTATGTTCGTGTACACATTTTAGCAGTAGAAAGTAAAGGTTATGAAAAAACTCAGGAAATCAGAAACATTTGTTTCTAAATATATTTATCTTTACTTATTTTTAGTCCTGTGGGTTGTTCTTTGATGACTTCACAGAAAAGAAAAATAGAATAATCACTATATCAAATAATATAATTTTTTGGCTGTTAACTTAAGTTGTTGATTCTCTCATGGATCCTCAGAAATGAGGCCCATGTAAAAAACAGCTACCTGGACCAATTTCTAATTGATGCAGACATTTTAAAGAATATGGTTATAATAATACATTTAAAAAACTACTCCCTCCTTGGGAGGATCAAAAAGAAAAAGCCCTTGTGTTTGGAAATCTACCTCCTTGCCCTACCTCCCACCATTATTCTAGCTTTATCTGCAGGTTTTTAAGGAAGTGGAAACCTATTTTCAGTGATTATGTCTTCCTTTTCCTATAGTGCTGAGCAACATTCTCTTAGAGAGAGTGATTTATTATCTTTTTTTTTTCTTTCATGATGGAGAACCAGAAGAGTCTCTTTTCTGTCTCAGCCTTTGGGAGTTCAGGGGAGAAGGTGGCATGTTATATCATACTCAGAAGTGTGCTGGTAAATGTTTTACAACCAACTCTTTGGGGGAAAAAAAAAGGTATTATAAATTTTAATGATATAAGAGGTGTAGCATATGATTTACAAATAATAATAATGATATATACTGCCCCCTTTATTATAAATTCCATATAGCCAAGTATATCTCAAAGAATAATTTAGTCTTATTTTCCCTTAAATTCTTATATCCTGTGTATACAACCTCTGGTGGCAAAGGATGAATAACGATAGTTGTGACGTGACTGTTGGTTTATAATTTTTTATATGACCGAGATGAAAATGAAACAACAGAGACGAAGATCAGAACTTCACATATTCATCAGTGACATGAGTTTTTTGCTGAATCAAATAGTGGTTTTGAATACTGGAAGAAAATTTCCTCTCTGTGGATAGGTATGTATGTGCATGTGTGTCCTGTTCTTATGACGGCGACAGGTTTCAAGGATAACAAACAGGACAAATTCGTATCTCCACATCTTGAATCATGTTTGCTTACATCCTGTTGGCCAGAGCAAGTCACGTGGTCAATTTCAGCGTCAAAGGAAGAAGGCACTCAAAGTTACAGGGTAACTGAATGGACAGGAATACAGGGGAGGAAGTAGTTGCGAGCAAGTCACGTGGTCAATTTCAGCGTCAAAGGAAGAAGGCACTCAAAGTTAGAGGGTATCTGAATGGACAGGAATACAGGGGAGGAAGTAGTTGCTAGGCAGTTTTATGTACTCTTATCTGTCATAGATGCCTCCAGCTCCATCATGAAAGTTCACAGAACAGTATTAAACTATAATGTCATATAAATGTATTTAGCATGGAGTTTGTGAGTGGGAGTTTTCTAAGGTTTCTTCTACTGCTCCAGATTCTCAGATTGGGGACTGGTATTTCTCTGTTTCCCTTGGCTTTATCCTCTTGGTCATATGATAGCTGTGCACAAACAAAATCTTGTGCACATGAGGACCCAGGAAAGGAGCAGTGACCCCACAGGAGACTGAACTGGACCTACCTTCCAGTGTCGGAGGACATCCTGCGGAGGAATGGGTCTGCATTGACTCCCTGTGGGGACGGGGGAGCTGACAGCAGCAGCCCTGGGAGATGCCCCTAGGTGTGAGCCCTCTTGGAGGTTGCGTTAACCCTACCACAGAACCTATAGACTCCAGGGCTGGGTTGCCTCAGGTGAAACAAGTAAGAGAGCTGCATTATAAGATTCCCATAAGAGAGAGAGAGAAAGAACCCAAGAGAATATTTGAGATAATAGCTGAAAACTTCCTAACAGGGGAATTAAATTCCCTTAAAAATTTTCCTTTGTGTATACAACCTCTGGTGGCAAAGGATGAATAACGATAGTTGTGACGTGACTGTTGGTTTATAATTTTTTATATGACCGAGATGAAAATGAAACAACAGAGACGAAGATCAGAACTTCACATATTCATCAGTGACATGAGTTTTTTGCTGAATCAAATAGTGGTTTTGAATACTGGAAGAAAATTTCCTCTCTGTGGATAGGTATGTATGTGCATGTGTGTCCTGTTCTTATGACGGCGACAGGTTTCAAGGATAACAAACAGGACAAATTCGTATCTCCACATCTTGAATCATGTTTGCTTACATCCTGTTGGCCAGAGCAAGTCACGTGGTCAATTTCAGCGTCAAAGGAAGAAGGCACTCAAAGTTACAGGGTAACTGAATGGACAGGAATACAGGGGAGGAAGTAGTTGCGAGCAAGTCACGTGGTCAATTTCAGCGTCAAAGGAAGAAGGCACTCAAAGTTAGAGGGTATCTGAATGGACAGGAATACAGGGGAGGAAGTAGTTGCTAGGCAGTTTTATGTACTCTTATCTGTCATAGATGCCTCCAGCTCCATCATGAAAGTTCACAGAACAGTATTAAACTATAATGTCATATAAATGTATTTAGCATGGAGTTTGTGAGTGGGAGTTTTCTAAGGTTTCTTCTACTGCTCCAGATTCTCAGATTGGGGACTGGTATTTCTCTGTTTCCCTTGGCTTTATCCTCTTGGTCATATGATAGCTGTGCACAAACAAAATCTTGTGCACATGAGGACCCAGGAAAGGAGCAGTGACCCCACAGGAGACTGAACTGGACCTACCTTCCAGTGTCGGAGGACATCCTGCGGAGGAATGGGTCTGCATTGACTCCCTGTGGGGACGGGGGAGCTGACAGCAGCAGCCCTGGGAGATGCCCCTAGGTGTGAGCCCTCTTGGAGGTTGCGTTAACCCTACCACAGAACCTATAGACTCCAGGGCTGGGTTGCCTCAGGTGAAACAAGTAAGAGAGAGCTGCATTATAAGATTCCCATAAGGAGAAGAGAGAGAGAAAGAACCCAAGAGAATATTTGAAGAGATAATAGCTGAAAACTTCCCTAACAGGGGAAAGGAAATAGGCAACCAATTCTAGGAAGTGCAGAGTCCTAGGCAAGGTAAGCACAAGGAGGAGCATACTGAGACACATAGTAATCACAGTGACAAAAATTAAAGACAGAAATAATATATTACAAGCAATAAGAGAAAATGACAACATACAAGGGAACTCCCATCAGGTTATCAGCTGATCACTCAACAAAACTCTGCAAGTCAGAAGGGAATTGCATGATATATTTTTTTAAGCGATGCAAAGGAAGAATGTACAACCAAGAATATTTCACCCAGCAAGACTCTTGTTCACATTTGATGGAGAAATCAAAAGCTTTCCAGACAAACAAAAAGAAAATTCAGCACCACCAAACCAGCTTTACAATAAATACCAAAGGAACTTCTTTAGGCAGGAAACCCAAGAAAACAACCTACCAAAAATAAACCCCAAACAGTTAAGGAAGTGATAATAGGATCATGCATATCAGTAATTACCTTAAATGTAAATGGATAGATGCACCAACCGAAAGATGCAGACTGGCTGAGCGGATGAAAACACTTGCACTTAAACCCTTCCACTTACCACAGCACTCTGTTCATGCCCCCCACACACATTGTGTGCAATTATTTTATATTGTTAGGTTAACCATGTTTTTGTTATGGCTTACAGTTATGATTATGTTTTATTTTTGTCTGGCTATTGGTTGTGAAAACTCATAAACAGGACTGGTATTTCTCTGTTTCCCTTGGCTTTATCCTCTTGGTCATATGATAGCTGTGCACAAACAAAATCTTGTGCACATGAGGACCCAGGAAAGGAGCAGTGACCCCACAGGAGACTGAACTGGACCTACCTTCCAGTGTCGGAGGACATCCTGCGGAGGAATGGGTCTGCATTGACTCCCTGTGGGGACGGGGGAGCTGACAGCAGCAGCCCTGGGAGATGCCCCTAGGTGTGAGCCCTCTTGGAGGTTGCGTTAACCCTACCACAGAACCTATAGACTCCAGGGCTGGGTTGCCTCAGGTGAAACAAGTAAGAGAGAGCTGCATTATAAGATTCCCATAAGGAGAAGAGAGAGAGAAAGAACCCAAGAGAATATTTGAAGAGATAATAGCTGAAAACTTCCCTAACAGGGGAAAGGAAATAGGCAACCAATTCTAGGAAGTGCAGAGTCCTAGGCAAGGTAAGCACAAGGAGGAGCATACTGAGACACATAGTAATCACAGTGACAAAAATTAAAGACAGAAATAATATATTACAAGCAATAAGAGAAAATGACAACATACAAGGGAACTCCCATCAGGTTATCAGCTGATCACTCAACAAAACTCTGCAAGTCAGAAGGGAATTGCATGATATATTTTTTTAAGCGATGCAAAGGAAGAATGTACAACCAAGAATATTTCACCCAGCAAGACTCTTGTTCACATTTGATGGAGAAATCAAAAGCTTTCCAGACAAACAAAAAGAAAATTCAGCACCACCAAACCAGCTTTACAATAAATACCAAAGGAACTTCTTTAGGCAGGAAACCCAAGAAAACAACCTACCAAAAATAAACCCCAAACAGTTAAGGAAGTGATAATAGGATCATGCATATCAGTAATTACCTTAAATGTAAATGGATAGATGCACCAACCGAAAGATGCAGACTGGCTGAGCGGATGAAAACACTTGCACTTAAACCCTTCCACTTACCACAGCACTCTGTTCATGCCCCCCACACACATTGTGTGCAATTATTTTATATTGTTAGGTTAACCATGTTTTTGTTATGGCTTACAGTTATGATTATGTTTTATTTTTGTCTGGCTATTGGTTGTGAAAACTCATAAACATCTTTTCCTATTATGATTATGTAACTATTACTCATTTTAATACCATTGTATCATGATTGCTCAACATAAAATGATAGAATTCTAAAACACAAAAACTGCTATTTAACAGAAAAACCTGTAATCAGTTTTAAAAATCCAGATGCACATTAGAAGTATCTTGGGATTTTTTTGAAAAATACAAATGCCCAGGTGTTGTCTTTTTTCTCCAAAACTCCAGCCTAGTGAACAGCCACATTTAAAAACAACTAGTGGGCTTCCCTGGAGGTCCAGTGGGTAAGGACACCGCCTTGCAGTGCAAGGGGTGCCGGTTCGATCCCTGGCCTGGGAAGATCCCACGTGCCGCGGAACGGCTGGACCCATGTGTCCAATTACCGAGCCGGAGCTCTGGAGCGCATGCGCCCAGAGCTGGCGCTCTGCAACAAACGCCACCGCGATGGGAGGCCCGCAGGAGCCAAAGAACAAAGACGGATGAAAATAGAGAAATGAAAGACCAATAGAAGTGGCCCGCCTTCTCCCCTCCCTCCCCATCCCACCCCCACCAAAATAAATAAATAAATAAATCTTTAAAAACAACTGGCTTTATATGATGATCTTTTCCTTTTATCTAGTCTGTTTCACTTTTTCTACTTCCTCTTCATTGCTCCCATTCATTTAGTTTATGCTTTCCAATTTCAGTCTCTTTTTTTGTTATTGTTCTTTTTTTTTTTTAAGATTTATTTATTTATTTATTATATATATATATATATATATATATATATATATATATATATATATTAGAAAGAGTCTGAGTTTTTGCTTAACTAAAAAAAATTTATTTTGGTTCCACTTGTTGACTAAGTGTGAATAGAATGCTACATTTCTAATTTATATTCTCTCAAAGCTTTGATACAATTCCGTTTTGTCTGGCATCTAGTATTACTGCTAAAAGTCTGGAAAGATTATTATTTTAGTGATTTTTCTAAAAATTGAATGAAATTTGACTTCTAATCCTCTTCTGGTAATATAAATAAATACTATGTTGTAAAAAATCAGGAAAGTAACATGTGATGCAGTATTATTAACTGAAGTATAGATTTTGTTCATATTTTACAGAATTTTGTGCTAGTGTCCATTAATTACTTTCATACCTTATTCAGGATTCCACATTATACTTAGCTGTACTAAACAGCTTCAGTTGTGTGCAACAGATTTGTGTGCAACAGCTTCTGATAAGTTCTCTTTTCATTTTTAATCTGTTACAAATAATTTCTAATTTTCCTTGTTATGACTTCTTAGGTACACCCATCATGTAAAAGTGGGTATTTAATTTCCAAATACATGGGTCTTTAAAGTATCCTTGCTTTTAATTTCTCATTTAAATGCTTTCTTCTCTTCAATCACCTGTGTTTTTTCTGTCTTTTAAGTTTTAAGGCTTTTGATTACTAAGTCAAATATCTCTTTTGATAAATGTCACATTACACTTGAAAATAAGTGGGCTATTTTCAAATATCTTTTGATATTGATTTCTAACATAGTTCCACAGTTTTAAGAAACAGACTGTGATTTCAGTACCTTTAGACCATGAAACTTTTGCACTTTCCTTTATGTTACTGGGTATGTTCCAGTGTCTCCTGCTTTATAGTCTTTGGAACTTGAATAGAATTTGAATCCTGCTGTTGTGTGAAAATTGTATAAATCTTAAGTATGTTGAATTGGTTCACAGTGCTCTTCAGGTCTGCTTTATCTTTCTACTTTTCTGTCTATTCATTCTATTAATTTTTGAGTTTGTTAGTGACACTCCAACTAAGAATCCTAATTTATCTACTTAAAAATTAATTTTAAATATATATTGCAGTATATAGTGCAGCTGTATGTAACTTTGTTTTGTATTTTCCAAGTGTTCTGTAAATGTGTTATTATACTTTAATAATACAAAAAGAAAAAAAAAAGATAGCTCCCCACATTCTAGACATCATGAACTTTGGATAAAGACGTAAGGTATCTGAGAGATTATGTCAAGTGAGAGGGGTTGATTTTGCATGCCTCATTCTTTCATCAGGAAGGAAAATGTGTTTCTGAAGCAGCCAGTAGACTGCTCCTGTGTCTCATTGGCCAAAATTAAGTCTCTCAGTCTCCCTTAGTTTGAGGAGGAGGGCATACCAATCTTCAGATTTTTGCCAAAAAAAAAAAAAAAAAAAGGATGGCAATAGTTGTGTTAGTCAACTGTGCCTGAGCAGAATCCATCAGTATATGAGAGCTCCATAATTTACAGCTATGTCAGTGTCTCCTCTCATGTCCTTGTATACTCAGTTTAAGTCGTAGCTGTGCTGTAGACTTCAGTGTGCATGACTCAGGTCATGTCATCATGCCTTTGCCAAAGGAGGAATGAAATGTTCCTTGTTTAATATATACATGGGTCAATCCTTGCTTTTAATTTCTCATTTAAATGCTTTCTTCTCTTCAATCACCTGTGTTTTTTCTGTCTTTTAAGTTTTAAGGCTTTTGATTACTAAGTCAAATATCTCTTTTGATAAATGTCACATTACACTTGAAAATAAGTGGGCTATTTTCAAATATCTTTTGATATTGATTTCTAACATAGTTCCACAGTTTTAAGAAACAGACTGTGATTTCAGTACCTTTAGACCATGAAACTTTTGCACTTTCCTTTATGTTACTGGGTATGTTCCAGTGTCTCCTGCTTTATAGTCTTTGGAACTTGAATAGAATTTGAATCCTGCTGTTGTGTGAAAATTGTATAAATCTTAAGTATGTTGAATTGGTTCACAGTGCTCTTCAGGTCTGCTTTATCTTTCTACTTTTCTGTCTATTCATTCTATTAATTTTTGAGTTTGTTAGTGACACTCCAACTAAGAATCCTAATTTATCTACTTAAAATTAATTTTAAATATATATTGCAGTATATAGTGCAGCTGTATGTAACTTTGTTTTGTATTTTCCAAGTGTTCTGTAAATGTGTTATTATACTTTAATAATACAAAAAGAAAAAAAAAAGATAGCTCCCCACATTCTAGACATCATGAACTTTGGATAAAGACGTAAGGTATCTGAGAGATTATGTCAAGTGAGAGGGGTTGATTTTGCATGCCTCATTCTTTCATCAGGAAGGAAAATGTGTTTCTGAAGCAGCCAGTAGACTGCTCCTGTGTCTCATTGGCCAAAATTAAGTCTCTCAGTCTCCCTTAGTTTGAGGAGGAGGGCATACCAATCTTCAGATTTTTGCCAAAAAAAAAAAAAAAAAAAGGATGGCAATAGTTGTGTTAGTCAACTGTGCCTGAGCAGAATCCATCAGTATATGAGAGCTCCATAATTTACAGCTATGTCAGTGTCTCCTCTCATGTCCTTGTATACTCAGTTTAAGTCGTAGCTGTGCTGTAGACTTCAGTGTGCATGACTCAGGTCATGTCATCATGCCTTTGCCAAAGGAGGAATGAAATGTTCCTTGTTTAATATATATATGGTAGACCAAAGAGGTGATAGTAATTTCCTCTACCAAAAAGTGAAATGCTGTTTCTCTAAGAGAGGAGTGGATATAGAATGATATAGTGGATATAGAATGATGAAAGGCACTACATCACTTCCACAGCCCCATTCTCCATGATGGTGGGTAGATCTTTTGAGGGGGACGATACACTTACCTGACTAAGTACGAATATCTTCTCTGGCCGCATACTCTCCTGGCACAAATGTAGATCTTTGAACTTACAGCAAACAAAATAAATGTTAAAATCCATAGATGATTTTTCACATATTTGGTGTGCTGGAATGAACTGATTTTCTTTCTTTTTTTTTTTTAATTCTTTATTTTAAAGGTTTTACAGAGTTTTGTTGTTCACAGACATGTAGGTTCCCAGATCAGTCATATGCATATCCCTGGTGTCCACCCTCCCAGTTCCCCCCATCCCACCCCTCCGGACCATCGCCCCACGCCATTGTGAGCACTCCTATTCCCTTAGCACAGTGACAATAGCTATCTTTTCCACACATGACAGTATAGGTTTCCATGTTACTCCCTCCATGCCTCCCTCTCCCTGTTTCTTCCCCACAATGTCCATATGTCTGTCTGTTCTCTGTTTGTTTTTCCATGAGTTCACTGTGTGTGTTATCAAGACCATCCTACTAGATTCCATATATATGTGTTATTATACTGTACTTGTCTTTCTCTTTTTGACTTACTTCACTTTTTATGATAGGTTCTAGAGCCAGCCATCTCATTAGGACTGAGTCTTCTGCATTTCTTTTAACAGCTGAGTAGTATTCCATTGTATATATGTACCAGAACTTCTTTATCTATTCATTCGTCATTGGACATCTAGGTTGCTTCCATGTTCTGGCAATTGTATAGAGAGCTGCAATGAACATTCGGGTACAGATGCTTCTTTCAGTTTTGATTTCATCAGGATATAGGCCTAATAGTGGGATTGCTGGGTCATAGGGTGCTTCTATTTTTAGTTTTTTAAGAAATCTCCATACTGTCTTCCATAGAGGCTGTATCAGTTGACATTCCCACCAGCAATGCAAGAGGGTTCCCTTTTCTCCTCACCCTCTCCAGCATGTATTGTTTGTCGATTCCTTGATGATGGCCATTCTGATGGGTATGAGGTGATATCTCATTGTAGTTTTAATTTGCATTTCTCTAATAATAAGCGAGGTTGAGCATCATTTCATGTGCTTTTGGGCCATCTGTATGTCCTCTTTGGAGAGACGTCTCTTTAGATCTTTTCCCCATTTTTTGATTGGGTTGTTCGTTTTTCCTGTGCTGAGTTGTCTGAGTTGCTTATAGATTTCGGAGATTAATTCTTTGTCTGTTATATCATTTGCTATGATTTTCTCCCACTCTGTGGGGTGTCTGTTGAGCTTTTTTGAAATTTCTTTTGCTGTACAAAAGCTTTTAAGTTTCATGAGGTCCCACATGTTCAGTTTTCTTTTCAGTTTCGCTATTCTAGTAGGTGGGTCAGAGAAGATCTTGCTTTGATTGATGTCCTTGAGGGTTTTGGCTATATTCTCCTCTAAGTGTTTGCTGGTTTCTGGTCTTACATTTAGATCTTTAATCCATTTTGAGTTGATCTTTGTGTATGGTGTCAGGGAATGTTCCAACTGCATTTTTTTGCATGTAGCTGTCCAATTTTCCCAGCACCACTTGTTGAAGAGGCTGTCTTTGTCCCATTTTATATGTTCGCCTCCTTTGTCAAAAATAAGGTACCCATATGTGCGTGGGTTTATCTCTGGGTTCTCAATCTTGTTGCATTGGTCTATAGTTCTGTTTTTGTGCCAGTACCATACTGTCTTGATGACTGTTGCTTTGTAGTAGAGTCTGAGGTTAGGGTGGCTGATCCCTCCAGCTCCGTTTTTCTTTCTCAGGATTGCTTTGGCTATTCGAGGTCTGTTGTGTTTCCATATGAACTGTGTGATTCTTTGGTTTAGTTCTGTGAAAAATGTCAATGGCAGTTGAATAGGTATTGCATTGAATCTGTTGATGATATTTGGTAGTATGGTCATTTTCACAATATTAATTCTTCCGACCCAGGAACATGGAATATCTCTCCATCTCTCTCATGAGTGTCTTGTAATTTTCTGTGTACAGTTCTTTTGTTTCTTTGGGTAGGTTTATTCTAGGTATTTGATTCTTTTGGTTGCAATGGTGAAGGGGATTGCCTCTTTGATTTCATTTTCTGATTTTTCATTGTTTGTGTATAGGAATGCCAGTGATTTCTGTGTGTTGACTTTGTATCCTGCGACTTTGCTGAATTTGTTGATTAGCTCTGTAGCTTTGTAACCGTGTCTTTGGGATTTTCTATGTATAATATCATGTCGTCTGCAAAAAGAGAGAGCTTGACTTCTTCCTTTCCAATCTGGATTCCTTTGATTTCTTTCTTTTCTCTTATTGCTGTTGCTAGCACTTCCAGGACTATGTTGAATAGTAGTGGTGAAAGTGGGCACCCCTGTCTTGTTCCTGATCTTAGAGGGAGTGCTTTGAGTTTTTCACCATTGAGGATGATGTTCGCTGTGGGCTTCTCATATATGGCTTTTATTATGTTGAGATAGGTTCCTCCTATGCCCATTTTCTGAAGAGTTTATATCATAAGTGGATGTTGTACTTTGTCAAAGGCTTTTTCTGCATCTATTGAGATGCTCATGTGATTTTTGTCTTTCATTTTTATGGCTTTTGATTCATATCCTTGCGTGTCAGGGAATGTTCCAACTGCATTTTTTTGCATGTAGCTGTCCAATTTTCCCAGCACCACTTGTTGAAGAGGCTGTCTTTGTCCCATTTTATATGTTCGCCTCCTTTGTCAAAAATAAGGTACCCATATGTGCGTGGGTTTATCTCTGGGTTCTCAATCTTGTTGCATTGGTCTATAGTTCTGTTTTTGTGCCAGTACCATACTGTCTTGATGACTGTTGCTTTGTAGTAGAGTCTGAGGTTAGGGTGGCTGATCCCTCCAGCTCCGTTTTTCTTTCTCAGGATTGCTTTGGCTATTCGAGGTCTGTTGTGTTTCCATATGAACTGTGTGATTCTTTGGTTTAGTTCTGTGAAAAATGTCAATGGCAGTTGAATAGGTATTGCATTGAATCTGTTGATGATATTTGGTAGTATGGTCATTTTCACAATATTAATTCTTCCGACCCAGGAACATGGAATATCTCTCCATCTCTCTCATGAGTGTCTTGTAATTTTCTGTGTACAGTTCTTTTGTTTCTTTGGGTAGGTTTATTCTAGGTATTTGATTCTTTTGGTTGCAATGGTGAAGGGGATTGCCTCTTTGATTTCATTTTCTGATTTTTCATTGTTTGTGTATAGGAATGCCAGTGATTTCTGTGTGTTGACTTTGTATCCTGCGACTTTGCTGAATTTGTTGATTAGCTCTGTAGCTTTGTAACCGTGTCTTTGGGATTTTCTATGTATAATATCATGTCGTCTGCAAAAAGAGAGAGCTTGACTTCTTCCTTTCCAATCTGGATTCCTTTGATTTCTTTCTTTTCTCTTATTGCTGTTGCTAGCACTTCCAGGACTATGTTGAATAGTAGTGGTGAAAGTGGGCACCCCTGTCTTGTTCCTGATCTTAGAGGGAGTGCTTTGAGTTTTTCACCATTGAGGATGATGTTCGCTGTGGGCTTCTCATATATGGCTTTTATTATGTTGAGATAGGTTCCTCCTATGCCCATTTTCTGAAGAGTTTATATCATAAGTGGATGTTGTACTTTGTCAAAGGCTTTTTCTGCATCTATTGAGATGCTCATGTGATTTTTGTCTTTCAACTTGTTGATATGGTGTATCACATTGATTGATTTGCGGATATTGAAGAATCCTTGCGTGCCTGGGATGCACCCAACTTGATCATGATGTATGAGTTTTTTGACATGTCGTTGAATTTTGTTTGCTAGGATTTTGTTGAGGATCTTGGCATCTAAGTTCATCAGTGAAATTGGTCTATAATTTTCGTTTTTTGTGTTGTCTTTGCCTGGTTTGGGTATCAGGGTGATGGTGGCCTCGTAGAATGTGTTTGGAAGTTTTCCTTCCTGTGCAATTTTTGGGAAGAGTTTTAGAAGGACAGGCATTAGCTCTTCTTTAAATGTTTGGTAGAATTCGGCTGTGAAGCCATCTGGCCCTGGGCTTTTATTTTTGGGTAGATTTTTAATCACAGATTTGATTTCCGAGCTTGTGATTGGGTTGTTCAAAGTTTCTGTTTCTTCCTGGCTCAGTCTTGGGAGATTGATCTTCCCCAAAAAACTGTCCATTTCTTCCAGGTTGTCCAGTTTGTTGCCATAGAGTTGCTCATAATAGTCTCTTAGAATCCTTTGGATTTCCGCATTATCTGTTGTAATCTCTCCTTTTTCATTTTTGATTTTGTTGATCTGGTTCTTCTCTCTTTTTTTCTTTATGAGTCTGGCCATGAGTCAATTTTGTTTGCTTTTTGAACTGATTTTCTTACTGGGCAGTCCGTTGATTCACATTTGTTAGAATATTGATCACTCCTCTGAGGGAGACTTATAATGAACTGTTATGCAGTGACCCACGTTCCACACAGGGCAAGGACAAGGTAATCATTCTTTTACAGTTCTTCAGACTGTGCCTTATGATACCTCTTTATGTGATCTGGAATACATTTTCTAATATTTTCTAGAATACATTTTTTAATATCTTGCTGTAAATTTTCATATTTGTATGGCATGCATTGAGGATGATGTTCGCTGTGGGCTTCTCATATATGGCTTTTATTATGTTGAGATAGGTTCCTCCTATGCCCATTTTCTGAAGAGTTTATATCATAAGTGGATGTTGTACTTTGTCAAAGGCTTTTTCTGCATCTATTGAGATGCTCATGTGATTTTTGTCTTTCAACTTGTTGATATGGTGTATCACATTGATTGATTTGCGGATATTGAAGAATCCTTGCGTGCCTGGGATGCACCCAACTTGATCATGATGTATGAGTTTTTTGACATGTCGTTGAATTTTGTTTGCTAGGATTTTGTTGAGGATCTTGGCATCTAAGTTCATCAGTGAAATTGGTCTATAATTTTCGTTTTTTGTGTTGTCTTTGCCTGGTTTGGGTATCAGGGTGATGGTGGCCTCGTAGAATGTGTTTGGAAGTTTTCCTTCCTGTGCAATTTTTGGGAAGAGTTTTAGAAGGACAGGCATTAGCTCTTCTTTAAATGTTTGGTAGAATTCGGCTGTGAAGCCATCTGGCCCTGGGCTTTTATTTTTGGGTAGATTTTTAATCACAGATTTGATTTCCGAGCTTGTGATTGGGTTGTTCAAAGTTTCTGTTTCTTCCTGGCTCAGTCTTGGGAGATTGATCTTCCCCAAAAAACTGTCCATTTCTTCCAGGTTGTCCAGTTTGTTGCCATAGAGTTGCTCATAATAGTCTCTTAGAATCCTTTGGATTTCCGCATTATCTGTTGTAATCTCTCCTTTTTCATTTTTGATTTTGTTGATCTGGTTCTTCTCTCTTTTTTTCTTTATGAGTCTGGCCATGAGTCAATTTTGTTTGCTTTTTGAACTGATTTTCTTACTGGGCAGTCCGTTGATTCACATTTGTTAGAATATTGATCACTCCTCTGAGGGAGACTTATAATGAACTGTTATGCAGTGACCCACGTTCCACACAGGGCAAGGACAAGGTAATCATTCTTTTACAGTTCTTCAGACTGTGCCTTATGATACCTCTTTATGTGATCTGGAATACATTTTCTAATATTTTCTAGAATACATTTTTTAATATCTTGCTGTAAATTTTCATATTTGTATGGCATGCATCCCCAAAAAATTCTGCCAGCTAATTATATGTTCCCTAAAGCAGTCTTTGCAGATGCAGGAGGAAAATAAATATTGGATTTGTGATTAAATAAGGGTTTAGAGGTATAGGGCTTCTTTCAGTCACTGTTTGTATATCATCTCCTTACTGTCAATTATTTTTTGCACTTTACTATATACCAGGCTTTGTTTGAGAATTTGCAGGCAGCCACATGATTTATTTGTACATAGATAAGGAAGCTGATACCAAGAGTGAGTTAGTAATAACCATTAAGTAATTGAGCAAAGTGGACTTGGGCTGTTCTTAACCTCAGCTCTATTTGTGACTTACGGTTTTATCTTGTTGTTGGTGACTGTACTGTGGTGGAATGGGCACCTCAAAAATGTTGCTAGAAAATAAGTCCCTGCAAGAGGGACCCCTATATACTATCCCAACATGGACATGTATATACATATGCAAATGTATCTGGTATATGTTCCAACCTGAAGAGATTATAAAATTCTATTCTGGAAAGCAGACCACAACCCATAGCCTGGTTCTTACCTGTCTCTGTAACTACCTGCTTGCTTTGCCCCTGTTTTTCTCCCCTCCTTTCTTGTGTGTTTGAAAAAATGGAGCTATAATCTGGCACATAATGTAGTATGAGTTGGCTGACTAGGGAGTGGAAAAGAGTTAGTAAGCAAAGTACTTTTTGGAGAACAGCAGGATAAATCCTTCTATTGTAATCTCTCCTTTTCATTTTGATTTTGTTGATCTGGTTCTTCTCTCTTTTTTTCTTTATGAGTCTGGCCATGAGTCAATTTTGTTTGCTTTTTGAACTGATTTTCTTACTGGGCAGTCCGTTGATTCACATTTGTTAGAATATTGATCACTCCTCTGAGGGAGACTTATAATGAACTGTTATGCAGTGACCCACGTTCCACACAGGGCAAGGACAAGGTAATCATTCTTTTACAGTTCTTCAGACTGTGCCTTATGATACCTCTTTATGTGATCTGGAATACATTTTCTAATATTTTCTAGAATACATTTTTTAATATCTTGCTGTAAATTTTCATATTTGTATGGCATGCATCCCCAAAAAATTCTGCCAGCTAATTATATGTTCCCTAAAGCAGTCTTTGCAGATGCAGGAGGAAAATAAATATTGGATTTGTGATTAAATAAGGGTTTAGAGGTATAGGGCTTCTTTCAGTCACTGTTTGTATATCATCTCCTTACTGTCAATTATTTTTTGCACTTTACTATATACCAGGCTTTGTTTGAGAATTTGCAGGCAGCCACATGATTTATTTGTACATAGATAAGGAAGCTGATACCAAGAGTGAGTTAGTAATAACCATTAAGTAATTGAGCAAAGTGGACTTGGGCTGTTCTTAACCTCAGCTCTATTTGTGACTTACGGTTTTATCTTGTTGTTGGTGACTGTACTGTGGTGGAATGGGCACCTCAAAAATGTTGCTAGAAAATAAGTCCCTGCAAGAGGGACCCCTATATACTATCCCAACATGGACATGTATATACATATGCAAATGTATCTGGTATATGTTCCAACCTGAAGAGATTATAAAATTCTATTCTGGAAAGCAGACCACAACCCATAGCCTGGTTCTTACCTGTCTCTGTAACTACCTGCTTGCTTTGCCCCTGTTTTTCTCCCCTCCTTTCTTGTGTGTTTGAAAAAATGGAGCTATAATCTGGCACATAATGTAGTATGAGTTGGCTGACTAGGGAGTGGAAAAGAGTTAGTAAGCAAAGTACTTTTTGGAGAACAGCAGGATAAATCCTTCTATTGTACAATAGCTTTTTCCTCTCCTTGATTACAGAGGGATTACATATATATGGTGTCAAGGTTGAAAAATGCAAAAACATACACAGAAAAGACAATGCAGTCTTTCACAATCTCATTCCTAAAGATATATATACAGTTAATTTTTAAAATTCTTTTCAACTTCTTTTTCTATGAATGCATTTATTTTTTAACAAAGAAAGGGCTTCATTGTATAAACTTTTTATAATCTTTTTCACTTACCAGAGTACCGTGATAAATTTCTCATAGCATTAAAAATTTAATTTCCCACTATCTATTCTGTTCATTCATTAAGGACATATTTATTGAGAACTTCATATATGATTGGCATTGGATTGTAAAGGTACCATAGTGGTACGTTTAGATGACTCTGTTTCTTTAGTGTTTTATTAATGACTACTAATTCATTGAATAGACAAATATGTATTGAGCACCTGTTGTCTACCTGACCTGTTCTAGGTCCTGAGAGTACAACAGTGGATGATGCTGATAAGATCCTTGCTCCTTCAAAGCTTACCCTGAAGGAAACTGTAGTCAGCCTCCATGTAGATCTGTGCTCAGGAAAGGCAAGGGCCTATAGAGCTCTCTCTCTTTGGTATATGTCAAAAATTTTGGTTCACTGATGGCTCTTTGCACTCCCATGTTCAGTGGTGACATGGATTAGATTCTCTTTGTACTTTACTGTTCTTTCGGTGGAATTCGTGGAAACAGAACATTAGTGTTTATGCTTCATTTACCATCTTGAACCAGAAGGCTTTTTGGCTTTAATGATTAGAAAGGTATTTCCTACTCAGATAAATACACTCTTATTGTTCTTTCTGATTATTTATTTATTTTACGTTTAATACCTTTGGTATGTATTTTGACTGATTGTATGGATTTCAGTATTTTGACATCCAAAGCCATAGCACATTTTAAGTATTTAGTAAGTTATAGCTATGACTCTGATTATGAATAGAGTCAGAATATTATCTTTGATATTTTGTATTGGGAAATAATTCAAATAGTAATTCTGTAGCCAGATTGCATAGTGCCCATAGACATGTTACATGAAGTATTTGGAGAAATTTTGGTTCATATGTTTAAGAAGAAATATATTTTTCAAGTGCAGTTCTTTAAAGCTTACTTACATTGGAATTATTCAAATTATCTTGACTGTAGGAACTGAACACAATAAAGTAGAGAAATTATTTCAGAGAAGTAGTGAAAAAGAAGCATAAGTAAAATCATGTCACTTCATAGATTAATGGAATACGTTAATAATTGTTGGCTGAGTCAGATTGGTTTACATTTCCGTAATGCTCTCCAAATCAATAAAGTGAGTCATTTTGTAACTGAGATAGAAAATTATATTCTCAAGTAGGTTTTAGAATAGCCTGTTCTTAATAGTTTTGAAATAAGTGAAATGTTTCTCAGTGAATAATGAGGGGAATTAGTGTGAAAAGATACTGTTTATGGAACATTTAATAGTCATTTATTGACTATCTGCTCTCAGCCTGGCCTTGCTGTAGGTGCTGTGATAGACCAGTCAACCAAAAACATAGTTCGTGTTCAAATGAGGTCACATTTTAGTGATCAGAGAGATACAACACAGGCACACAATGTAGATAATAAAGATACTTTGCCATATCCCAGTATCAGATGGTATGTACCAGTGGACTGTTAGGTGGGAGAGTGATCCAGGCAGAGAACAGCAAGAATGAAAATCCTGAGTCCAGCTGTGCCTGGTGGTGGAAGCTTCCTGAGGGGAGAAGTGGGAGTTGTAATTGATAGGAAAGAGATGAACTAAGCCAAGATCGTGTAGTTACCTATTGATTTTGTAAAGTAGCATATTCAGTTCTCTTTGCTTAATAGGGAGTGTTATAGAGGTGATAAGGTCAAGATTCTCTGATAAATCAACTGAGGAAATACCCACAGTGACACAGAATCTAAGAATTAGGCCCTGGGACTCTGGCCTTTCTGTATTAGGGAAGCTTGCTTCTCCAGAGTGAGCAGTCTGCCAAAGTCACCGTAAACATTTTGAGTGTTCAAATGTGTCTGGGCTGTAACCTCTGGAGGGAAAGGAAATCCTGATTTCTAAAAATAAAGACCATTTTATTTTCAGAGTCAAAGGGGAACAGACTGTCCCAGTAAATACAGGTCATTGACAAGTCTTAATTGTTGAATTAGAATATGAAGAGAGATCATGACTTTAAATCCATGGATACCACTTCTTAAAAATGCCTCTGGATATTTTATAACCTTCATCGAGAAGTCATGAATTGGTTTTCAGTACTGATAGACTGGTAATTTTCAAGAAAAATGAAAGGATAATTAGCAAATTCCTCTCATACTTTTGTGAGGTAAACTAGTTCACTTTGCTGGGACTTGTACATTTCTGCATTCATTATTGAACATGAACCATGCACTAGACCCTATGGATACCATTCGAGGCTCGTGAGTCGTAATAATGAAGAGGATGGGAAAAGTCCCTGATTCAATGGAATTTATATTCTCGTTGGGAAACAGATAATTTTTACAAAGGAAGATAGTTGCATTATTTAACTTGGGATAGTGATGAGATCTCTGAAGCAACAGGAGCCTGGATAAAAGATGAATTCGAGGAACTTATTTTACTTCGAGTAGTCAGGGAAAGCTTCGCTGAGGAGGAGACAGTTGAGCAACAGGAAGGAGTCAATCATGGGAACGAACTTCACGAAAAGGAGTATTTCAAGCAGGAGGAGAAGAGTGGGTGCCAAAGCCCAGAGGAAGAACTGTTTATGATTTATGGGAAGGTGCCTAGGTGGAGGAAGCGTGGCAGAAGAGGACACCGGAGAGGTGCTAGCTGGTAGGAGCTCTGTGGGCTCTGGTTACCACCGTGGGTGATTTTAAGTATGGAGGGGAGCCATTGGAGGGCTTTGATCCGATGCAGATTGTAAAAGGATGAGTCCATATCCTGTGTATAGAATAGGTTCTAGGTTCTGGGATCAAGCGTAAGAGCAGGTGGTGTGAGCAGTTATTGGGGTTTCGGTGAGAGATGGTGACTTGGGCCAGAGAGATGGTAGCACAGACAGTGAAAAGTTTTTAATTTTGAGTATGGTATACTTTTTTTGTAGAGCTAACAGAATTTGTTCATGAGTTATATCAAAATTGAGAGAGAAAGAGGAAATTTAATTATTCTCAGGTTTTTGACTTGACAGTTGGATGTTGGTGCCATTTCTTCAGGTGGTGAGCAGTGTGAGGAGAATAATCAGTTCTGTTGTGAACATGTTAACATGATTGCCTCATTGGTATACCAATGCCGTGGTATTGCATATCATTAAATAGATGGGTCTTTGTTCCGAAGAAAAGTCATTGATAAAGACAGACAATTGAAAGAGATGATACAAATGTCCCTCATCATTAAATCCAGAAAGCCAGAAGACTAGATGAGGTCCTCTAGGGAAATGATTATATATAGAGAAAGCAAACTTTCTGATCCCTGAACCTGCCAGCATCTAAGAGGTTGGAAATAAGACAAGGTTTCAGTAAAAAGAAAATGTTACAACATATCAGTAGGAGGAAAAGCAAGAGACTGTGCTATTGCAGAATCAAGAGAAGGTGTTTTGCTGAGAGAAGGGAATGATCCACTGAGTCAAATGCTGCTGAGATATTGCCTCTGGGGACTGAAGGTCACACATAGAACCTGGCAGGGTGAAGGCCATTGACAGTCTTATGAGATTGACTTGAAAGTTGAGGTTGGATGGACAGCTTGCCTGCAGTCAGTTGTTGTGAACGTGTTTGTATTGAGCACTGGTACTTCTTGGAGGGAGAAGTCCATAGATGGGCTGAACTTTGGCATGCAGTACATCTTGAATGCTTTGTAGGTAATCTGAATTCTGTAAAGCATGGTATTCTGATTTTAAACATGTTCTAGTCTCAGCTAATGAATTTTCTAGTCAGTGAATTTGAATTGAGATATCAGAATTCTTTTACTTCTCATTTTCTTGGTTCTCTGTGTTCAACAAACTACAGTTTATTTTCAGTGCTAATATAATCAGTATGGCACACATATATAGTCAATTTTAAAACATTTTCAATTAAAATGTTTGTTTTAATTTTGTATGCATTCATTCCCTCTCAGTGAAAAGGAGTGTAAATTAGTGCAATGGCTGGATCTAGATGAAATGACATATCACAGGTTGCACTCATAACTCTCAGTTGCTTTGAGAATACAATAGAGTTTTGGCAACTCACAGTTACTAGGCTATTCAGATGGCCTGGATTTCTCAGCTGTCACACTGTAAACAAGATTCCTTTCAGGAAGATTCTGTTCTACCCTCTTTTAAAGGAAAATAGAAACTTCTCCCAAAATCTCTCACTTAAAACATTTTTTTCACTGGCTACCATTTTTACTGTACTGTGATTAGTATAAGTAAATTAGATCAGAAAATACCTAGGAAACAGGATGAAGAATGCCAAGAAATTAACTTTGTGGGGATTGTCTGTGGTAACTATGATAAACTCATGAATTTTAGGCAGAGAAAATAGAGTATCTTAGATTTTCATGAGGGTGGGGCTATTTGTCTGTTATTTACCATTTTGTCTCCAGGCACCTAATAAAAATATGAACTTGTACTGGAAAAACTTAGGCCGTTTCAGTAAAAGAAAAGAAAAAGTAGGAGGAAAACCCTGTGCTATTGCAGAATCAAGAGAAGGTGTTTTGCTGAGAGAAGGGAATGATCCACTGAGTCAAATGCTGCTGAGATATTGCCTCTGGGGACTGAAGGTCACACATAGAACCTGGCAGGGTGAAGGCCATTGACAGTCTTATGAGATTGACTTGAAAGTTGAGGTTGGATGGACAGCTTGCCTGCAGTCAGTTGTTGTGAACGTGTTTGTATTGAGCACTGGTACTTCTTGGAGGGAGAAGTCCATAGATGGGCTGAACTTTGGCATGCAGTACATCTTGAATGCTTTGTAGGTAATCTGAATTCTGTAAAGCATGGTATTCTGATTTTAAACATGTTCTAGTCTCAGCTAATGAATTTTCTAGTCAGTGAATTTGAATTGAGATATCAGAATTCTTTTACTTCTCATTTTCTTGGTTCTCTGTGTTCAACAAACTACAGTTTATTTTCAGTGCTAATATAATCAGTATGGCACACATATATAGTCAATTTTAAAACATTTTCAATTAAAATGTTTGTTTTAATTTTGTATGCATTCTTTCCCCTCTCAGTGAAAAGGAGTGTAAATTAGTGCAATGGCTGGATCTAGATGAAATGACATATCACAGGTTGCACTCATAACTCTCAGTTGCTTTGAGAATACAATAGAGTTTTGGCAACTCACAGTTACTAGGCTATTCAGATGGCCTGGATTTCTCAGCTGTCACACTGTAAACAAGATTCCTTTCAGGAAGATTCTGTTCTACCCTCTTTTAAAGGAAAATAGAAACTTCTCCCAAAATCTCTCACTTAAAACATTTTTTTCACTGGCTACCATTTTTACTGTACTGTGATTAGTATAAGTAAATTAGATCAGAAAATACCTAGGAAACAGGATGAAGAATGCCAAGAAATTAACTTTGTGGGGATTGTCTGTGGTAACTATGATAAACTCATGAATTTTAGGCAGAGAAAATAGAGTATCTTAGATTTTCATGAGGGTGGGGCTATTTGTCTGTTATTTACCATTTTGTCTCCAGGCACCTAATAAAAATATGAACTTGTACTGGAAAAACTTAGGCCGTGAGGTATTGGTGTAATTGTTGCTAGGCTAGCTATCATTGCTTTTCTTTTTAAAAAATTTAAATTGCCTTACATTAGTATACATATATATGTATAGGCAACCATTGATGTATATGAACTTCCTGAATAACTCAGACACTAAAGAAATTGCCCACAATGCAGAGAACCAGTTTCAATCCCTGGGTCAGGGTGATCCCCTAGAGAAGGAAATGGCAACCCATTCCAGTGTTCTTTCTTGGAAAATTCCATGGATAGAAGAGCCTGGCTGGCTACATACAGTCCATGGGGTCTCATGAGTAGGACACAACTGAGTGACTAACATTTTGATATGTATGAAAAATAGAAGGAATAAACTTAGGGCTAGTTCATAGTGTTTCGTCTTTGTATTCATCTGCATTGTGCTCTAAATCAAAGAACACAGGCATCTATAGTTTTTGTCTCAGTGGACACTCGGGATCAAGTGTACTTGTTAGCTCTCACCATATTTGATGTTTAGTCTTCTCAGATTATCTGTATTTGCTTTTATAAGTGACAGCAGCAGAAGACTGGTCAGTTTTGCTAGAAATATAATACATTTCTCTATGAGTCAATAACCTGAATCAAGGTCCAAGGCACCACAGTTGTCTGTAAGAGCCTCTGCAGGTATCGTTTAATAGAAGCTTCGAAAGGTCTTTGTGAGTGGGGCCAAAACCTTTTCCTAACAAAGAGCTCAGCTAAGGATATCCAGCCACTTTGAGATGAACTGAAAGGTTAGTTTACTAAATGTTACTTCTGGTGGGGTGGCAGGTGATTTTATTATGTTTGGCCACTCCGGACTTTTACAACATTCTTTCCAGAAGCTGTATAGCATATTACAAGGAGAGAAAATATTTCTTTCCTATCTTGGGGAACATCAAAGTAAATGAGAAGCTTTTACTAGTGATTAGTATAAGTAAATTAGATCAGAAAATACCTAGGAAACAGGATGAAGAATGCCAAGAAATTAACTTTGTGGGGATTGTCTGTGGTAACTATGATAAACTCATGAATTTTAGGCAGAGAAAATAGAGTATCTTAGATTTTCATGAGGGTGGGGCTATTTGTCTGTTATTTACCATTTTGTCTCCAGGCACCTAATAAAAATATGAACTTGTACTGGAAAAACTTAGGCCGTGAGGTATTGGTGTAATTGTTGCTAGGCTAGCTATCATTGCTTTTCTTTTTAAAAAATTTAAATTGCCTTACATTAGTATACATATATATGTATAGGCAACCATTGATGTATATGAACTTCCTGAATAACTCAGACACTAAAGAAATTGCCCACAATGCAGAGAACCAGTTTCAATCCCTGGGTCAGGGTGATCCCCTAGAGAAGGAAATGGCAACCCATTCCAGTGTTCTTTCTTGGAAAATTCCATGGATAGAAGAGCCTGGCTGGCTACATACAGTCCATGGGGTCTCATGAGTAGGACACAACTGAGTGACTAACATTTTGATATGTATGAAAAATAGAAGGAATAAACTTAGGGCTAGTTCATAGTGTTTCGTCTTTGTATTCATCTGCATTGTGCTCTAAATCAAAGAACACAGGCATCTATAGTTTTTGTCTCAGTGGACACTCGGGATCAAGTGTACTTGTTAGCTCTCACCATATTTGATGTTTAGTCTTCTCAGATTATCTGTATTTGCTTTTATAAGTGACAGCAGCAGAAGACTGGTCAGTTTTGCTAGAAATATAATACATTTCTCTATGAGTCAATAACCTGAATCAAGGTCCAAGGCACCACAGTTGTCTGTAAGAGCCTCTGCAGGTATCGTTTAATAGAAGCTTCGAAAGGTCTTTGTGAGTGGGGCCAAAACCTTTTCCTAACAAAGAGCTCAGCTAAGGATATCCAGCCACTTTGAGATGAACTGAAAGGTTAGTTTACTAAATGTTACTTCTGGTGGGGTGGCAGGTGATTTTATTATGTTTGGCCACTCCGGACTTTTCCCCAAGTTACAACATTCTTTCCAGAAGCTGTATAGCATATTACAAGGAGAGAAAAATATTTCTTTCCTATCTTGGGGAACATCAAAGTAAATGAGAAAAATTGTTTTCATTTTGATCTTATAAATCAGATGCACGGTGTGCTTATCAGTACAAAGAAGAAAAAAAAATAGACTAGCTCTTTGGGGATTTGGTTTTCAGGAAATGAGATTTTTATCCATGGAGCCAAAGGACCATTAGCAGCACAATCAAATGGAATTCCATTGAATTCTACAGGATGGATGCCAACATACAAATCTATGGCCCTTGCTTGATTCTAGTGCAGTACTTGAAATTAATGCAGTAATGTTATGGTATAAAGAAATACAAGGAAAAGAGTGTTTAAAAAATCAGTCAATTAAATTATTTTCACCAAAACTAGGTTAGTTTCAGGATCTGGCTAGAGTCAGTTAGAAAT
The DNA here is from genome assembly GCA_022376925.1 of Tragulus kanchil. NCBI lineage: Eukaryota > Metazoa > Chordata > Mammalia > Artiodactyla > Tragulidae > Tragulus > Tragulus kanchil. Next base: position 104,529,686 of record JAIOJX010000024.1, read on the forward strand.
CACATGAGCTGCACTGGAGCTATAGAAACCAAGCAGAAATAGCAGAACTCTGAGCATGCCTCATGGATGCAGCTGAGTTGTTGCTCCTCTGAAACTTCTGATGAAGGACAGAGTGGCTTCAAAATGTTTTCTTAGAACTAACTTACTCATAACTAAGTGTTGTATTCTCTCTTAATAACAACAAGAAACACCAAACGTTTATCATGGATCTGGCCATAGTATAAATACTTTATATATGTTTGTTCATTTAATCTTTACGGTGGTCTTGGAAGTAACCAATCAATAAACAAGTGCATGTGTATATGTTTGTATTAAAATGTGCATTTGCAAGTATGATATATATCACATACACACACATATATGTGTCAAATATAGAAATATGGTTGAGAAACAAGCTTCCTTATAGACATTAATTATAGTAATGTGCATGATGGCTTTTTAAGAAGGGCCTAGTGGATGCCACATTTTCCAAATTGATTTCAAACCTTTTCATCATAGAGCTTCTCATAAAGTGCATATGATTTAAGAGATACTAATTTAGTCATTGAACTCAGGTCTATGTCTAAGTCCAGGGGATTTTTCAATGAATGAGTGTCGATGCTGATGAAAATAGAAGGCAGAAGAAGAAGGGGATGGCAGAGGATGAGATTGTTGGCTGGCATCACTGAGCCAGTAGACTTGAGTTTGATCAAGCTCTGGGAGATGGTGAAGGACAGGGAAGCCTTGCGTGCTGCAGCCCTAGGGGTCGCAAAGAGTTGGACACGACTGAGAGAGTCATCTAGACTGAACATAGTATCGGGGCTGCAAAGCCTCAGGCTTTTGACCCAGTGTGTGTGACTGGCATCTACAGAGGTGTTGATGAAAAGCAATGCTTTTTCTACCTTTAGTCGAAAGAGACTTAGAGCCATCATTTTAAGGATGATAAAGAATGTGTAAGATTTATGCACAAATGCTTGATCTACTGGGAACTCCTCCCGCCATCTGAAGTTACTGCTTTTGAGCATTGCCTCTGAGCTAAACTGTTGTTTCTTCAGGGGAGTATTTTCCTAGTGCCTGTCTGGTCCTTTGTCATAGTCCTTGGTTATACGCTCTTGTAGGACGGTGCTTCGTTTCTTTATAGCACAGGTCTCACTGTGCTCTTGCCCCTCATTAGTGCAATTCTGCCTCCTCTGCGTCTTCCTTACTTGTCCTCTCTCCTGCTCACACAACCTCCCTGGACCTGTCTTGTGACAAGAGGGACCGTCTCCGATTCTTTGTTTGTCATTCTGTCTCCAACTGGAGACACAGTGCCTGAGTGTGTCCGCCCAGTGTTTCCCGGCTGAATGAGGGACCATGAGCCCTTGTCTGTACCCACCTTTTGAGAGAGGTGTTCTGTGTGTTCTGTGCCCTGTGGTGATCCAGGTGAGCTCTCATCACGACTGTTGAATTCATGACATTAGCTTTTCAACTTCACTTACAATGACAGTGTCTAAACTCATTCCTTCCTCTAAGATACATCATCCGGATAGTTTTGGGAAGAAAAGTACTGAGTTGGCCAAAAAGTTTGTTTGAGATGTTTCCAGAACTTCTTTCTGGCCAACCCAATATTTTGTCTCCAAATTCTTAGGAAGCCTTCCTTTCTGAATTTCTCACCTGAACTGTAATCCAGGCAATTCTCCTGTCTCCCACACCTATCTCCAGTGTTGTTATAACCCCTGATTATGACACATACTTAGATCTATGTTATTATTCTTTCTTTCTTTCTTTTTTTTTTTTGAGGGAGCGGGCAGGCCACTCTTCTTGGTCTTTCATTTATCTATTTTCATTCATCTTTGTTCTTTGACTCGTGTGGGCCTCCCATCGCAGTGGTCTCTGTTGTCACAGAGCACCGGCTCTGGGTGCATGCGCTCCAGAGCTCCGGCTCGGTGATTGGACACATCAGTCCAGCTGCTCTGTGGCACATGGGATCTTCCCAGGCCAGGGATCGAACTGGCACCCCTTGCACTACAAGGCAGTGTCCTTACCCACTGGACCACCAGGGAAGCCCTGTTATTATTCTTTCTAATGAAAATTACCTAGAATGAAATTAATTTTGTAGAAATTAAACATTTTAGAGTAAACATGAGAATAAACATTTCAAATGAAATGGTTTACTTATTTATTTTACTGACGATTGACTTTTCTTTAAATTGACTTTCATATATTTGCAAGCTGTATATGAAGTCCTATAGATATCTGAGAATTAGTATCATCTTTAAGGATTACATAAATACTTTGTTGCATATGTGTGCTATTAAATTAACATTTCCGGGTCTATACCCTATGCATGTTTAGTGTTAAAACTTAGTTTTAGTATAACAGAAAGTTATACTGCATGCATCTAAAATACAAACCCAAATTACATGCTGATAGAGTTAACATTTATTTATCACCATCACAAAATATGGGAGTCAGATGTACAAATTTTCCAAGTAAAAGAGTACAATGTATTTTTCAATTTTATTGTACAAAATTTAATAGAAATTTTTTCAAATGTATTATTCAGTACTGTATATCTGCTGCTTTTATCTGAAACATCAGTAATTCTGTGAATATTAATTGGAAGTCCATGTAATGCCCTTTGAGGGTGGGATGCTGACTGCCCATTGTCTTAATGACCCCAACCAGTTTTTCCGCTGCTGTAAGCTGTCCACTCTGCTGTCACCCAACCTTCAGTGGGCTGCCTCACTGCCACTACCCTTTGAATGACTTGAGTATCTCGTAAGAAATGGAGATTTACCTTGGGTTGTTCAAAATCCATAATCTCTAGGCCTGGATTTGTACTTTCTGGCCAAGGAAAGTGATCAGGGTTTTCCATTCTGAGTCACTGTTGGATGGACTTTTGACTACTGTATCTTTTTTCTAAGAGAAGAAGACCTGAGAGACAAGATCAAGTAGTATGTTTTAAGAGACTAGGCTACTCATCTTTGTTCTGACGTCACCTAGCATTGTCTCCTTGGTAATATGTTCCGGGCATCAATCTACTATCTCTAACTGAGAAGATAAATAATCCCTGAAAGCTTCTCTTTTCCAAGGTTACTGATTCTTAAACCCTTTCAGTTGCTGTCACATCTTCATTTTATGCAGTCCACATATCAGTTGTCCTTAGTTCACAACATGTAGCCTTAACAGGCAATGTAAACCATCTACAGTCTGCTTAATGACAGTTTTATTCTGAGTGAGACAAAGAGTGGGAAGTATTTTCTTTTCCATTTCCTAGCTGCACATCCACAGACCTAATTACTGTTGTGTGAATAATTTCAGAGTGCCTACTAAGACTTTTAATAGCTATCACTGACGAGTAATCTGTCAGGGTATAATGCAGGATAATATGTTTTTACACAACAATGGTGAGGATCTCATTAATTATTACCACCTATAATTGCTTGATATGAACATTGATTCTAAAACTTAAAATTCTAAGAAGTCTATATGGAGAAGTTTCTACATTAGAGTTAATGATATATTAAGTCATTTCTTATTGCTTTTGTCTTTTAAATAGGTGGCATATTATTCAAATTAAGATAGAGGAAAAGTCTCTGTCAACAATTAAGCATCATACTGAGTCACACCTGCTGCCTTAAAGATAAGTCTATAATTTATTAGACATACTTCTTGAGCAATATCTAATACAGAACATCAGTATATTTATATGCCCAGGGAAGAAGAATTTATAGTCTAGCTTTATTCTCCAAAGGTATCGCAAGTTCAGGTTTTATGCATGTTTCCATGTCCTGTAGTATAACTGACTTACAATGTTCATAGTCAAAATCTACCATTTCACCTTTAATCTAAACTTTAATTTCAGAAGGTTCCAGGCCCCTTTAGTTGATAAAGTATTTTCTTTCTCAGGTATTTTTTTTCTTTCTTTTTTTGCTGTACGACATATACAGGGTAAGACTAATGTCTAAATTTAAAATTATGAATGAAAATGATTGTTTATGCAGTGGGTTTTGAATTTCAAGGAAAGGAGAGAGAATAGAGAGATAAGCAGAAGAGCATCCATGGAACAGATTCTAGATCTGATTGTAGGAAAGTAAAAATGGAATACATTAAATTTCAGTCTTGAATAAGAAAAGAAAGTTTGGGGCAGCATAGTGGAGAAAGGAGGAGTAACTAGAGCGACATGTTTCTAAGTTTGGACCAGGAAGATTTCTGAGGTTGATACACCCTTGGCGTTATGCATCCCTTTTCAAAGGAAGCATTAGGTTTGTGGCACAGGTGCTCATGTAAGAAGGAACTACCAGGGGAGCAGGCAAGGACTGTGCTTGTTGGCCAGGGTGATCTGCATTTGAACCGCATGCCAGGGGCCCAGACAAATAGCACAAAGTCACATGGAGAGTGATGTGTCACAGGCTCTGCAGTGGACATTCATGCTGTTTTCATGGCTAGGAAATGTATAACGAATCTTCTTAGAGTTAGTCCTGTAATTATCATTTAGTCGTTATTGTTTTGGAAACTCAGAATTTTCGTAGGCTTTTGAAAATATTTCGTGAAAATAGTTATTGCAGATTTATTACATGAATCACATCTTTCAGACAGAGATGAGTGGTTCAACCAAAATTCTTTAGGAAAATAAATTGACACTAGGTAAAGCCCTACCGTTAAGAGTTTTTTGTCCCTAAGTTGCGTTTGACTCCTTTGCAAGCCCATGGCCTGTAGCGTGCCAGACTCCTCTGTGTGTGGGATTTTCCAGGCAAGAATACGAGAGTGGGTAGCCATGCCCTCCTCCATGGGATCTTCCTGACCCAGGGATGGAACCCTCATCTCCTGCTTGGGAGACCGAGTCTTTATCACTGAACTTATGGTAAAGCCCACCTTTAAGAGTAGTTCTTGGATGTGAGTGTGATCTGGTTGTGACACCTGTCACCCCATGGATCATCAGGATTGATTTGGCTGATCTGGCTGGCTAGGCGGATGTCCCCTTCCTCCCTCACTGCTCCATGTGCATCCCTCCCAAAGTTGTGTGCTCCATCGAAGAGGATGACCTTCCCCGATTGAGGAGGACTGGTCTTCAGTCAAGGGTGTACGAGTAGCCACGCTCCCTTGCTGAAACCATCAAACAAGCTCTCAAGAGTAGTTCTTAGTTACTTTGAAGGAACACTGTTCCTTTTTGCCTAGCTGCATCGGGGCAGCATTGGATGGAGGAGGGAGGGAGAGAAGAAAAAAGAAAAGTTGAAGAAAATGTGTTCTGGTTTCTGTTTCCTAAGATTACATTCAGGAACTAGTCACATAGTTGTGCGGTCATAGTGTGGAATTCTTTTCAAGTTTCGAGGATATGAAATCACCAAATAAAAGAGCCTGTGCACAAATCTGAACAGATACCAGAACTATGCCTGTATACTATAATTATTCACTTTTTCTTTTATGTTTTCACTGAGTCACTTAAACTTGTGTTTCTAAGTGAAGATTTATTGTTCATGCTTTTAGTGAGCTTCAGCCATCTCATACTTTTTTGGCCATTTTACCTGTAGGGTTGTGTATGTGAAAATCACCCAGTGTTTAATCACTAAGTATCTGTTGTTTTTTCACTGACTTAATCTTGTATATACTTAATTTTTCAATCTGTTATTAGGTGATTTTCTTTTTAAAAGAAGGGCGGAGTGTTTAATTTCCCAGGCAAAGTTAGTAATACAAATTTATGACTGATGGGGGCTTCCTTGGTGGCTCAGATGGTAAAGAATCTGCCTGCAATGCTGGAAACCTGAGTTCATTCCCTGGATCGAGAATATTCCCTGAAGAAGGAAATGGCAACCCACTCCAGTATTCTTGCCCGGAGAATTCCATGGACAGAGGAGTCCGGCAGGCTAGAGTCTGTGGGGTCTCAGAATCGTACACAACTGAGTGACTAACACGTTCATTTTCATGACTGATGACTTAGTTCTCACTCAGAATACTTCTTGGAAAGATCCTGTTGACCTGTGTATCTACTGCTTTCAGAATCGCCCAAGTGTCTGACCTTTCTGCTTTTTACAGCTCAACGGCAGCATCATGCAGGTGCAGCTTCTCTAAGGAAGGTTCTAGTTCTCATTAAAATTGTTCCTTACAATGTGTTCTCATTGTTCCTTTACTCTTGGAACAAAACTTAGGTAGGAGTTTGGCTAGGAAGTGGTAGCACCTTTTAAATTTCTTTGCTGATTAAGGGTGAGCAGTCATGGCTCTGCTTGTTATAAATAAGAGAGTTCTTGGAAAATGATTTGAGAATCATCTTGAGGGAGAGTGCTGTCTTCTGCTGCCTGACGTGTTCTCTTATTGAGAAGAAAACCTTAATTTTAGGATTTTCATCACCTTTTAGCAAAAGTGGACTGCAGTGTATTTTCATTTTCTAATCAGGCCATTTCTCTCTTTTTTTCTTTTCTGCCTGACTGAGTCATGGATTAATTTGTTTCTGGTATTGCTTGTTCCTTGCCCTTTGTGATTGGCCTTAACTATGGAAAAGCACCTTTTGTTCCTTAGAGTTCCCGTTGGCCGGGTCACATTTCAGCTACTCATTAAAACATGTATTTATTCTACTCTGGAGCACATTGTCTGGCCAGCCTTGAATTTATAGTGAAATGTAACAGTAAATTGTGCTCTGTGGTCAAAAAATGCCAAATGATACACACAGCAGCACAGAGGTTTCCAGCATAGGGTAGAATTAAAGAGCTTAAGACCAACGCCGGGATTGTTGGCCATATTTTCACAGTGGCCAGTGTTGTTAGAGTCAAACTTGGAGAGAGCTTGAAATCACTTATCTCAGATGTTTGTGCTCACAGCCACAAAGCCCCAGAGAAACACAGAACTGATCTTGTAATAAGCTCCAGCTGAGTTTACAAGCCTCTGAGCCTTTCTGAAAGCCTGTTTAGTTTAATGAGGGTTTTCAGATTTCAACGCTCATACACCTTCACATAAAAACAGATGATTATGACCAAATTAGGGAATGTTGTTCCCTGAGTGTTTTCCCCAATATGTTCTCTTCTCAGTTGTCAGGCATTGTTCCATTACAATTTTCACCTTGCAAATATCATTTTGAAATACAGTTTTTAAAAGTTGTATTGTATATAGTTTCTATTCAAGCAGAATGTTACATTGCTTAAAAGGTTTTCTCTTAACAGGAATAGACAAATATGCATCTGTTTTATTCTGGCCAATTTAAAATAAGGTACAATCTGAAAGAAAAAAAAAAAAAAAAAGAAAGAAACTCTTAGCTCCTGCTGCCATGACAACTGTCCCAAGGCTAGTTCTCCATGTTCACCCCTGTGTCCTGCTTCACAAGGCTCTGCAGCCTGTTTCTGAAAGTCTTGCTAATGAAGACAGAAAAGCCATGTCTGTGACCTTTTAAGAAGGAAAGTGGGAGAGTAGGTATCTTCATCTCAGTCATTTATATATTGGACAAACCATCTTCAAGAACATTTGTATTCTGCTTATTCTGAGTTTTCCAAATATTATCTGTTATCCTTAGCAATAAATGTAATAACTAGGATGTGAAGCATTCAAGCCTTCCTTGAATACCAAATCTGTGCTTACTTTTTTACACCCATGGTTTTACAAAGAGGCACGTCACAAAGCTTGCCGTCCATATGTCAGGAATACAAGGGGATATACTGTACAGAGATGACCAGGAGGTGTGTGAGTCAGACGAGGCTGCACCAGAATTGTGATGAGCCCCCAGGATCTTTGTCTCCTAAGCCCCTCTTTAGTATTCACACCTCTCCTTTCTACCCCGTGAGCACATTGAGAAGGCATTTGTTTAGAAGGTGTGGTAGAGTTTAGATTTCCTTAGGGGAAACAATTGCTGTTTCATCTCTTCCTTTCTAGCTGGTATTTTCTATTCATCCCAGCTCAAACACCGAATCCCTTGGATTTCCTCTTCTCTCTTGAGTCAGAATCAGCTAGCCATAGTTTTTCAAAGAATATGGTAAGAGGAACTGTGCATTAATTAATGTATTATATTTGAAGATCATTTGTATTCTATTCAAAGGCTGCCATTTAACAGTTAAAGTTTAACTCGGGGTAGGTCAAACTATGTTTTGAGGCTTATATGATAATTATTAAATGGTCTATTCTTATTTCATTAACCTGCATATGTATTTATTTGAATGTAATATTAAAAATGTATACTTACAAACTATAGACATTTTATTTTTTTTCCTGAAAATGCTGTTTACATAGAATTAAGTAATAAAAATTTGGCATAGAAAATATCAGTATTCTATATTTAAAAAGCACATGAGAGTTTGGCTTTCATTCACAAGAAATATCTGGTATAGAACATGTTTACTGACCTTAAACAAATAGAAAATAATTAAAAAAAATTATAAAATGCATCTTATAGACACTGGCCAATAGGCAGTGCAGGATGACCCCTGAGAAAAAGGAAACAAGCTAGGCACTACAGTCATCTGAGGTTTCTGCCTGGAGCCCTGACCCAGAGAGTAGTATAGGGAGGGAGAACATATGAAGAGCCCAGTTACCTGGTTGCATGGAGATAGGTAATAGAGCTCAAAGTGACCAAGTCAACAGAATTTTTAGGGGAAGAATACTAGCAAGGTAAGACTTATACAAAGGAAGAGCTCCAGAAATCTGCCTAAGGGTCCACTTGAATATTAAACTGAATACAGTTCCATAGAGTAAATATGTGTTACTTTTTACCCCATGGTTTTACAAAGGGGCACAAATTGAAGAATACAAGGATATACTGTACAGAGATGACCAGGAGGTGTGTGAGTCAGACGAGGCTGCACCAGAATTGTGATGAGCCCCCAGGATCTTTGTCTCCTAAGCCCCTCTTTAGTATTCACACCTCTCCTTTCTACCCCGTGAGCACATTGAGAAGGCATTTGTTTAGAAGGTGTGGTAGAGTTTAGATTTCCTTAGGGGAAACAATTGCTGTTTCATCTCTTCCTTTCTAGCTGGTATTTTCTATTCATCCCAGCTCAAACACCGAATCCCTTGGATTTCCTCTTCTCTCTTGAGTCAGAATCAGCTAGCCATAGTTTTTCAAAGAATATGGTAAGAGGAACTGTGCATTAATTAATGTATTATATTTGAAGATCATTTGTATTCTATTCAAAGGCTGCCATTTAACAGTTAAAGTTTAACTCGGGGTAGGTCAAACTATGTTTTGAGGCTTATATGATAATTATTAAATGGTCTATTCTTATTTCATTAACCTGCATATGTATTTATTTGAATGTAATATTAAAAATGTATACTTACAAACTATAGACATTTTATTTTTTTTCCTGAAAATGCTGTTTACATAGAATTAAGTAATAAAAATTTGGCATAGAAAATATCAGTATTCTATATTTAAAAAGCACATGAGAGTTTGGCTTTCATTCACAAGAAATATCTGGTATAGAACATGTTTACTGACCTTAAACAAATAGAAAATAATTAAAAAAAATTATAAAATGCATCTTATAGACACTGGCCAATAGGCAGTGCAGGATGACCCCTGAGAAAAAGGAAACAAGCTAGGCACTACAGTCATCTGAGGTTTCTGCCTGGAGCCCTGACCCAGAGAGTAGTATAGGGAGGGAGAACATATGAAGAGCCCAGTTACCTGGTTGCATGGAGATAGGTAATAGAGCTCAAAGTGACCAAGTCAACAGAATTTTTAGGGGAAGAATACTAGCAAGGTAAGACTTATACAAAGGAAGAGCTCCAGAAATCTGCCTAAGGGTCCACTTGAATATTAAACTGAATACAGTTCCATAGAGTAAATATGTGTAAGGCAGAAGAAAGAGCAGCTATTGGGACACTGTACAGTGCCCACGTAAGGCTGAGGGATAGTTAAGCTCCTCCAGACAAATAGGAGAAATTTCACTCAACAATTGAGGTATCCTATGGAAAAGTCATGCATTAGTAGGAGGACTAAATTGTCCCTTGACAAAGTACTATTCTAGAACTCCCATAACAAAACTTGAAAAGTACACCTTGAAAAGAACACCCAGTCTGCGAATACTTTAATGTATGCCAAAACTAATATCAGTCAGTATTCTTTAAAAGGGAGACAACAGGGGCCCACTACTCATGTTAATTCATAAAACTTGGCATCTAATTTAGAAAGCTGCTGTTTAGTTACTAAATCATGTCTGACTGTATGAGAACTCATTGATTCCTCTGCTATCTCCAGAAGTCTGCTTAATTCATGTCCATTGAGTCAGTGAAGCTTTATACACATCTCATCTTCTGCCGACCTCTTCTCCTTTTGCTTTCAATCATTTCCAGCATCAGGGTATTTTCCAGTGAGTCAGCTCTTTGCATCAGATGGCCAAAATATTGGAGCTTCATCGTCAGTCCTTCCGATGTATATTTGGATTAACTGGTTTGATTACCTTGGTATCCAGTGGACTTTCAGGAGTCTTCTCCAGCACCACAGTTCAAAAGCATAATTTTTTTTGGTGCTCAACCTTCTTTATAGTCCATCTCTCACACCTGTACATGACTACTGGCAAAACTATAGCTTTGACTAGATGGGCCTTTGTTGGCAAACTGATATCTCTGCTTTTTAATATGCCATCTAGGTTTGTCATAGCTTTTCTTCCAAGGAGCATGTTTTAATTTCATGGCTGCAGTCACCCTCTGCAGTGATTTGAGAGCCCAAGAAAATAACATTTGGCACTGCTTCCACTGTTTCCCCTTCTATGTGCCATGAAATAATGGAACCAGATGCCATGATCTTTCAGTTTTTTAATGTTGAGTTTCAGTCCAGCTTTTTCACTCCCCTCTTTCACCTTAATCAAGAAGTTCTTTAGTTTTCCTTTTCAAACTTTCTTAGGAAGAGCTAGCTAAGGGTCCACTTGAATATTAAACTGAATACAGTTCAAAGTAAATATGTGTAAGGCAGAAGAAAGAGCAGCTATTGGGACACTGTACAGTGCCCACGTAAGGCTGAGGGATAGTTAAGCTCCTCCAGACAAATAGGAGAAATTTCACTCAACAATTGAGGTATCCTATGGAAAAGTCATGCATTAGTAGGAGGACTAAATTGTCCCTTGACAAAGTACTATTCTAGAACTCCCATAACAAAACTTGAAAAGTACACCTTGAAAAGAACACCCAGTCTGCGAATACTTTAATGTATGCCAAAACTAATATCAGTCAGTATTCTTTAAAAGGGAGACAACAGGGGCCCACTACTCATGTTAATTCATAAAACTTGGCATCTAATTTAGAAAGCTGCTGTTTAGTTACTAAATCATGTCTGACTGTATGAGAACTCATTGATTCCTCTGCTATCTCCAGAAGTCTGCTTAATTCATGTCCATTGAGTCAGTGAAGCTTTATACACATCTCATCTTCTGCCGACCTCTTCTCCTTTTGCTTTCAATCATTTCCAGCATCAGGGTATTTTCCAGTGAGTCAGCTCTTTGCATCAGATGGCCAAAATATTGGAGCTTCATCGTCAGTCCTTCCGATGTATATTTGGATTAACTGGTTTGATTACCTTGGTATCCAGTGGACTTTCAGGAGTCTTCTCCAGCACCACAGTTCAAAAGCATAATTTTTTTTGGTGCTCAACCTTCTTTATAGTCCATCTCTCACACCTGTACATGACTACTGGCAAAACTATAGCTTTGACTAGATGGGCCTTTGTTGGCAAACTGATATCTCTGCTTTTTAATATGCCATCTAGGTTTGTCATAGCTTTTCTTCCAAGGAGCATGTTTTAATTTCATGGCTGCAGTCACCCTCTGCAGTGATTTGAGAGCCCAAGAAAATAACATTTGGCACTGCTTCCACTGTTTCCCCTTCTATGTGCCATGAAATAATGGAACCAGATGCCATGATCTTTCAGTTTTTTAATGTTGAGTTTCAGTCCAGCTTTTTCACTCCCCTCTTTCACCTTAATCAAGAAGTTCTTTAGTTCCTTTTCACTTTCTGCCATTCTGGCTGAAGTTGTTGATATTTTTCTTGGCAGTCTTGATTCCAGTTTGTGATTCATCCAGCTCAGCATTTTGTATAATGTACTCTTCATGTAAGTTAAATAAGCAGGGTGACAGTATATAGACTTATGCTCCTTTCCGTTTCGAACCAGTCATTCATTCCATGTCCAGTTCTAATTGTTGCTTCTTGGCCTGCATGTCAGTCTCCCAGGAGATAGATAAGCTGGGCTTCCCACATGGCTCGGCAGTGTGATGCAGTCCAGGAGCCACAGGAGGTGTAGATTCAGTCCCAAACTTGGGAGGTTCCCCTGGAGGAGGGCATTGCAAACCACTCCAGTATTCTTGCCTGGAGAATTCCATGGACAGAGGAGCCGGGTGGGCTACATCCATAGGATCACAGAGTCAGACACGACTGAAGCAACTTGATACACATCCATGCAAGGTGATCTGGTATTCCCGTCTCTTCAAGAATTTTCCACAATCTGCTTTGATTCACTCAGTCAAAAGTTTTAATATCGTCAGTGAAGCAGAAGCTGGTGTTACTGTGGAACTCCCTTGGTTTCTCCATGATTTAGTGAATGTTGTCAATTTGATCTCTGGTTCCTCTCCCTCTTTGAAACAGAGCTTGTACATCTGAAAGTTTTCAGTTCACGTACTGCTGAAGCCTAGCTTGAATTTAAAAAGTACACATATAAAACAGCAGGGAAATGTGACCCGTAACTAGGATTAAAGGTGCAAATAGAAATATATTAGAAATGGTAGAGATGATGAACTTAAATGAAAAGAACTCTCATGGTAATGTGAAAGACTTGAATACTGAAAACTAAAACACCTCTGCAAGAAACAGAAACAAAGGCAGCTAAATAGAAAAAAAAAATCACATAATCTTGCATTGGGAGAGTTAATCGTGTTAAAATGTCCCAACTGCCTTAAACAATCTACAGGTTAAGTGGAATCCCTATCAAAATTCCAAGGCAGTTTTTACAGAAGTAGAGAAAACAATCCTGAAACTCATACCAGATGCCATGATCTTTCAGTTTTTTAATGTTGAGTTTCAGTCCAGCTTTTTCACTCCCCTCTTTCACCTTAATCAAGAAGTTCTTTAGTTCCTTTTCACTTTCTGCCATTCTGGCTGAAGTTGTTGATATTTTTCTTGGCAGTCTTGATTCCAGTTTGTGATTCATCCAGCTCAGCATTTTGTATAATGTACTCTTCATGTAAGTTAAATAAGCAGGGTGACAGTATATAGACTTATGCTCCTTTCCGTTTCGAACCAGTCATTCATTCCATGTCCAGTTCTAATTGTTGCTTCTTGGCCTGCATGTCAGTCTCCCAGGAGATAGATAAGCTGGGCTTCCCACATGGCTCGGCAGTGTGATGCAGTCCAGGAGCCACAGGAGGTGTAGATTCAGTCCCAAACTTGGGAGGTTCCCCTGGAGGAGGGCATTGCAAACCACTCCAGTATTCTTGCCTGGAGAATTCCATGGACAGAGGAGCCGGGTGGGCTACATCCATAGGATCACAGAGTCAGACACGACTGAAGCAACTTGATACACATCCATGCAAGGTGATCTGGTATTCCCGTCTCTTCAAGAATTTTCCACAATCTGCTTTGATTCACTCAGTCAAAAGTTTTAATATCGTCAGTGAAGCAGAAGCTGGTGTTACTGTGGAACTCCCTTGGTTTCTCCATGATTTAGTGAATGTTGTCAATTTGATCTCTGGTTCCTCTCCCTCTTTGAAACAGAGCTTGTACATCTGAAAGTTTTCAGTTCACGTACTGCTGAAGCCTAGCTTGAATTTAAAAAGTACACATATAAAACAGCAGGGAAATGTGACCCGTAACTAGGATTAAAGGTGCAAATAGAAATATATTAGAAATGGTAGAGATGATGAACTTAAATGAAAAGAACTCTCATGGTAATGTGAAAGACTTGAATACTGAAAACTAAAACACCTCTGCAAGAAACAGAAACAAAGGCAGCTAAATAGAAAAAAAAAATCACATAATCTTGCATTGGGAGAGTTAATCGTGTTAAAATGTCCCAACTGCCTTAAACAATCTACAGGTTAAGTGGAATCCCTATCAAAATTCCAAGGCAGTTTTTACAGAAGTAGAGAAAACAATCCTGAAACTCATACAGAATCGCAGAAGATCCCAGAATAGACCAAGCGATTACGAACAAGAAGAATAAAGCTGGAGCCACGACACTTGCTGATTTCAAAATACAGTAACTGAAACAGTATCATATAAAAACAGACATACAGACCAGTGGTTAGACTAATCAAGCAAAAAAGAGAGGACACAGGTTACAAATATAAGAAAATAATAGGGAGAAATCACTACAGACCCTACAGACGTAAAACGGTGACAAAGGAATAATGGGAGCAAAAGTAAGGCATGTGTGTAGGCAGAACTTATAGACTTACACACTTTTATCGGTTTTATTCAGTGTAAATTACTCATTAGGTAAAGATGGTTTTTTAAAAAGTACATGAACTATTCTCAACTTTAGTTTAGAAAATGGTGTTTTAATTTTTCTCTTTCTTTCCTTCGCTCTAATAATATTGTTGGAGAATTTACAAAAAGGGAACTTTTAGTTTTAATTAGCACAGTGGCGGCGCTGACATCATCTCTTGTGTGTATTTTAAGGACTCCAACTTTACTAAGTGATTTGCAGAAGGAGTTTTAAGCCTGGTATTCAATTAGCTCTTAAGAGGAAGAGGATGTTCTGTATGTACTTATTTTTAGCTCACCCACAATGTCTTAAATAATTGTAGCCCCTAATTTTATTAATATGGAAAGATAAATGAGAATGCATAAGACATTTATTTTCAAATGGTTTCATATTCTGGACATTTTTTCATGAGAGTAGCTCCTTAAAATCAACCTTTATTGACATTCATGTCAGACACATCACAAATTTCAGGAACAAGACAGTTTTCTCTCCTTGACTTACGACCTTTTCCTTTCCCCACACATGACGAATACCAGTTTGCTAAGTTATGAAGAAATAGTGATTGCTAATTATGTAGAAGTATCATATATAGGAAAAGAGCTATTTTCACATTTCACATTAGCCTAGGTTGTTTAATAAAAATCATCTAGTACTAATACAGATGGGTTTTTGCTTTACACTGTTCATGAGGTTGTGATTTGTAACAAATTTAAAATCAGCTTTAAGATTCTTTGTTTTAATTTTGAGGAGTGTTTTTTTTTGTTTTTTTTGTTTTTTTTAATTTTGGCCTCTTTTATTGGTTTTTCATTTATTTATTTTCTTCCATCTTTACTCTTTGGCCCATGTGGGCCTCCCATTGGAGTGGCCTCTTTTGTTGCAGAGCACCGGCTCTGGGCGCACGCACTCCAGAGCGCTGGCTCGTAATTGGACACACTGGTCCAGCCGCTCCACGACATATGGGATCTTCCTGGGCCAGGGATTGAACCGGTGCCCCTTGCACTGCAGACGGACTCTTTACCCACTGAACCACCAGGGAAACCCTAAGATTCTGTTTTAATATCTTTAGATTGATTTTTGTTTTTAAAATCTTCTATATCCCAATAGAAAATGTTTTGGGCGTTTTTTTTAAAAAAGCTTTTATTTTGTAATGCCATAGAGTAAGTTAACAATGTTGTGATAATTTCAGGTGAACAGCAAAGGGATTCAGCCATACATATACATGTATGCATTCTCCCCAAACTACCCTTCCATCTAGGTTTCGCATAACATTGAGCAGAATTCCATGTGTTGTACAGTAGGTCCTTGTTGGTTGTCCATTTTTAAATATAACAGTGTGTATATGTCCATCCCAACTCCTTAACTATCTCTTTGTCACAACCTTCCCCTACCTTACCCCCTTTCCTCTGACAACTTCAAGTTAGTTTTCAAAGTCTATTAGTCTACTTCTGTTTTGTAAGTAAGTTCATTTGTATTCTTTGTTTTTAGATTCCACATGTAATGGTTATCATACGATATTCTTGTCTGTCTGGCTTATTTCACTAAGTACAGCAGTCTCTAGGTCCATTCATGTTGCTGCCAATGGCATTATTTCATTCTTTTATGGCTGAGTATGGCTGTTCCATTGTGTATATTTACTATGTCTTCTTTATCCATTCCTCTGTCAGTGGACATTTAGGTTGCTTTCATGTCTTGGCTGTTGTAAAGAGTACTGCAGTGAACATTGGGAAGATTCTTAAGGATGTTTCTACCCTTGATCAAATAATTCCACTTCTAAAATGAAATTCATCAACCAAGATTGTGGTTAAATTTAGCACTCTTTCTCACACTAGAAGGAAGAGAGGAAATGTGAGAAATAATATTAATTATTAATATTCTGATAGCAATTGTTGATATCAGAATTTTTCATAGGTTTTCCCCATATAAAATATCATTCATTTAGTTTACATTATTTGCTGCTGTTGGGAGATAGCCTTGAGTAATAAACTTGGATTCATCCCTGTGAGAATATTAATATATATATATATATATTTTTTTAATATTTTTCCTACAAGTATCCCTTTTTTTTTTAAACATTTATTTATTTGTTTTTTTGAGGGGTGGGGTGAGGAGGGATGGGGGCAGGCAGGCCACTTCTATTGGTCTTCCATCTGTCCACTCTCTTCCATCTTCGTTCCTTGGCCCGTCTGGGCCTCCCATTGCAGTGGCCTCTGTTGTCGTAGAGCACCGGCTCTGGGCGCATGCACTCCAGAGCTCCGGCTCAGTATTTGGACACATCGGTCTAGCTGCTCTGTGGCACGTGGGACCTTCCCAGGCCAAGGATCGAACCAGCACCCCTTGCACTGCAAGGCGGTGTCCTTACCCACTGGACCACCAGGGAAGCCCGAGAATATTAATATTAAATTGACTGCTCAGTGTTGTGTTAACACCTATCTAATCTACATTGCAAGGAAACTAAATGCAGTGTATGAGTAGCAATGGGGAGAGCTGGATTGTCTCCTCGGGTGCTTTCCTGAACCAGATAGATAATTCCTCTGCCCACACACAGAACATGCTTAGATGTATTGAGTCATCTCATATTTTTAAATGTGCCAAAGTGGACTGACCTTTTTTGCCAAACAAATTGCAATGATATTTGTACTAGGATTGTAACACACTAAGACCCATTTTGATGTTACTCAGTTGCTGTAAGTCATGTGAAAATGCACCGTTGTTAGAATTTAATTATATTTCTTAACCACCTTACGGCCACAGATTTCTTTGAATCTTATCTCAAATTGTCCTGTTTTCTTGCTCTATAATTAGAAGATTATTTTCTTATTATTGCTGTTATGATTTCTTTCCTTCTGCTTTGGAGTTATTTCAGTATCTATTTGGCCATTCATTTTTATTTGTTAATGTTCTAGATATTCTGAACTTTTATAATTAGCTTGTGTTCATGTCCTGACATTTATTTATTTGATTTTTATTTTAAATTTAGGAAGATTCTGACGTTTAACCTGTTGTGGTATTTGTATTTACAGTTCCCTGAATGTGGTTTCTATGGAATGTATGATAAGATCCTGCTTTTTCGTCATGACCCTACCTCTGAAAACATCCTTCAGCTGGTGAAAACAGCTAGCGATATCCAGGAAGGCGATCTTATTGAAGTTGTCTTGTCAGGTAGTGTATTTTTTTTTCCTGTATTCATCGACTAATACTTTGCATCAGGAGAATTCTTGGCCATAAGTTTTTCTACTTTCTTTTGGTTTTGGTTTTGTTTATTTATTTTAAGCTTTTTCTTTTGTATTGGGGTACAAACAAACACTGTTGAGATAGTTTCAGGTGAACCATCAAAGGTACTCAGCCATACATATGCGTGTATCATTCTCCCCCAGACTCCCCACCCATCCAGGTTTGATCATAAATTGTAAGGCAGTATAAAAAAAATACACATCAAACCTAATCCCAAGAGAAAATTTTAGGGCTTTGTCTGTATGAGCTTTCAACATTACCTTGAAAAAAGAGCAAAAAGTTTCTCTTGAATTAGCTATTTTCTTACCCAGTCTTGTCCCAGGCACTTGTCCCAGCTTTGAGCTCTCCCCAGACCCTCAACAGCACACATGAATATGTTCATTCATTACTTTAAATCAGTTGGAATAGCAAAAGCAAACAAAAACAAACTCACCAACAGTGAAACTAAGACAGATGTCAGGGCCCCAAATGTACTGAGTGTCTGGAAACCAAGGGTTAGAAACCATTGCTTTCTTTGAGTCAGAACTCCAGTAGCTCCTAGCCAAAACCATGTTGGAAAGCAGCGCTCAGGAGTTACAGCAGGTCAGGCCATCCCCTGTGACTTCAGCTAACTCAGTTCCTAAGAAGCAGCTGCATTTCCTCCGCCCAGATTTTTATTTCTTGTTTAGGATTTATATTCTTGTATAAGATTGAACTGTGCCTGTCAATATGGAAAAAAAATTGACTTAAAAAAAAAATACCAGATAGCACATGTAGCAGCAGTCTTAACAACAATGATCCATTCAGTATTCTGAAGAAGTCAGGATTTTTCTCGTTTGTTTTTGTTAAAATTGAGTCATTGTTGAGAAACACAGATTGCAGTGCTCCTTTCTCCCTTCTGGCCTTCTGAAAGGAAATACATTCACTTTAAAAATGATTCAAGAAAAAGAAAGATTCAAGACTTCATGTCCTCAAGTTCCAGAGCCCAGCACTGATTATAATTCGCTTGGTCTTTGCTTTGATTCAGTCCAATTTGTGTTGTCTGTGTTGGTCTCCTTCATAGGAGATTGTGAGAGGTCTTGGGATTGCCACATTTTCATTCGGTAGATAGATCCTGTAAAACAACTTATTTCCCTAGACAAAAATAATAATCTTCCTGTCGTTTACAGGTTTGCCAGTTGCTAAACAAACCAAAAAAAGGAGAAGTTTTTGTCTTTTAAATTTGGGAGTGGGAAATCACTTGCTTGGGTTCTCCCTTTTACTGTGGCTCTTTTGGCACAGACTCCCATGCTTGGCCTCAGGACACCAGTGCCTAAACAGGTTGTTCCATAAGTTTCCTGTTTCTGAACACTGGAGGCTGCCTGAAATAAATTATTCAGAGACACCATGCACCGGATCTGTTGTCACCATAATTCATATTAGACTCATAGCCAGGCGGCCTTGCAGAGACTATGTTCTGTGAGCCCTTTTCCTGTGGCTATGCCCAGAAATACATAAAGATTTTCAAAATTGCATTTCTAAATTATTTATTTTTCTTTCCATTTTACTTTTGTTATCAAGTCCTTCAGAGTAACACCCTACAAATTTACTGCAAACTATGTTTGTGTGTTCTTAAGGGGAGAGGCGCTGCCCATTTGAATGTTATCCTGATGCCTTCCATGAGCCTGGCCTGCTGTGCCCCACACTGACCTGATGCAGCAGTGTTCTGCTTTTCCTTTCCATCTTTGCAAAACCAGAACCTCGCTGTGCCTGCATTCATCGCCTTTTGCCATCCACCCTGGGTGTTCTGTGTCCTGCCTCTGCTGTCTCCTCGACCACAGTACAGAGGGGCATTTAAAGGCAGCCCTTTTCCTCACCTGCTGTCCCTTCACCTGGCTCAGGAAAGCCTCTTCTATTCTCTCAGCAGCTGTCTGGTTGGTCTTTAAAAGGAGCCGTTTTTTTTTTTAATCTTTTTTTTTTTTTTTAAAGATTTATGTATTTATTTTTGGGCTGGGGTCGGGTTGGGGAGGGAGGGGGTGGGCGGGCCACTTCTATTGGTCTTTCATTTCTCTATTTTCATCCGTCTTTGTTCTTTGGCTCCTGTGGGCCTCCCATCACGGTGGCCACTGTTGTCGCAGAGCACCGGCTCTGGGCGCATGCGCTCCAGAGCTCTGGCTCGGTAATTGGACACATCAGTCCAGCCGCTCCACGGCACGTGGGATCTTCCCAGGCCAGGGATGGAACCGGTGCCCCTTGCACTGCAAGGCGGTGTCTTTACCCACTGGACCACCAGGGGAAGCCCTAAAAGGAGCCATTTTTTAACACCCTGATTCTTATTCTGAACCTCGAACCTTTGAACCGTTTTCACATCCCATGTAGTTCCACTACCCCAATACACTTAGCCCTTAAATGATTCACTGCATCTACATATGTTTCACAGAAGGTATAGTGCATGTGTGCAGTGTATGTGCACACACATTCAGTTATGTCTAGACCTCCAGCATTTACCTGTTAATGTCTTTGGCAGGTATATTCTCTTGCCTCCTCTCCCACTCTAACACTCCGCATTTTGATTTGCTCAATACGTTTTAAGAATAGTTTTTACTTAAAACCTCTCAGCCCTTCGTATCCAAGCCCTGTGTCCCCCCGCTTCTTACCGTTGCTGGCTGTTGTCAGTCACCTGCGGCAGAGCCTCAGCCCTGGCCTCACCGGTAGGAGGCAGCCCTAGCTCTGAGATCTCCACTGGGAAGCGATCCTCCTCTGACTTGTCAGTTGCCACCAAATGCACGATTCCGGTCTTTTTCACTCTAGCTTTTAATCATTAACTCAGTACGATTTTGGAACCAGATTTATCCCTTCAGTCTTCTCTCCCCACGGCTGATGGCCCACTATATCCATGTCTTTCATCACTTTGATGCAATACTGATTGCTTGATATTCTCTTATACCCCAGCGGTCCCTGCTCTACCTGTTTGTAACCTGAATTGCTTTAACAACCTTTCTTGTCATCCTTGTTCCTGAACCACATGTGCCAGACACACATCCCTTGCCAACGTGGCTCAGAGCAGGTCTGTCCTTCACCTGGCTCTGCTGTTGTGTTGCAGTCTTCTCGTCCCATCTTCTTGTTGCCATAGACACGGGTTGCGCTGTAAACATATGTGGGTTGTTTGACTAATTGGCTATCTCATTAGAAGTTATCACATATACACAATTTGGTAAAAATACTTATTTGTTGTAAAAATATTATTTCTAGATACAGCCTCAAAAGCAAACTGAAGTTCAAGTCTCCTTGCTATGCATTTACCCAGCCCTGACATGAAATTAGTGCCTGTGATGTGGGCAGGATTGTATTACATTATAATTTGAGGCAAGACAAATGATAGCTACTAAGACACTTCAGGTCATGGTGCAAGGAAGCTCATAAACATTCTCATTCCTGAACTAGTCCCTGGAGAGAATGGATGCTGTGATAGACCAGGGAAATAGCCATTTCCTGGAGGGGTGGTCAAGGGTCGGCTTCATTGGCAATGTGGTAGGTAAGAGGTGGAGAGGAGTATAACACTTGGACTCCCCTCTGTGGCCTTTTGACCTGTTTGAGAAAATAAACATGTTGTGTAAATTTTCCTCCTGGAAACTGTCATTTTACTGTTAAAATTCATTTGTCCTAATTTTCTGTTTTTCCTCATGAAAAATTAAATTTTACTCTTTAGTGACGTAAACATAATCTGATTCTTTTCATGTTTGATCAAGATTCCACCAGCAGGGACATTTTCTGACATAGTACAGTAACAAAATGTGAGAGATATGGAGAAAATTAATTTTGAGGAAGATTAAATACTCGTCTCTTCGGACAGCATCAAGAATTTTCTCCTGCGTATGTCATTTTCTGCTGAAACCTTTCTTCATCTGTTAGTACTAACTGGACTGCTCCTGGCTAGTTCACTGACTCTCCCCTCTTTTTTTTTCTTTATTTTGGAAAATATGGCTTGTTTGAACTAGTGTTTTTAGACTCAGTGAGCCAGGAAAAGATTGCTCATGGGTGGATGGGGTGGGTTAGGGAGAAAAAAAACAACTCCATGGAAGTTCCCCACCATATCCACTCCCACAGCTGACAGAGTTTCTTTGTCTGTTGTTATTGTCATGAAGTAGGAAAACACTGTAAATGGAAATTTCTTTTACTGAAGGCAAAGTCAACTTCAAGTATACAGTACTGATCTTTAAAATAAACTTCATGAAATTTATCTGAAGTCTTTCTCATAATGGATCTCTATTGAAGCCTACTAATTCAACCATCACCAAGCATTTATTATTAACAGGACTGCATTCATATGACTCATGTATTTTTGTTTCATTTTCTTTAGACTTGATCTCTTTATTGTGTCTTTGTATATACGTATCGATCTTGTTAGGTGATGAAATAGAAAATAGACAAGGACTACAAGAACTACTCAAATAAAATTACAATTTAAGTCTTAGAGCTAAATATTAAATCTTTCTTTCTCTTATTAACAGTAAAAACCCTTATTTTTTTCTGGGAAATTTTCATTCTCTGTTATAGTAGATTTTCTTCTGTATTGTCTTTTGCAAAATGCTGTTTATACATGTGGTTATTTGTTCCTGACTATCTAGAGATGGGAGCTTCCTTAGAAAGCTAGTGCTCTAGCTTAGTTAGAGGGATTCGGACCTATTTTCAGGGAGTGACAGAACATCTGGAAATGAGGTGGAGAGATCAAAATATAGTTTAGAAGTAAAATCAAAGAGATATAGTAACCATTTGGATAAAGTCGATAAGGGAGATGAGAAAATTAAGGTGACTCCACAGAGAGCTTTGGCTGCCTAAGCACAGTCTCATTTCCTTTCCCTCTTCCCAAGTCTTGTCCTCAGATATTGTTCAAGGCATCTGCTAAATTATTTGGGTATTGCCCTGAGGGGCTGAAGAACTGATTTCATGGCCATATGGTACCAGTGACTTTTTTCATGATTTTGTTGTGTGTGTGTGTGTGTTAGTCACTCAGTCGTGTCTGACTCTCTGTGACCCCATGGACTGTAGCTCACCAGGCTCCTCTTCCATGGAATTCTCCAGGCAAGAATACTGGAGTAGATAAGCATTCCCGTCACCCAGGGATCTTCTCAATCGAGAAACTGAACCCGAATCTCCTGCATTGCAGGCAAATTCTTTACTTTCTGAACCACTGGGGAAGTAAACCTCAGGGATTCAGAGATTTGTTTAAATCTAAAAAGGAGTTTGTAATAATACATGGATTCTATGTTTTCTTCTGTCTGCAAGTGAAGCTAAGGATACCTAAGGATAGAGTACAGTCTCCAGGGCCACATTATCTGGGTTCATAGTGTTTCTCTGTGCCTCACCACTTATGTCTTAGCCAAGAGTTTAAATCACTCTGTGATCCAGTTTCCTCATCTATCAAATGGGGCAATAATAGTACCTACATTGTATGGTTATTATAAAAATTAAGATAAATTAATGTGTATAAACCATTTCAGAGAATTTCTGTGCATAGCAGCTCAGTAGATGTCAACTGTTTTGATTGCTTTCCCCAGTGGCTCAGACTGTAAAGAATCCGCTTGCAGTGCAGGAGACCTGGGTTTGATCCCTGGGTTGGAAGGATCCCTTGGAGAAGGGAATGGCTACCCATTACAGTCTTCTTGTCTGGAGAATTCCTTGAAAGAGGATCTTGATGAGCTAATACAGTCCATGGGGTCTCAAAAAGTCAGACACACCTGAGTGAACATAATGTCCTCCTCAGACTCTTAAGTGGCCTTTCCCCATGAAGTTCATGGTTGTTAAACATATCACAAAAGGGAATCTTGCATCTTTCATTGCTTTGAGAAATGTTGTGCTAAGCAGTGTTGAAAGAATTATTTACTGCGGAACTCTTTAGAACTTTGGTGCATGCTCACAGGAAACATTATTCTCCAAGATCTCTTCTCAAGTTCATTGTATCACAACATACTTTTTCCCTGCTCTGTCTGGTGAGTCTTGGGTTCAGCAGTTAACACTGAGTGTGCTCCTCTGGGTCACTCCTCCTCCTCTCGTCCATGGACCAGTGATGTGAGATGGTATATTCAGTCTCTATACACAGGCCACTTCTCTCTCACAGAGAGCAATGTTTGAACCAATGAAAAGCAGGAGTTAAGAAGCAGTAAATGTTTGTTTAAGTAGTAGCATGGCCTTTTGAAGCCGTTTACATAAGCAATGTTGTTTCCTTTGCAGTGACTCTGTGACATAGTGAAATCAGATACCCTGAAAGCTATGAAATATAAATTCTAATTTGCCCATATCCTGCACTTAGTAGGGTTAGCATCAACCAGGGCTTAAATCTGAGTGACTGAACCCTTCGTACCACTTAAGGTAGCCCTTTGAACTGGGAGCAGTAAACAGGAATTCTTGAGAGTCCATTCAAAGAATTCCTACTATAGGAAGATAGATTATATTTCAGGGAAGCACTGATGGTGTTTATTTATAACAACAAAGGCAACAAGAAGCCTGCTACTTGTTCCATTGACATGATCTTTGTCACAGAGCCAGTTTTTCCCTCTTTCTCGTAAAAATAGATATTTAATAAATATGAAAATTGTGATCAGGTTAAGAAAACTCTGGACGCTCTTTTCTGTAGAGTTATGATACAAAATATGAAATAATAAATGTACCCTTGTTTAAATAGGATTCATTCATATAATTTCTTAGCTCTGATCAAAATTGAAATAGTTGTCCCTCGGGTTGGAAGGATCCCTTGGAGAAGGGAATGGCTACCCATTACAGTCTTCTTGTCTGGAGAATTCCTTGAAAGAGGATCTTGATGAGCTAATACAGTCCATGGGGTCTCAAAAAGTCAGACACACCTGAGTGAACATAATGTCCTCCTCAGACTCTTAAGTGGCCTTTCCCCATGAAGTTCATGGTTGTTAAACATATCACAAAAGGGAATCTTGCATCTTTCATTGCTTTGAGAAATGTTGTGCTAAGCAGTGTTGAAAGAATTATTTACTGCGGAACTCTTTAGAACTTTGGTGCATGCTCACAGGAAACATTATTCTCCAAGATCTCTTCTCAAGTTCATTGTATCACAACATACTTTTTCCCTGCTCTGTCTGGTGAGTCTTGGGTTCAGCAGTTAACACTGAGTGTGCTCCTCTGGGTCACTCCTCCTCCTCTCGTCCATGGACCAGTGATGTGAGATGGTATATTCAGTCTCTATACACAGGCCACTTCTCTCTCACAGAGAGCAATGTTTGAACCAATGAAAAGCAGGAGTTAAGAAGCAGTAAATGTTTGTTTAAGTAGTAGCATGGCCTTTTGAAGCCGTTTACATAAGCAATGTTGTTTCCTTTGCAGTGACTCTGTGACATAGTGAAATCAGATACCCTGAAAGCTATGAAATATAAATTCTAATTTGCCCATATCCTGCACTTAGTAGGGTTAGCATCAACCAGGGCTTAAATCTGAGTGACTGAACCCTTCGTACCACTTAAGGTAGCCCTTTGAACTGGGAGCAGTAAACAGGAATTCTTGAGAGTCCATTCAAAGAATTCCTACTATAGGAAGATAGATTATATTTCAGGGAAGCACTGATGGTGTTTATTTATAACAACAAAGGCAACAAGAAGCCTGCTACTTGTTCCATTGACATGATCTTTGTCACAGAGCCAGTTTTTCCCTCTTTCTCGTAAAAATAGATATTTAATAAATATGAAAATTGTGATCAGGTTAAGAAAACTCTGGACGCTCTTTTCTGTAGAGTTATGATACAAAATATGAAATAATAAATGTACCCTTGTTTAAATAGGATCCATTCATATAATTTCTTAGCTCTGATCAAAATTGAAATAGTGTCTTAGGATCAGTATATTTAAAGGATCCTGAAGACCATATTTTGCTGTTAGTAAGATTTATTGCCTAAGCCATAAGCCAGAAAAAAAAAAAAAACGACATGGTAACAAAATTCTAGCTAGTCCTCCTTTATTTTATAGTAAGTGCAAATCATTGATTTATAGGGTGCTGTACCAGTTATATCTGTTTCTCTCATATGTAGTACATTGCTCAGCAGTATTTTTGCCCCCTGAACTATGG
This sequence comes from Tragulus kanchil, assembly GCA_022376925.1. NCBI lineage: Eukaryota > Metazoa > Chordata > Mammalia > Artiodactyla > Tragulidae > Tragulus > Tragulus kanchil. The sequence goes on from JAIOJX010000024.1 coordinate 104,555,313, forward strand.
ATGGAAGGGATAAACATCAAGCATGACGTATAAGGTCACTTCATTATTATCTCTCCAAGGGTACATTATATCGACATAAGCTTGTTGGTTTGCTTTTAAAAAGGCAGAATTAATCATAGGAAGCACCTCCCCAGCCTTAATACTTCTTGGGTAACTAGGTTGTAAGTCCTGGCCTTTACCACTCGATTTATATTTCTTTGTAGTTGTTGTCAAATATGTACATCTGCCAGACTGAGTGGTCCCAATTCCTGTACAACTTTAGAGGGAGTGATCTGTACAGGTTGTCTTGTGGCAATGGGAAACTGAAATGTAAGATCATGGGTCATTACTCTTTTCTTCTAAATATGATGTATGTGAACTGGGTCTTCAGCATTTCTATGTATTGGTAATATCATTCTTATCTTTCAAATAAACCTGTGTTTGGTCTCCCTGTGACACCCTAGACCATTTTCACTAAAAAGTGAATGCAAAGAGCAGACTGTCAGATTCTCCCACCCTTTCCTGTTTGTAACCTCCTGGGGAGAGGAGACCTTGGACACTCCTGTCTTACTTTGATTGTTTTTTCGATGATTTGTCCTTCGCTGTGGTGGATTCTCCAAGGAGATCTAGTACAAGGGTGCACTGCTTCTCTGTCTTTTTTTAACTTAACTCTCCTAAGTGCAAGACAAAATGAAGACATTCTCCCCAGGCCATATGGGGGCATAAGACAAGCCCTAAAGATAAAGGTTTTTTAAAGAATCTTACTTCATTTGAAAATTTTGTATACATGTATAATGGATTCTCTTATGTTATAGTTCTCTTAATTTTTTCATTGAAGTACAGATGATTTACCATATATTTCAGGTATATAACAAAGTGATTCAGTTATACATACATACATTTTTTCAGACTCTTTCCCCTTATATGGTACTACAAAATATTGAGTATTGTTCCATGTGTTATATGGTAGAGCCTTGTTGGTTATCTGTTTTATATATAGTACTGTGTATACTTTAATCCCAAACTCTGAGATTAACATAATTTTGAATAAATAATGTTTCTTCCTCATGATGTTATTTAAAAAATGGATTAGTGATAGGGATGTAGGGACACACAGCGTGTATGATGTGTTTGGCACTGTTCTAAGTGCTTTATGTATGTTCATTCCACAATGTGCATATTTCATTTGTAGCATATATCCACATAACTTGAATTTGATAAATTGTGGACTTCTAATCAAAGAATTTAAGCCCCAAACCTGCCATTTGTTTTTAGTATTTGGCAAGTCACATTATTCTTCTGAGGCTTTTATCACCTGTCAATTAGCAATAATAGTATCTGCAATATAGGATTGGATTCTAGATTTCCTAAGAATAAATAGAACACTTTTCACAAGCTGCCTGGCAGATCTGAGGTTCTCATCCATCACGCCCCCACCTCCAGCCCACTGGGCTACTCATTGCTTGAAACAGAAATTCTTTATTTTGATATTAAATCCTTAGGCTATAGTATATGATAGACAATCAGGATTTATTTGTTTAGTGAATAATGCTTGCTTAAAGTAACAAAATGAGCAAATCACCAAATTGCTTAAATAGGTGCTTTTTAGATGATATCCAAAATTGTTGTTGTCCAGTAGGAATTCATTCTTACTATTGACTCTTTCTGGCCTAGTCTGTTAGTAAGATTACTGTTATTATCTAACATCTGACGTCTTTATGTTCTATATAGCCTTAGAAAGTATTTTTTGGAAATTATTTTAGAAATTCAGTTCTTGGGACTTCCCTGGTGGTCCACTCGCCTTGTAGTGTAGCGAGCACCAGTTCGATCCCTGGCCCGGGAGGATCCCACATGCTGAGGAGCAGCTGGGCCCGTGTGTCCAATTAGGAGCCAGTGCACTGGAGCACGTGCGCCCAGAGCCAGGGCTCTGCAATGAAAGAGGCCACTGCAACGGGAGGCCCACACATGCCAAAGTATAAAGATGGATGAAAAATAAATGATGACTTAGAGACAAAAAAAAAAAAAACCCAAGAAACTCAGTTCTCCTTTCAAAGCATTGCGACATCCGTCAACACATTTCTCATGTAAAATGAGACCTAATTCATAAAATACAAATTGTTTTTCTATCTAATTCTTACAACTTCTGAATGATGCTCATTCCTATGACCAAAGAAGCTCATTTGTTATCAAAGCCATTCATTCTTGCTTGAATCAGCTTTCCCACACGTTGCTCTTTTCTTACAAATGTCCTTGCTTTCCCTCTAAAACCTGTTTCATAGTCACTTCTTTTTGATGCACTTCTCCTCATATTAAGCTCACTTTCCTTCATCAACTTACTGTCATTTCTTCACCTGGAGCCTCGGTGCTCCATACCTGGCATTAGAGCTCAGAGAGGTGACCGTGGAGCTGGCCTTGGGCTCTGACCTTTCTGTTTCTGTGTCTGGAAGGAATAAGGAGTGATAGCTTGAGATATCCTGAGCTAGCCGACCTTTCCTACTGCTCCCCCTCCTCATTCCCCTCCTCACATTGAAGCTCTGTAGCTTTATCCATCCAGCAGACCAGCTGTCTGTGCCTAAGGGTCAGCTGGCAAGATGTATAGGAAAAGCTGAGTCATGCACTCCAAAACCAGCGTCTCAATCTCTGTAAGATCTCTAGCCCTGTGCATTCTGTGGTTTGCAGAGCAGGAAAAAACCTTGAATTTTTATTCCAAAATTGTTGTTGTCCAGTAGGAATTCATTCTTACTATTGACTCTTTCTGGCCTAGTCTGTTAGTAAGATTACTGTTATTATCTAACATCTGACGTCTTTATGTTCTATATAGCCTTAGAAAGTATTTTTTGGAAATTATTTTAGAAATTCAGTTCTTGGGACTTCCCTGGTGGTCCACTCGCCTTGTAGTGTAGCGAGCACCAGTTCGATCCCTGGCCCGGGAGGATCCCACATGCTGAGGAGCAGCTGGGCCCGTGTGTCCAATTAGGAGCCAGTGCACTGGAGCACGTGCGCCCAGAGCCAGGGCTCTGCAATGAAAGAGGCCACTGCAACGGGAGGCCCACACATGCCAAAGTATAAAGATGGATGAAAATAAATGATGACTTAGAGACAAAAAAAAAAAAAACCCAAGAAACTCAGTTCTCCTTTCAAAGCATTGCGACATCCGTCAACACATTTCTCATGTAAAATGAGACCTAATTCATAAAATACAAATTGTTTTTCTATCTAATTCTTACAACTTCTGAATGATGCTCATTCCTATGACCAAAGAAGCTCATTTGTTATCAAAGCCATTCATTCTTGCTTGAATCAGCTTTCCCACACGTTGCTCTTTTCTTACAAATGTCCTTGCTTTCCCTCTAAAACCTGTTTCATAGTCACTTCTTTTTGATGCACTTCTCCTCATATTAAGCTCACTTTCCTTCATCAACTTACTGTCATTTCTTCACCTGGAGCCTCGGTGCTCCATACCTGGCATTAGAGCTCAGAGAGGTGACCGTGGAGCTGGCCTTGGGCTCTGACCTTTCTGTTTCTGTGTCTGGAAGGAATAAGGAGTGATAGCTTGAGATATCCTGAGCTAGCCGACCTTTCCTACTGCTCCCCCTCCTCATTCCCCTCCTCACATTGAAGCTCTGTAGCTTTATCCATCCAGCAGACCAGCTGTCTGTGCCTAAGGGTCAGCTGGCAAGATGTATAGGAAAAGCTGAGTCATGCACTCCAAAACCAGCGTCTCAATCTCTGTAAGATCTCTAGCCCTGTGCATTCTGTGGTTTGCAGAGCAGGACATATTCAGGTCCCGCTCTTCACACAGAGCTAGCCTAAGGCCTCATTCTTTACCATCTGTCAAGGGAATATCCAGCCAGAAACCATGCTTTTCCTTCTCTTCTCATCTACTGCTTCTCTAATTGAGGACAGTATTGTGAGTCATCCAGATAAACAGGAAAAGAACACATGGATAGTGAAACCCACACAAAGAGGTTTATTTTCTCTGTATTTCCTGGTCTCTATAACCAAAAATTCTTTATAATTGCTTCTCTCATTGGAGATGGGTCTACTCTATATAAATCTTACCATATTAGCACCTCAGTGATATAACAGGCTCTCAGAGGACTGGCCTTGTGTTTTCTTCTATTATAGAAAACATGATGAGATGTTCTTGTTCTCTCGCCTTGGCTGTAGCCTCTCAAATCTGAATTCATGGGCCACTTTTATTGTACAAATCAATACTACATCACTTCCATTATACAGATTCTTTGTATTTGGCACAATATTCCCTTTCCTCAGGGTTTCTTGATCTTTTTATATGATTTCATTGTGTGCTACACAGAATATTCTAGTATTAACCCCAGTTAAAAGCACAGGTTCTAGGACCAAACTACCTGAGTCCAGTTCCCATCAGCCCATTTCATAGCTGTGGCATTTGGAAAGCTATTTAGTGTTTGGGCGCTTTCATACTGAGGCTTGACTGTGATAATAATGTACAGTAACTTACTGTCATTTCTTCACCTGGAGCCTCGGTGCTCCATACCTGGCATTAGAGCTCAGAGAGGTGACCGTGGAGCTGGCCTTGGGCTCTGACCTTTCTGTTTCTGTGTCTGGAAGGAATAAGGAGTGATAGCTTGAGATATCCTGAGCTAGCCGACCTTTCCTACTGCTCCCCCTCCTCATTCCCCTCCTCACATTGAAGCTCTGTAGCTTTATCCATCCAGCAGACCAGCTGTCTGTGCCTAAGGGTCAGCTGGCAAGATGTATAGGAAAAGCTGAGTCATGCACTCCAAAACCAGCGTCTCAATCTCTGTAAGATCTCTAGCCCTGTGCATTCTGTGGTTTGCAGAGCAGGACATATTCAGGTCCCGCTCTTCACACAGAGCTAGCCTAAGGCCTCATTCTTTACCATCTGTCAAGGGAATATCCAGCCAGAAACCATGCTTTTTCCTTCTCTTCTCATCTACTGCTTCTCTAATTGAGGACAGTATTGTGAGTCATCCAGATAAACAGGAAAAGAACACATGGATAGTGAAACCCACACAAAGAGGTTTATTTTCTCTGTATTTCCTGGTCTCTATAACCAAAAATTCTTTATAATTGCTTCTCTCATTGGAGATGGGTCTACTCTATATAAATCTTACCATATTAGCACCTCAGTGATATAACAGGCTCTCAGAGGACTGGCCTTGTGTTTTCTTCTATTATAGAAAACATGATGAGATGTTCTTGTTCTCTCGCCTTGGCTGTAGCCTCTCAAATCTGAATTCATGGGCCACTTTTATTGTACAAATCAATACTACATCACTTCCATTATACAGATTCTTTGTATTTGGCACAATATTCCCTTTCCTCAGGGTTTCTTGATCTTTTTATATGATTTCATTGTGTGCTACACAGAATATTCTAGTATTAACCCCAGTTAAAAGCACAGGTTCTAGGACCAAACTACCTGAGTCCAGTTCCCATCAGCCCATTTCATAGCTGTGGCATTTGGAAAGCTATTTAGTGTTTGGGCGCTTTCATACTGAGGCTTGACTGTGATAATAATGTACAGTAACTAACACATTACCTAAGGCATCCAGATCTTGTAAAATCATCTTAGAAAGGAAGGGGACAGGAAAAGTTGGTAGTAAAAAAGGAAAGAGATCAAGAAGGAAGCATCATGGTATAGTATATGAACTGTTTATATAGTATTATGAATACCTTCATTTGTTTATTTCATATTTTCTCAAGGTATTATTTATAATGGTTTATAAAAACATACAAAGATACAATAAAATGTCCAGGATAAGCAATGGATATTATCCAAGTTAGAAAAGACAGCATTTAGTTAAGAATATAAATTATAACATATTTATTTAAATAACTACTTAACTTTGGTCTCATAGTTCTTAAGATACCTTGAATTAGAGAAAAGCCTGATTTTGAAAGGCCAGACCTTTCTTTGATGTCAGTTTATTCTCTGGAAAGTCATCTATGGATTTGCCAGAAATTTACATGGTAACATTCTAAATGTAGTTTTTAAAATGTATTGATCAAGATAGCTCTATGAAGACTAATATTGCCTCATGATCTTACATGGATAGGTTATTTTTCAATATGAGAGTATATTGAAAAGCCTCCTTGGCTTCTTCTAAGATAATCCCCTTAGATGTCAGAGAAATTGTAATAGACATTTTGTTTCTATATTCCTTCCTCTTCCTCTCTATATCTTTGTCTCTCAACACACACACACACGCCTACATGTACATACAGTCACGAGAGCCTAAAGGAAGAAGGGCAGAATTAAATATACCATAAAAATCCATGAAATAAAGTCATTGAAGACTGCCTGTGTTAACAGAGAATGGAGAATGGCTGCTGAATGGCCATCGGAAGACCTTGTGGACATGAATTATTTTTGCTTGAGGTAAAGGATTGAGCTTCATTTGAAAAGCTGCCAATTCTCCCTTTTTGATGTTCCATGATTGGTAGCACATAGCACTTCAATTCAATAACTCAGCCGTGCTGCCATCTGCCCAGCGTTCTCATTTTGCTGGTTGGCATGTCGTTTATTTGCTTTTAACATGCAACCCATATAAAAATCCCTCATAATCTGCCAAAATTAGAAATGCAGCTGTTTTAAGTCTTAAACAGCAGTAGACTATTCATTATGCCAATATGGAGAAATAAAATAGAAAGTTGTATTTGAAAAGAGCAGTACTAACACCAGAATGTATTTGTACCTCTACTTTTCTAAGTATTTTAAAGATATCTATAGCCTCTTACCAGTGTTGGTGTCAGAAAGAAGCCCATACACAAATACACCACATATCTCCTTTGCTACATATACTTTAATACAAGAATTGGGATTTGAGTCCAATTCTGAGTTGCATGGTTTTTCATGTGATGAAGCAGTTTCAGCATTTCAGTTCCTAGAAAATGAAGAATTTCTGGCTAACTCTGGGTTTCATCTTATTCTATTTTTATTTTTCCCAGGAATTTTGTGATGTTCTAATCATTATGACTTGTTAATCCTTAGAATGTGATAATGTAGAGCTGTGTGGAGAATTCTTGATGAGAACAAGCATTTGGTCCTCTGTTAGAAAAAAAAAAAAGATGAAGAGAAAAAGGGTTTTTTCCACATAGTAATCCTGTGATGCTGAGAAAAAATAAAGGAAGAACTACCCTTTGTATCCCTGTGTTATCCATAATTCAGTTATGTAGGAATGATGGACATAGGGAAATAAAAAAGGTCTGGTATAGATCACTCCATCCGGAAGCACCTTTCTTCACAATGACTAAACATACTCATTACAAAACTCATGTTGGATAATTCAAAATTGATTTGCTGCAGTCTTTGCAGTTTGATCTTCATATCAGTAAAGGTTTAGTTGAATTCATTTGGTTATATTTTATGCTGTCCCCTTGTGAGACCTTTCATCATGTGAGTTTTGAGCACTTAAAAAATTATATACATTTTGAGGCTTCCCTGGTGGTCCCGTGGGTAGAGACCCTTGCGGTGCAAGGGTCACTGGTTCGATCCCTGGCCCAAGAAGATCCCATGTGCCGTGGAGTGGCTGGCTCCAATTACGAGCCAGCGCTCTGGAGCACATGTGCCCAGAGCTGGTGCTCTTCAGTGAGAAAGGTCACTGCAATGGGAGGCCCACACAGGCCAAAGAATGAAGATGGATGAAAATAAATAGTTAAAAAAAAAAAAAAGGCCAAAGTTTAAAAAAATTATATGCATTTTTGAGAACTAACCTACAAAAAACTACTTACTGTGAAATCAGTGCATGAAAAGCTATGATAGAGCAAGCTACAAGTTTGCTAACATAAATGTATTTGATAAGCGTTTATTTTACATAATCCAACAGGATTAGTAATACTAAAGAACAGGAACAATATATTATAGTTCTTCAAAAGTACATAGAACAGCTCAGAGTTGTCACTCTGGAGCCACTTGTTTATATTTGATATGCTTTGCTTGGCAACTTAAGCCTTCATAAATGGATATAAATTAGAAAGGAAAATTTTAATTTTGGTTATAAGGACTTAAAATATTAGGAAAATTCCAAAGTTGAAAGATACACTAGATTTTATGACATGTTGTTGCAATTAATATGACAATTTTAGTGAAAAATACTTGTTTAGTTGTATAGCCTTAACATATTCTTTTTTTTTACCCTAAACCACATATGTAATGTTTACATATCAAGCCAAACAGATTCATCTTGTTGTCCTACAAGCTTAACAGCAACCTTAGGATTATCTCATGTGTAAATCTCCACTCTTGCTGATTTTATGCTTTTAAAACATTTAGTGCTGAGCAGAGATCTTAGTTTGCTATTGCTAATGACTGAAATCTGACTTTGATTTCCTGGAGTACTTAAAATGTACAACTAGTGAGACAAGTGTGAATGCATCTTTCCTGTTTTGAAATCAGACTGACCTCCTTAGATGATACCACCATAGTGAGTGAATCAGTCATCAAGCCTGATTGATTTTTAACTAATTTTTTAATAGTTTAAAAATACAGAAATGTTGCAAAGATAGTACAGAAAGTTTACCCACCTCACCCAGGTTTACTTTCCTCTCGTGTTATCATCCTACATCGTCATGGTTCATTTATCAAAACTAAGAACTCAGCGTTGGTCAGTGATTTGAACTCAGCAGTATTTTCCCAGCAGTGTCTTGTTTCTGCTCTAGGACCCAATCCTGAGTATCATACTGCATTCAGGTGTTACATCTCTTCCAGTCTCTATGGTCTACCTCAGTGCCTTTCCTTGTTTTCCATGGCCTTGGTGATTGTGAAACTTGTCTCTTCTTCCTTTTATTCAGAACCCAGTCCTGGGTTTTTATTTATTTGTTTTACTGTTAATGTATGTTCTAATGCCACTTGTCATAGTAGTATCTTTGGGTTCAGCTTTTCTTATTAAGCATGTAAAGAGGACACACACATGCACACACACACAATTTAAAAAGATAATCCTGAATGCCAGTATAATGGGTCCTGATGATTAATTTTATGTGGCAATTTGAATGGGCCATGAGTGCCCAAGTATGTGGTTAAATATTTTTCTGAGTGTGTCTGTGCGGGTGTTTTCGGATGAGATTACAGTTTGAAGCAGTAGACTGAGTACAACGGATTGCTCTCTCCAGGATGAGTTGGCTTCATCTAATCGCTTGTAGTTCTGCGTAGAACAAAAAGACAGAGCAGGAGAGGACAGTCTGCCTGACTGTTTGGGTTGGAACATTGGTCTTCTTCCTTTAGACTGCACCAGACTACATTGTCGGGGTTCCTGTTTGCTTATTGCTCATCTTGGGACTTCTTAGTCTCTGTAATTATGTGGGGCTTCTCTGCTGGCTCAGATGGTAAAGAATCCTCCTGCAGTGCAGGAAAGGTGGCAACCCACTCCAGTGGACTTGCCAGCATAATCCCACAGACAGCAAAGTCTAGCAAGCTGCAGTTCATGAGATCTCAAAGAGTCAGACATGACTGAGCATGCACACATGCAAATGGGTAACAGATATTGTTGTTGTTCGGTCACTAAGTTGTGTCTTTGTGACCCCACGAACTTCTGCACATCAGGTCACCCTAGCTGCCCATTTGTATCAGGGGAATAGTTTCCTAGCCTCTAATCTTGTTCCCTCTCATCCATTCTGTCATTCTGCAACCCTAGTAAATTCCAATTCTGTTTTTTAGTAATGTGTGGATAAATCCTCCTACATGTCTTAGAAAATGTTATCATCTACTCGTCATGGTTCATTTATCAAAACTAAGAACTTTTCAGCAGATATTTTCCCAGCAGTGTCTTGTTTCTGCTCTAGGACCCAATCCTGAGTATCATACTGCATTCAGGTGTTACATCTCTTCCAGTCTCTATGGTCTACCTCAGTGCCTTTCCTTGTTTTCCATGGCCTTGGTGATTGTGAAACTTGTCTCTTCTTCCTTTTATTCAGAACCCAGTCCGGGGTTTTTTATTTATTTGTTTTACTGTTAATGTATGTTCTAATGCCACTTGTCATAGTAGTATCTTTGGGTTCAGCTTTTCTTATTAAGCATGTAAAGAGGACACACACATGCACACACACAATTTAAAAAGATAATCCTGAATGCCAGTATAATGGGTCCTGATGATTAATTTTATGTGGCAATTTGAATGGGCCATGAGTGCCCAAGTATGTGGTTAAATATTTTTCTGAGTGTGTCTGTGCGGGTGTTTTCGGATGAGATTACAGTTTGAAGCAGTAGACTGAGTACAACGGATTGCTCTCTCCAGGATGAGTTGGCTTCATCTAATCGCTTGTAGTTCTGCGTAGAACAAAAAGACAGAGCAGGAGAGGACAGTCTGCCTGACTGTTTGGGTTGGAACATTGGTCTTCTTCCTTTAGACTGCACCAGACTACATTGTCGGGGTTCCTGTTTGCTTATTGCTCATCTTGGGACTTCTTAGTCTCTGTAATTATGTGGGGCTTCTCTGCTGGCTCAGATGGTAAAGAATCCTCCTGCAGTGCAGGAAAGGTGGCAACCCACTCCAGTGGACTTGCCAGCATAATCCCACAGACAGCAAAGTCTAGCAAGCTGCAGTTCATGAGATCTCAAAGAGTCAGACATGACTGAGCATGCACACATGCAAATGGGTAACAGATATTGTTGTTGTTCGGTCACTAAGTTGTGTCTTTGTGACCCCACGAACTTCTGCACATCAGGTCACCCTAGCTGCCCATTTGTATCAGGGGAATAGTTTCCTAGCCTCTAATCTTGTTCCCTCTCATCCATTCTGTCATTCTGCAACCCTAGTAAATTCTTAAGCTTAAACTGTGTCATGCCGTTCCTCTCTATAATACCCTTCAGTAATGTGTGGATAAATCCTCCTACATGTCTTAGAAAACTGTGATTTTCTTTCTGCGTATTTCTCCAGCCACATGGCCCCTATTGCACTCCTTGTCCGCTCTAGATTCTAGACTTTTGGAACTTCTTTCATTTCTTTCAGTGTTTATAATATCCTGTCTTAATTCTAGTGCCCCTTTATATGTAATAGTCTTACAATCTGTGCTTTTCATATGCATTTTTATCCTCTTTTAACCTACCTGGCCAACTTTGTGTTCATCGTTATGATTTGATATATGCATCCTCCTCCAGGAAGTCAGACTTGAAACACCAGATTTGGGTCAAGCAACTCTTCCTACTAGGTGCTCCCTTCACTAAAGCACTCTGTTTATAATATGTTTATTGGTTTTCAAGTAATTGGTACCCAGTGAGTAAGGGGCCGTGGTTATCCAATTTGCAAATTTAATAATATTATAGAACTGTTGGGAAGGATTCTATGAGAGACTCCTGTCAATTTCTTACATGTTTTAACTTCTATTTATTTTCACCTTCAATGCCATTCATATGGCAAACGAATGTTCACTAATCAATTGTTGAATATATGTGTCTGTGCATATTTGTGTATGCACATGTGGGTGTGTAAAATAATTAGTTGGTACTCTAAAATTTCCAGTGGTATTTAAAAGATGTTTATTTTACTTTATATTTTTTACTCTATCTTTGTTTTACATATTATGAGCTCATAGATTTTTGTATATTCATTTCAGTTAAAAGCCATTGGAAAACCCCCAAATCTAGTGGAGTCTCGTGATTTCATATGAGTAGTATTCTGCACGATTCACAGAGAACAGTGGCCACAGAATATAACTGCCATACTTGAGGTAGAGGAGGGCTTCACAGAGGTGAACTAGATTTCCTGAAGGACGAAAGGCAAAAAAAAAAGATGTTAACTTTAGTCCACAGTCTCGTGGTAATAAATGTTATCATCATTTTTATGTGGAAGGTGACGGTAGGCTTCTGGATTTAAATAAGATAGCTTCCTGAGCTGAGGATCAGTAAATGGACATGAGGTAGTTTAAGAGAAAGCATAGTCAAAAGATAATCAAAAACTTAAAGAGAAAAAAAAAAATCAAGAATTGACCATATAGCAAAGAAAATCTTAATAAATTCCTCAAAGTAGAAATCCTCCAGGCCATGTTCCTAGAATATAACACTAGAAATAGAAGTTAAATTAAAACAAAATAAAAGTAATGAGGGCTTCCTGGTGGTCCAGTGGGTGGGGTGTCTGCAGTGTAAGAGGCACTGGTTTGATCCCTGGCCTGGGCCCCACGCCACGGAGCAGCTGGATGTCCAGCATGCATGCCGAGCTGTGGGGCCCCCTGCTCCCAGGAAAAACATATATGCATCCTCCTCCAGGAAGTCAGACTTGAAACACCAGATTTGGGTCAAGCAACTCTTCCTACTAGGTGCTCCCTTCACTAAAGCACTCTGTTTATAATATGTTTATTGGTTTTCAAGTAATTGGTACCCAGTGAGTAAGGGGCCGTGGTTATCCAATTTGCAAATTTAATAATATTATAGAACTGTTGGGAAGGATTCTATGAGAGACTCCTGTCAATTTCTTACATGTTTTAACTTCTATTTATTTTCACCTTCAATGCCATTCATATGGCAAACGAATGTTCACTAAACAATTGTTGAATATATGTGTCTGTGCATATTTGTGTATGCACATGTGGGTGTGTAAAATAATTAGTTGGTACTCTAAAATTTCCAGTGGTATTTAAAAGATGTTTATTTTACTTTATATTTTTTACTCTATCTTTGTTTTACATATTATGAGCTCATAGATTTTTGTATATTCATTTCAGTTAAAAGCCATTGGAAAACCCCCAAATCTAGTGGAGTCTCGTGATTTCATATGAGTAGTATTCTGCACGATTCACAGAGAACAGTGGCCACAGAATATAACTGCCATACTTGAGGTAGAGGAGGGCTTCACAGAGGTGAACTAGATTTCCTGAAGGACGAAAGGCAAAAAAAAAAGATGTTAACTTTAGTCCACAGTCTCGTGGTAATAAATGTTATCATCATTTTTATGTGGAAGGTGACGGTAGGCTTCTGGATTTAAATAAGATAGCTTCCTGAGCTGAGGATCAGTAAATGGACATGAGGTAGTTTAAGAGAAAGCATAGTCAAAAGATAATCAAAAACTTAAAGAGAAAAAAAAAAATCAAGAATTGACCATATAGCAAAGAAAATCTTAATAAATTCCTCAAAGTAGAAATCCTCCAGGCCATGTTCCTAGAATATAACACTAGAAATAGAAGTTAAATTAAAACAAAATAAAAGTAATGAGGGGCTTCCCTGGTGGTCCAGTGGGTGGGGTGTCTGCAGTGTAAGAGGCACTGGTTTGATCCCTGGCCTGGGGGGCCCCACGTGCCACGGAGCAGCTGGACCAGCATGTCCAATTGCGAGCTGTCACTCTGGAGCGCATGTGCCCAGAGCTGCTGCTCTGCAGCGAGAGAGGCCACTGCAATGGGAGGTCCACACAGGCAAAAAAGAACAAAGATGGATGAAAATAAATAAATAAATAAATAAATAAAAAACAATAAAAGAGGCCAAAAGTAAAAAAGCAAACGACGAAATGATAGACTATTTACAAATGAAAGAGAACAGTGTGTATCATGTACTCGTAGAATATTGCCAGTGCAGTCTAAAGAAGAAAATGTATATTCTTAAATTGATTTGGTAGAATACAAGAATGTTTGGCAATATTGAGTTGATAGTTCTAGTCAAGAACATGTAAAAGGCACAATAAAACAAGGGAACTGCAAAAGGTTAAAGAGGATACTATGCATTATTTTTATTTTAGGAGTGAAGGATTGTATGCTTTCTAAAGATCTGTTAATGTGATTTCTCATATTAATAGATTAAAAGAGAACATTCTGTACATCTACGTAATTAAAGCAATATGATTCTAACTTGTATATAGGCAAGTAAGTAGAAAAATATAATCAAGAAGAAACACATTTATGTAGAACACTTAATTTAATTTTGAATCAATAGAAAAAATGAGTGGATTATACAACAGGTGATGTTGGAACAATTGGATATCCACTTAGAAAGTGAATCCTAAACTAGTCAAAAGTAAAGAAGCAAAAAATCTGTGACACAAAACTCTAAACCTGTAAGGGAAATTAACATATTTAACTTGTAAAGCCTTCTAAAGTGGAAGGTGACGGTAGGCTTCTGGATTTAAATAAGATAGCTTCCTGAGCTGAGGATCAGTAAATGGACATGAGGTAGTTTAAGAGAAAGCATAGTCAAAAGATAATCAAAAACTTAAAGAGAAAAAAAAAAATCAAGAATTGACCATATAGCAAAGAAAATCTTAATAAATTCCTCAAAGTAGAAATCCTCCAGGCCATGTTCCTAGAATATAACACTAGAAATAGAAGTTAAATTAAAACAAAATAAAAGTAATGAGGGGCTTCCCTGGTGGTCCAGTGGGTGGGGTGTCTGCAGTGTAAGAGGCACTGGTTTGATCCCTGGCCTGGGGGGCCCCACGTGCCACGGAGCAGCTGGACCAGCATGTCCAATTGCGAGCTGTCACTCTGGAGCGCATGTGCCCAGAGCTGCTGCTCTGCAGCGAGAGAGGCCACTGCAATGGGAGGTCCACACAGGCCAAAGAACAAAGATGGATGAAAATAAATAAATAAATAAATAAATAAAAAACAATAAAAGAGGCCAAAAGTAAAAAAGCAAACGACGAAATGATAGACTATTTACAAATGAAAGAGAACAGTGTGTATCATGTACTGTAGAATATTGCCAGTGCAGTCTAAAGAAGAAAATGTATATTCTTAAATTGATTTGGTAGAATACAAGAATGTTTGGCAATATTGAGTTGATAGTTCTAGTCAAGAACATGTAAAAGGCACAATAAAACAAGGGAACTGCAAAAGGTTAAAGAGGATACTATGCATTATTTTTATTTTAGGAGTGAAGGATTGTATGCTTTCTAAAGATCTGTTAATGTGATTTCTCATATTAATAGATTAAAAGAGAACATTCTGTACATCTACGTAATTAAAGCAATATGATTCTAACTTGTATATAGGCAAGTAAGTAGAAAAATATAATCAAGAAGAAACACATTTATGTAGAACACTTAATTTAATTTTGAATCAATAGAAAAAATGAGTGGATTATACAACAGGTGATGTTGGAACAATTGGATATCCACTTAGAAAGTGAATCCTAAACTAGTCAAAAGTAAAGAAGCAAATCTGTAAATTATAGGTAAAGCCTTCTAAAGTGTGACACAAAACTCTAAACCTGTAAGGGAAATTAACATATTTAACTTTTGAACAATTAAACAAGTCATAAATATAAGGTACTAATGCAAGGATCAGAGAATGTTCTGCTGTAATAGACACAGGATTGAGAGTTTGTGTATTTGTAGAGCTGTTTCAGAAATCAGAACTAGTGAAATTAGTCTAGAGGAAAGTATGGGAAGATCTAGACAGACAGTCCACAAAAGGAGAACTAAAAATGAAAACAAGTGAGAGAGTATGGATTCCACACATAAAGGATGCCATATGATATTTCTCCTTCTCTGTCTGATTTATTTCACTCAGTATGACACTCTAAGTCCATCCATGCAAATGGCCTTATTTCATTCTCTTTAATGGCTGAATAATATTACTTGTGTGTACGTACTGCATCTCCTTTATCCATTCATCTGTCGATGGACTTTCAAATTGCTTCCATGTCTTACTATTGTAAACAGTGCTGCAATGAACATCAAGGTGCGTGTATCCTTTCAGATCATATTTTTCTCCAGATATATGTCCAGGAGTAGGATTGCAGTGTCATATGGTAGCTCTCTTTTTAGTTTCTTAAGGAATCTCTATACTGTTTTCCATAGTGGCTGTACCAATTTATATTCCCACAAACAGTGTAGGAGGGTTCCCTTCTCCTCACACCCTTTCCAGCATTTATTGCTTGTGGATTTTTGATGATAGCCATTCTGACTGGTGTGAGGTCATATCTCATCATAGTGTTGATTTGAATTTATACAATAACTAGCAGTGTTTAAACATCTTTTCTTGTGCCTTTTGGCCATCTGTATGTCATCTCTGGAGGAGTGTCTATTCAGGTCTTCTGCCCATTTTTTCAGTGTGGTATTTGTTTTGATGTTGAGTATCATAAGCTGTTTGTGAATTTTGGGACTAATTATTGGTCACATCATTTGCAAATGTTTTCTCCCAGTCAGTGGGCTTTTATTTTGTCTATTGTTTCCTTTGCTGTACAAAAGCGTTTAAGTTTAAGTAGGTCACATTTGTTTATTTTCATTTTATTTCCTTTATTCTGGGAGATGGATCCAAAAAAGATGTTGCTGTGATTTATGTCAGAGAGTGTCCTGTCTATATTTTTCTCTAGGAGTTTTATAGTATCTAGTCTTACATTTAAGTCTTTAATGCACTTTGAGCTTTTGTGTGTGTGTGTGTGTGTATAGAGTTAAAAAGATGATCTAATTTCATTTTTTTTTTGCATGTCTGTCCAGTTTTTCTAGCACCATTTGTTGAAGATACTGTCTTTCCAGCATTGTGTAATCCTGCCTCCTCTGTCATAGATTAATTAACCATAAGTGGATGGGCTTATTTCTGGATTTTCTATCCTGTTCCATTGGTCTATATTTTATTTTTGTGCCAGTACCATACTGTTCTGACGACTGTAGCTTTGTAGTATAGTCTAAAGTCAGGGCCATCATTCCTTCAACTCCATTTTTCTTCTTTAACATTGCTTTAAGGTCTTTTGTGTCTCTATACAAATTTGAGATTTTTTAGTTTTAGTTCTGTGAAAAATGTCACTGGTGATTTGATAGGGATTGCATTGTGTCTGTAGGTTTCCTTGGGTATTATAGCCATTTTGACAATATCGATTCCTTCAGCCCATGAGCATGCTGTATCTTTCCATCTGCTTATGTCTTCTTTGATTTCTTTTATCAGCATCTTTTTTTTTTTTGAAGATTTTATTTATTTATTTATTTATTGGAGGGGGCGGGTTGGGGAGGGAGGGGGCAGACAGGTCATTTCTGTTGGTCTTTCATTTATCTATTTTTCATCCATCTTTGTTCTTTGGCCTGTGTGGGTCTCCCATCGCGGTGGCCTCTGTTGTCGCAGAGCATCGGCTCAGGGCGCATGCGCTCCAGAGCCCTGGCTCGGTAATTGGACACATCAGTCCAGCCACTCTGCGGAACGTGGGATCTTCCCAGGCCAGGGATCGAACCGGCGCCCCTTGCACTGCAAGGCGGTGTCCTTACCCACTGGACCACCAGGGAAGCCCTTTTATCAGCATCTTACAGTTTTTGAAGTATAGATCTTTTATCTGTTTAGGTAGGTTTATTCCTAGATATTTTTATTCTTTCTGATGTGATAGTAAATGGGATTACTTCTTGAATTTCTCTTTCTTATCTCTTGTTGTTAGTGTATGGAAATGCAATAGATTCCTCTGGCATTTTTCATCTAAGAAAGGCACATTAAAATAATATAGTCTTCACCGAGCATATTGTCAAGCCTTAGAAGCGTCACAGTGTCTAGTACAGGTAAGGCTTCAGAGAAAAGTGTAACATCACATATTGTTGGTTGGAAAACAAACTGGTAAAATTCTTTTGGTGACGACTTAGTAGTTTCTTTTAACATACTTAAAAAGCAAACTCACTGACCAAGTAATTTGACTTCTAGCAAAACATTCGGTAGTAATACTTTTACATGTACAAATACTCTTTCAAGATTGTTACCAATCAATTAGAAATCCACTCTAGTAAGTGTTCCCAATGAATTTTGATACTTCACTACCAGGAAATATGTTTAATAGTTAGAAGATAGAATGCCGGAGATTTGTGAAAAACTGAAATTCCTTCAACTCCATTTTTCTTCTTTAACATTGCTTTAAGGTCTTTTGTGTCTCTATACAAATTTGAGATTTTTTAGTTTTAGTTCTGTGAAAAATGTCACTGGTGATTTGATAGGGATTGCATTGTGTCTGTAGGTTTCCTTGGGTATTATAGCCATTTTGACAATATCGATTCCTTCAGCCCATGAGCATGCTGTATCTTTCCATCTGCTTATGTCTTCTTTGATTTCTTTTATCAGCATCTTTTTTTTTTTTGAAGTTTTTTTTTTTTTTTTTTTTTTTGGGGGGGGGGGGTTGGGGGGGGGAGGGGGCAGACAGGTCATTTCTGTTGGTCTTTCATTTATCTATTTTTCATCCATCTTTGTTCTTTGGCCTGTGTGGGTCTCCCATCGCGGTGGCCTCTGTTGTCGCAGAGCATCGGCTCAGGGCGCATGCGCTCCAGAGCCCTGGCTCGGTAATTGGACACATCAGTCCAGCCACTCTGCGGAACGTGGGATCTTCCCAGGCCAGGGATCGAACCGGCGCCCCTTGCACTGCAAGGCGGTGTCCTTACCCACTGGACCACCAGGGAAGCCCTTTTATCAGCATCTTACAGTTTTTGAAGTATAGATCTTTTATCTGTTTAGGTAGGTTTATTCCTAGATATTTTTATTCTTTCTGATGTGATAGTAAATGGGATTACTTCTTGAATTTCTCTTTCTTATCTCTTGTTGTTAGTGTATGGAAATGCAATAGATTCCTCTGGCATTTTTCATCTAAGAAAGGCACATTAAAATAATATAGTCTTCACCGAGCATATTGTCAAGCCTTAGAAGCGTCACAGTGTCTAGTACAGGTAAGGCTTCAGAGAAAAGTGTAACATCACATATTGTTGGTTGGAAAACAAACTGGTAAAATTCTTTTGGTGACGACTTAGTAGTTTCTTTTAACATACTTAAAAAGCAAACTCACTGACCAAGTAATTTGACTTCTAGCAAAACATTCGGTAGTAATACTTTTACATGTACAAATACTCTTTCAAGATTGTTACCAATCAATTAGAAATCCACTCTAGTAAGTGTTCAATGACCAAATGAATTTTGATACTTCACTACCAGGAAATATGTTTAATAGTTAGAAGATAGAATGCCGGAGATTTGTATTTAAGGAAATGGAAATATTTATAACATGAAATTAAATGAAAGAAGTAAGCAAGTTTTATCCTCACTTATGCACTTTGTCAAAGCCTGCACTTGACCACATAAATCTGTAGTTGAACTTGAGCATCTAACAGGAAAACACCTTCATCACTCGTCCCATACAACATTTCTCTTACTTCATGAGGGCAGTGTGGTCTGAACTTTGTGCTTGGTGATTTATTTATAGAGTCCTAGCTGCTGTTGATTTTGTCTTTGACTTCTGGGCAAGTGGATCATGATTAAATCGAGTGTCAGAACTCACAGAATAGTCGTCTGTGCTGGGCGATACTGGGTGGAGCTGTGTCAGGAAGTCTTCTACGTTGCCCGGTGGCTCTACGTGCTTTCATGCAGAGGGTTAGGGTGATGTTCTTCCAATAAGCACAGCAGCCCCTCTCCCAGTTTTTTCTCTTTTTAATTTTGGCCCATTTTATTGTTTTTTTATTTGTTTATTTTCATCCATCTTTATTCTTTGACCTGTGTGGGCCTCCCATTGCAGTGCCCTCTCCTGTTGCAGAGCACTGGCTCTGAGCACATGTACTCCAGAGCGCTAGCTCCTGATTGGACGCACTGGTCCAGCCGCTCCGCGGCACATGGGATCTTCCTGGGTCAGGGCTCGAACCGGTGCCCCTTGCACCGCAAGGCAGACTCTTTACCCACTGGACCACCAGGGAAGCCCCCTTCTCTCAGTTTTAAGAGTAATGTTTCATAATTAGAAAGCTAGAAAGGAATTTGAAAAGCCAGGATTTCCTTGTAGCACTGAAATTTCACTGACAACCGAGGACAGAGATTAATTCAAAAGGCCAAACTATCTATTTTCTATAATTTTTTTAAAAGATCATTTTTTTATTACCTCGTTTCTTCCCTGTCACATTTGATAGAGCTTGATAAAGCTTTGCTTTATGAAATTTCAAAACTGTAAAAAGCTTTCCTTGTAAATAATGCTGTTAAACTTGTTACTTTACTCTCTTCATTAATAAATGACACCCTAGGGAACCATGTCTACTTAGTTGTAGTAGTTTAAAAGGTTTTATAAGGTATCTCCTCATCCAGATAATAGTAATTAGAAACATTTATTTATGTTTTGAATGTCATTTTTCAATTTTCCCAAAATTTGGTTTCAAATATCCAGATCTTTGAAGTGAGGAAACATTAGGTTATAGCTCCATATATCAATGCTTGACAGATCCCATGTCACTAGAGATAACAGGTTTTAGGAAATTTTGAAATAGAAGGTATAATCAGAAGGGCATATTTCAGTAAAATTTTTTGAGCATCTCTTGTTTTTGTGTGAATTTTGACCTCAGGTTACTTTAGAAATGTATAGTACATCTTCCTGTATTGCTCCACGAGTTTGAATAGGCATTTATTCTCAGGTGCTCTGTCTTCTCTGGCATATAAAATTACAGGGTTCTTATATAATATCAAAAAAGTAGAAAACTGTGGGAGTGCTACAATTACATTATGTCAAACAGGAATACATTAAGGCTCACTGTTTGTTAAAGTTAAAAATACATTTGCAGAAATTGCTGGAGAAATTCAAGCACAATCATGTCAAAAAAAAAAAAAAAAAAAGGCAAGTGGAAAAGAACTGAAGTATGATTACCTAAAATTTCGTTAGTCTAATTCATAAAACAGAATTGTACATTTCAGCCTTATTGCCTTTTCCCTCAAATCATTTTGCAGATAGATTTTAATAAAATAAATGTTTGCAGTAGGAGAAAATACTGTTAATCAGTGGCTACCCTCAAACATTTTGCTTCAGGAAATTTAAAATGTTACTCAAAGCAAATCTGCACGCATGATCCAGACCATCCTTATTTTAGAACATAGTAATTCAGATGACATTTTAACTGTTTATTCAATATTTAATCTTGTGTACATCTATTCACTTATGCACTAGTAACCTTGGGAGTTGTGTTGGCATTATCATTCGCCATCTGAGTAGAAGTGGCTGTCTCCTCTGGCGCACAGTATAAGAATAGTTTTCAAAAGATGTTGCCCCATATTGTTGCTCCTAAGGTTTTAAATTATCTGGTCAGAATTAGAGTTGACTTAAATATGGGCACATGATTTTTATTTTCTTTGACCACGTATCAACATAGGACAACAAACTAGCAGTGCACGGGTCCGATGCCACCTGTAGACATGCTTTCTCATGCCAGCAAAATGTTTTTTTCAGAAAATTAGAGCAGACGTTTCAAGATGTAGAGACTTCACATAAAATCAGGATTTGGGGCCTGGGCTAAGACTCAGCATTCCACGGCAGCGCCGCCCGGAGCAGGCCGCTCGTCTCTGATGGCTCTCCGCCCCGTTGTTACCACCACTCTCTGTCGTTGTCTTCACTCTGAGGCTGGGTGTCAGTGACCACTCATCTTTGCGACTATAAGTCATATCTCATAATTCAGAAATACTTAGCGGCAACTATGTCTATGGCAAATGACAGGGAAAAAATGGAAATGACTGAATGTTTCAAGAAGAATGTGTTGGAATAATAAAAGTGATTCAATTCATTTATTTTTGCTTATTTTCCAACATGTCTTAGAGACATGTAAAAATACCTTGGTATATAATTCATATACCATAAAATTCAGTCATTTAAAATGTATAATTAGGTGATATATTCACCGAATTGTACAGTTATCACCGTCTAATTTTAGAAATTTTCATTACCTTCAAAAGGAAAGTTGTAACCATGAGCAGTGTTTCTAGACATCTAAAAGAATGAACCTGGTAGAAGGGGTAAAACAAAGAAATCAGCTTTAGTTTGGAATATAGATTCCAAACTTGGGAAACCTAATTTTCATGTCTAATAAACACCTGACTTTTTCCTAACTTTGTATATACTTCCAATTTCATTTCTCCATCCAGAATAATGATTTGAAACAAAGTAAAACTGAAAAAACCTTGCACATATTCACAAATACATGGTTTTATGGAATATGACTAAATGCTTTACTGGTGGTATATATGAAGTAATTAGTCAGCAGTTTGCGTGCTTAATGTACAATCTATGGGGTTTTCTTTTGTTTTGTTTTTTAATTTGTTTGGCTAAACCAAGCCACCCTCATCTATTGCAGAAAATAAGATGCTGTATACTTTCTGGGTATTCTCTCATGTTCCCGTATATACCAAAAATAACACTTATAGAAGACTTACTCCTAAGACAAAATAAATTTTCTGGCTTAAACCAATGAACTGATCCGCCCCCTTTTTTTTTTTCCTGTCAGTGCTCTTAATATTTTTAATAATCCAATAAGAAATTTATATTGTAAGTTTACTGGTCTACCATTTTCCTGCTTTCTTACCCCTTTTTAAATTCTAGGATAATATGTGCCAGTTTTCATTGCCTGACACTCTTCCTCTTCTCTGGCATTTCCATAAAGATTCACCCTAAACTTTTCCCTGTTTGAAGATGTGTCCCTTGAACCCAAACCCTGTTACCCAGCTGCCTCCTCCTTATCTCCATGTGCAATGGCTAACAAACTTTGCCAAGGTAGCACGTCTAAAGCTGGACACCGCTTAGCTTTCTCTAGACCTGCTGCTCCCATGCCCTTCCCTTCGGGGTGAATGGCAGCTTTGAGCTTCCTGTTGCTCAGCCTATGTATTTGGAGTCACATTTGCTTCCTGTCTTTCGTATCCTACATCTGCTCACCAGTCAGGTCTGTTCTACCTTCAGCATATATCCAGGTGCTGACCACATCTCCTTCTCTCTACTCTTTCACCCTGGTGCAAGCCAACATCTCTCTCACCTGCCTCTGCCCTTGATTCCATTCAGGCTGCTCACAGTGTAGCAGCTAGACGATCCAATTAAATTCTAGAAGTTAGTGCTTGTAAAGTAGCATTCAGGGTGTCCTGAATCAGGGAAAGTTGAGGCTGTGAGCCAAAGAATGTCTGCCGCCACCAGAGGCTAGAAAGACAATAAAACTGATTCTCTCCTGCAGACTCAAGGAGGAAAGCCAGTCACTGACATCTTGGCGTTGCCCACTAAGACTTCCTGTGTATTTCTGACTTAAAAAAACTATAAGATAATAAATGTGTGTTGTTTCAGTCAAACTGCATTTTTAGCACAATATCAATAGGAAACTAATACAAATGTTGGGCAGATGAAATGGGATTGTGGATGTGAAAGACACAAATACATGTGCAAATGAATGTGCTTACGAGGGCATGTGGATGTTCTCCTGTGCGGATTTCCATGACAGACTTTGAGCAGCTAGGTGGGGGTGCATTGTGCCCATGTGTTTGGTTTCCACATTAGACTGTCAAGCAGTTGGGAAGTAACAGGGAAAATGACCTAGAAGACAGAAGTCCCATGAATACCCAGTCACGGATGATAGTCCTTGTATTAAGGTATCTGTAGAGTGGCAAGTGGTCTGTCACAGTGGCTATAACAGCCAAAGACAGCTTCTCCTCTCCAAGCAAGGACTGTCCACTTTCAGGACCCCGTTTCCACCTGCAGCAAATTGTGCTAGAGTCTTAGGAGGACTTGGGCCTCGTGCTGTTGACCTTAGAGAAACTGGCCAAACATTTTGAGCCTTGGGTGATACTAGCCTGAGAATCTTGATGTGAAAGTTGAATGTATACATCAGTAATCCCTCTTCCCTTTTTCTCTCTTCTCCACTCCTAACCTCAACCAATTTCTCTCCCCACGGAAAGTATGAAGCACCAAGTTTTAACTGGGATTTTAGCATAGCTGGTAAAATAGCTTCGAGTACTTGACTTCTCCTACATCATAAGAGACTACAGTATGTTTTCTAAGAACACACGAGAAGTCTTCTGTTCTGATAAAAATCTCAAGTCCATTTATAAAAAGAAATATGTTGTACATCTGCCTCAAGACATGCCCAAAGAGGAGGGGTGGATGAATGTCTCGGGGGGGCTCAGGCTAGCAGCGACAGGCAGGGGCTGGTGGTCATGCTGCAGAGAATGAAGTGAACAGTCTGGGCTTCAGGAACTGGGAAGAAGGCTCTGACAACAATACTGTGGCATTTTCTTAGCAGTCCACTGCTGGTAAGTTCTGTGGTGTGGTCAGCATTAGCCCTGTTGAACCTCAGGTAGAAATAATGCTAATGATAATGGATTTGCTTCTCAAGTGTTTACTCGAGTGCCAAGTATTGTCTTAGTAACATCCCAAAGAATCCTCAAAATATTCCCTTAGGTAAGTGATGATCATTTCCATTTTAACACATGAAAAAAACTGAGACACAGAGATGTTATGCGGGGACCTTCTGCAGAAAGGGAAGGCAGCGGGATTGCCCCCGGCTGAACTGGGAGATCTCGGAGAGAGGCGAATCTTGACTGCCCATCCCCCCAGCCCCCTGGCTCAGGTAGGGGACAATCAGACGCGACAGGGGTTCCATCGAAGTAGTTCCGCTTTATTAATGAAGATCCACAGCTTTTATAGGCAAGTGAAGGGGGTTTTGCACGGGACTTCCTATAGATTACACCAGTCAAGCTAAAGGCCAAGCAATCATTCACGAGTGCAATAGCCAGGTGAACCAATCAGAAATTTTGACCATCAATTAACAATTTAGATCACGCCCTGGCTCTTCTTGTAGGCGCCATCTTAGCTGCAAACATGTGCTTAAGCTTCATTATGCTTGCAACGGTCCTCTTTCAATTCAGAGCCCCACAATGTTATGAATCCGACCAAGGTCCCACAGCTGGTCATTGACTAGTAGAGTTACACAGTGTACAGACAAAACCCTTGACTGGGAATCTAGCCCATCGGTCAGATAATAGCAGAACCCCAGATCCTGATTAAGAGTTTGAGGCTTAACTAAGTAGGGGTCAGTCAATGTTGGGCAACTAATTTAGAGGGGATTATCTGTATCCTGAAATTGAAAATGGGAAAAAGACCCAACCATGAGTACTGGATATTTATAGTGCCCTGAGTGTCAAGAAGAAGACTACAGAAGCATGTCTGCCCCAGTTGACTAATGAGGGTAGCTGTGTATCATGAGGAGCACCAGCTCAGAGCCCCTCAGCCACCTCCCAGCTGACCACACATCCTCTAGTCACTCCCTTAAGTGCCTCTCCCAGAAACTTTGTGTGGATCCTTGGGTTTGCCAGTCCACCCAGTCAGGGTCAGGCATCTCAGGCAAGCTTGTCACCAGCTGCATTGGGGAGCAACTCTCCACTCAAGAAAGAACCCCAAATGATTCAAATTAAGGAGAGGAAGTTTCAAGTTACCAGTAGGACAGGAGCTCTGTATCCCATTGCACAAAATTGGTAAAGAAAGTAGGAAGCCCCTTGAAGAATTGTGCAAACCGAATCCAAACCTGAATCGTGTTTTCCTCCCTTGATAATACTGTAACTGTGGAAAGTTATTATATGCGTATTTTTGAAGACTTTAAAATGGAAGTAAACATTTTCCCCAAATCAGCTGTCATCATCAAAATGAGAATCTGTCTTACTGTTAGAAATTCTGAGTTTAAAAAGTTTCTGTTTCTAAAACTAAATGCTGATGAGAGCTATACAGTCCAAAATAGAAACATTTTTCCCCCTAAGAATAAACATCTGAAGTTGGAGTTATACTTAGCTGGTCCAGTATTGCATAGAAGACTGTTAACACACACACAGAGTGAGCATAGAGATACCTCTGTTCATTCTCTGAATTATAACAACATGCCTTTCTAAAGTATTAAACTAAAGATCCACAAAGGATGCTATTTGCTTCCAAAGCTTTATCACCTTTCTTGAAAAATATGTCAGAATGTTGCTAACAGGATTGGAAATTTTACCCACCCACATCTTTGTTCATTTGAACATGATGGAGCTAAATCTAAGTAAGACGGTCCCCTTTGTCATAAAAGAGTTTGTAATCTCAGGTTCATTTCCATGCAATTAAAGGAACATTAGTTTAATATTTCAGAGAGATAAATGCTGATGATTTACAGGAAAATTTAAGATAAAGACTTACAGTGTATGAGGAAAGTTCAGTGGTAAAAAGCTTCATTGCTATAATCTTTTTTTAATCCAAGGAAACTCTTTAGCTGTGTGTATACACTCTCCTATGAATTCTGTCAAGATTATGTTCCCTTGCAGATGATGCACAGAACCGTGGTTTTAAACGCATTTAATTTGGCATTTGCCTTCTCAAGTATGTTTGGATTAACATTGTGGAGCATATTTAAATTAGCTGAAAACAAGCAAAGCAGGGGAAAGATGTACTTTCTAGAAGTCATCAAGTTAGATGTTCTGGATAAGGTGTCCCTAGTCGCAAGGAGTTTCAGGTGGCTCAGTGGTAAAGAATGCACCTGCCAATGCAGGAGACACTGGAGACAGGTTCGATCCCTGGGTCAGGAAGATCCCCTGGAGGAGGGCATGGCAACCCCCTCCAGTATTCCTCCCTGGGAAATCCCATGGATGGAGGAGCCTGGAGGGCCACAGTTGGCAGGGTCCCAAAGAGCCAGATGTGACTGAGCAACTGAGAATGCATGCACTGCCAAGGGCAGTCATGTCTCTACCTAGTGGGCTGCCCCTTTGTACTTTGAGAAAGAAGTTACACTGACTCTGTACCTGAGACATGCTGCCAGGTTGATGCGAGCCAAGGCATTGGAGAGGTTTACGTTTGGGGGTTGATCTAAATCTTATTCTATAAAAGGACTCCATCTTTCTTTTTTTAACCAAAAAGATACAAAAAAAAAAAAAAAAAGGAAGCTTTGTTGGAGAGACATTTTTTGTGGAACACTCCATAGAAAGGGGGAACAGTTCTTTCATATTTTAGAAATAAAAGAATGAAAGGCAAGAAAGTCTTCTAATATAAGCTTAAATGTGTTTGTCATTTGAAAGATTGTCTGCCTTATTTTGCTCACAGTCTCTGGGGTGTCATAACTGAGCAGCTGGGTATATTTTCAGAACTTCTAGCACAGAACAGTCCTCTTCAGCCCTACCCAGTGAGCAGGGTCTTTCTGTCTTGGTCATTGTCCACTCTGGCTTTTGGTGAGCTGAGAATATCTTACTGCTGTCTTGGGTCTACCCTGGTAGTTCTGTGTAACTAAGAAAGCTTCTGCTCACTTGACCCTCTACCCAATTCTGATTTCTTTTAGAGTCTGGAGTCATGGGCTAATCCACCACATATATTTCCTCACTGGGTATACCATACCTGTCACTGAGGAGTTGCTCTGTAGGATACGGAAAAAGTATACAGAACCGTGGTTTTAAACGCATTTAATTTGGCATTTGCCTTCTCAAGTATGTTTGGATTAACATTGTGGAGCATATTTAAATTAGCTGAAAACAAGCAAAGCAGGGGAAAGATGTACTTTCTAGAAGTCATCAAGTTAGATGTTCTGGATAAGGTGTCCCTAGTCGCAAGGAGTTTCAGGTGGCTCAGTGGTAAAGAATGCACCTGCCAATGCAGGAGACACTGGAGACAGGTTCGATCCCTGGGTCAGGAAGATCCCCTGGAGGAGGGCATGGCAACCCTCCAGTATTCCTCCCTGGGAAATCCCATGGATGGAGGAGCCTGGAGGGCCACAGTTGGCAGGGTCCCAAAGAGCCAGATGTGACTGAGCAACTGAGAATGCATGCACTGCCAAGGGCAGTCATGTCTCTACCTAGTGGGCTGCCCCTTTGTACTTTGAGAAAGAAGTTACACTGACTCTGTACCTGAGACATGCTGCCAGGTTGATGCGAGCCAAGGCATTGGAGAGGTTTACGTTTGGGGGTTGATCTAAATCTTATTCTATAAAAGGACTCCATCTTTCTTTTTTTAACCAAAAAGATACAAAAAAAAAAAAAAAAAGGAAGCTTTGTTGGAGAGACATTTTTTGTGGAACACTCCATAGAAAGGGGGAACAGTTCTTTCATATTTTAGAAATAAAAGAATGAAAGGCAAGAAAGTCTTCTAATATAAGCTTAAATGTGTTTGTCATTTGAAAGATTGTCTGCCTTATTTTGCTCACAGTCTCTGGGGTGTCATAACTGAGCAGCTGGGTATATTTTCAGAACTTCTAGCACAGAACAGTCCTCTTCAGCCCTACCCAGTGAGCAGGGTCTTTCTGTCTTGGTCATTGTCCACTCTGGCTTTTGGTGAGCTGAGAATATCTTACTGCTGTCTTGGGTCTACCCTGGTAGTTCTGTGTAACTAAGAAAGCTTCTGCTCACTTGACCCTCTACCCAATTCTGATTTCTTTTAGAGTCTGGAGTCATGGGCTAATCCACCACATATATTTCCTCACTGGGTATACCATACCTGTCACTGAGGAGTTGCTCTGTAGGATACGGAAAAAGTATACAAGATGGTGAAGTCACCAGCTACTTAGGTGAGGAGAGAACAGTGCACTTAAGTCATAGGTGCATACCATGGGGTGATACACAAAGCTTACTCATCTGCTTTTTGAAGAGTAATTGCTGTGTGTATTATAAATAAGAATATTAGGGAAGACTCTCTGGGAATGATACTTCTGAAACTAAGCTCTGAGGACCGGTTTTGAGGAGTGAGAGGGACATATTACCTAAAGAAATCTCACAGCAGTGAGACATATGGGCACAAGGAATTTGTTACTTGTGAAAAAAGGATCATTGGTATCCAGCTGCCCTGATCTGCCAATAACAACTAGGATTATGTCCTTGGACAAGTTCCTTAAATACCAAAAGCCTTAGTTCTTAAATCTGTACAATGCGGTAGAATCTACCCATTGTGATTTGGTGTCAGGAATAAATGAAATCATACACATAAATCGTTTGACATGGTATCTGATGCTATATGTGTAGTAAATGTTAGTTGTCACTGTTTCTCAGTCTATGTCCTACTCCATAGTCATCTTTACAGTATCTGATAGTGGTTTAAAAATTGTTCAATTTGGACATCACTTCTTCCTTAGCTTCTATTGAACTGATGCCTCCTCTTTGTCCATGACTCTTCCATCCCTCATAAGGCCTCTTTTTGTTGGGGACCTTTCACTCCTGTGCCTTTAAGAACTGCCTGTGTGGTGATGATTTCTCCAATCTTGAAGCATATTTCAGACCGTTGGCTGAAACTTCTGCTTAGATATCCCCCGGCACTCACAATGCCGTATATCCAGAACAGAAGCCCTTCTTCCTTCTTCTCAGCTCACAGCTACTAGTCATCAGCCATCATTGATGGTACCAGCAGGTTTCCGGTCAGATGTAAAGGCTCAGTGTTACCACTGACTGCTTCTCTCAGTAACTTCTCACTGCATACTTGTCAACTTTGTAGCAGATGTTGTTTTTCTCTCTGTTGTTTCCACTGTTAGAATGCTTGTAACTCTTTCTAGCTAGTAACCTTGCCCCTGTGCAGTCCATTTTCTCTGCGGGCCATTGACATATATGTCCTCCAAAAGCCTGGTCCCAATCTGGCACCGCCTTTGCCCCAAGGCCTCCAGTTCCCCCCTGTTCACTGTTGGCTGAATATAGTTTCTCTAAGCAAGTGCCCAGTCCACACAAGCTCCGACTCACTCCCACCTTTTCCATGACATGCTTCTGTACACCTGCTCTGGGTAATCCATGCTCTGATCAAACTGGCAGTGCTCTGAACTGCCCTTTGCTTTCCTGATTCTGGACACTTCTTCCTGCCTGGAATTCCTGGCCCTTCCTAGCTTTGCTTTCTCATGGTTGCTCTTTAAGATCCACCTGAGTTCCGAGACTCTACATAAAGTTCTCCCTCCTCTCTTTCAGTATTTGTCACTTCCTACCTGTGGGAGTGTGTTTATGCACCTGTGTGTTTATGCACACGTTGTGTCTTCTACTGGATCATAAGCACCTGACCCATGTTTTACCACCTCCCCTTCCATGCTCACTTTCCAGCACTATGTATTCTGCCTAGTTATTGTTCAGCAGTGTTTCTTGAATCAGTAATGCTGTGAGAAACATAAAGCCATGTAATTAAAAGCAAGGAGGGTATGGATGAAAATGGTATTGCAGAAAGATTAGTCTGATACTACTTCCATGAAGGATCTGAGCTATGTTTTCAGAATATTTGAAATTTAAAATGGGAGGTAAATTTGTTTTATTGAGACCCTGAATCCAGACTGATTCTTTCAGACATAGGGAAGGTCTAGAAAAAGCCTTTGAAATGGAGGTTAAAGGAAATACCTCTAATTCATACCTTTTCTCCTACTGATACACGCAGTTCAGCATCCCCACTTTAACCAGTGCTAAAGAAATAAGTACGTGATATTTGCCAAACCGTGTTGATATCCTCATATATAACTCACAGTTTAGATGGCCTGGTATGATAGAGAACCATATGTCACACTTCATACCTAAATACTTAGTGACATGAATACTTCCACAGAGACATACACACTTTGTGATCTGTGGATATCAAATTATGCACAGTGATCCATGGCCGTTTTTCTGGTTTTCATTTGCCATTTGTTTCTTTATCTTTAGGTTCGGCGTAGTTTTTTTCCATGGAAAATGTCATTGGTAGTGGAATTGAGAATTACAACTATACCCAGCAATTTTGAAAGCTTAACTGCTCATTTTCTCAGCGTCCCACTACTGTTACTGGCTTCTCCTGATCTTTTTAAAAGCGTTTAAACATTAAGTATGTGAATTCTTGAGTATAATTGGTACTACATTTTAGGTTTATAATCAAAATCACAGAATCAAAAATCCAGGAGGGCAGGTTTTAGTTTTATATGAAGGAAAATGGAACTGTCACAAAAGCGAAGTGTCTCTCAGAGATACTATTTTTTTAATTATTTTACTTAAAGATAGTCAAGTGTATAATTACTTGACACATCTAAGTGCCTTCCCAGTAATTTATTATATTAGGTGATCTAAAAAATGAATGCTAATATCTGATAATGTCAACAAGGTTTGACAAATATTAGGCACTTATTTAGCACTGGTTTTCTGAAAACATAACTCAGATCTTTCTATGCTTGGTTCTTGGTTTCTATGCCTGGCAGACTACGGCCCATTGGGTCACAAAGTGTCAGACACAACTGAGTGACTGAACATGCGCAGAGCTTCCGAGGTGGTTTTAATGCACCACCAAGGTCAAGAATTTCTGCACTAGATACAGGCAGTTTGTGGAAAGAAGGCACAGGGAGGTTTAGGAAAGGCTGGCTTCTCTGGTGGGTCAGCAGTACAGAATCTGCTTGCAATGCAGAAGACCTGGGTTTGATCCCTGGGTTGGGAAGATCCCCTGGAGAAGGAAATGGCAACCCACTCTTGCCTGGCGTATCCCATGGACAGAGGAGCCTGGTGGGCTATAGTCCATTGGGTTGCAGAGACTCTTAACATGGCTTAGCGACTAAACAGCAACTGATTTGGCAATTGAATAGCAAATAGGTATTAGTTTTCATTCTTTCTCTTAAGGCATAAAGAGGCTTAAGGGAGAGAGAGAGAGATGATGAATGTCTCAGCACTTCTGTGGCTTATTGTAGATGCTAGTGAGTTTCCTCAGCAGAAATACCCTTACATGGCTGCAATCCAAGGACAGTTTCCTCTTCCTCTCATGACCGAAGGGATCACTGTGGACTTCTACTCCCCCTTCATGCCAGTTGCTGTTGTTGATAAGAGAAGCTTAAATATAAGAGATTCCTGTGGCATCACTGAGTCAATGGACAGGAGTTTGAGTGAGCTCCAGGAGATGGTGAAGGACAGGGAAGCCTGGCGAGCTGTAGTCCATGGGCTCACAAAGAGTTGGACACAATGGAGCAACTGAACTGAGCTGCAGCATTCTGGGTGAGGGGAGAAGTCCCTGCACAATCACTTTCTCTTTTTCATTCTTTCCTTTGTCACAGTCCCATCAGGCTGGACTCTGCCCACTCTCACAAAAGTCTATAACTGACCTGACTAAAAAATATGCAGGTGTGTGCTGAGGCCACATGGCTCACCCTTCTCCCATGACTGTCTTCTTCCCTTGTGCGATACACAGGGGGCTTCTGTTACCACTCTGCCCTGGGTTTCTGCTTCTAACAGTCCTCTGTCTGGTTCTTTCTTCACTCTCAGACCTCAAATCTTAATTCTTTATTTCTGACTCCTCAAAGGGCTCTTGCAGTCTCAAATTCTTCAGCAGGCATTTTTGGAAAATTAGGTCTTGGATCCCTTTCCTTCACCTTGGCTTCATTGTGCATTTTCTTCTCCTGATGTAATGTTCACACTTAAACGCCCCATTCCCTCAACTCTGGGTCTAAACCATGGGCTTTCCTTTCAAACCTTCCTTTCTCTTCCTGTTTTTCTTGGGGCTACAAGTATTTTCTTTCATTCATGCCAGAACGAGTCAAATTAAAGCACTTTCAAAATTAAACAAGCAGAACCAACAACAGATTGAGTCCTACTTGCTGTCCGATTCTTTCATAACAGTATACTGTAGAGTTTCCCTTTCTTCTGTGTTCACACTGCTTCTTTCTTAGTCCGAGGCCGACAGGATTCATGATGGTGTTGCTTAGTTGCTAAGTCATGTATGACTCTTTGCGACCTGTGGATTCTTTAATATTCTTGCCATGAGAACCCCATGAACAATATAAAAAGGCAGAGTTTGTATTGTCCTCTAAAGTACATCTTTTTGTGTCTCCTTGGAAATGCTCTGGAATAGACTTGACTAAACAAACCCAAACTCGGACATTTCTCCATTTAATCAGCTAGCTGGGAAAGGGATCATAAGGCAGCTTCCAAAGGAATGGTGATTTTTCTTTCTCTTCAGTTCAATGGAAAGTACAATAGCTGTTTATTATTACTCTTTAAACTATGTGTTATGTATGCTCTTTTATTCCTGCCTAGAGAACCCATGGACAGAGGAGACTGGTGAGCCGGTGAACTACAGTGCCTGGGGTCACAGAAAGAGTCAGACACAACTGAGTGACTTAATACTTTTTTTGTATATGTAAAATGAATTACAGTCATTTTGTTAAAAAGTTCACACTATGTATTATTGTATTCTTGAGCCTAAACTTGAAATGCCAGTGATTAAATATTGAATCTCAAATATACTATCATGTCTTTCCTACTGCTCGACAATAGACGTCTTCTCTCTAGTCACATTGTTGTCACTGCTGTTTGGTTATTAAGTCGTGTCCTACTCTTTGCAACCCCATGGAGCCTGCCCGGCCCCTCTGTCCATGGGGTTTCCAGGCACATACTGGAGTGGGTCACCGTTTCCTTCTCCAGGGATCAAACCCATGTCCCCTGTGGCTCCTGCATTGGCAGGTGGATTCTTTACCCCTGAGCCACCTGCAAAGCCCCTACTCACATTAATTCCTTCAATAACCCACATTTGTTTCCGCATCAAAACCTTATTCTTAAATCTCAGAAGTCCTATTCCTCCTTCTTGCTAAGATTTATGTTTTCCTTCATCTTTTTTGGCAGATCTTTCTGCACAGTCTTTCCTGTCCTTGCCTGGGACTCTTGTTTATCTTCAAATCTCCAAATCCCCATGTTTGGTTGCATACTGTGGTATAATCTACTGGACCTATTTTTTATTTATTTTTTTTTTTTTAGTGTAGTTAGTATTTTTCCTCAATTAGAATATAAAAATCCTAGAGGGTTAGCCATCAATCTTAGGGTATTTTGTTTTATATATGCTGGAAGTTGCAGCTTTTGTTTGGTCTAATTGTGTGTCAAAATAATTCAGAGAATGTAACTATAAACTTGGAGTGAGCCAAAAATATTGAAGGCCAGATACAATCTTAGAGTATTGAGAACAATGACCTTTGAAAAAAGGACTTCAAAGCTCTACCAAATGTAATAATCCCACAGGCAAAATCACCTTTTGGAACATTTTGCTCAGAATCACGTGTGCTAATGTTATGTTTATAGCACACTTTCGGAAGATGGACTAAAATTGCCATATGGTACATATTTAATCTATTCTCTGATTATCATCAAATCAATTTTCTTTCATTTTAAATTTCCATTTTTAGGTTCATTTTCATCAGCTTCCTTGATAAACATGGCACATGGCTTGATTTCTAAATTTTGTACTTTTTTCTTTATCATTTTCATCTAGGAAAATTACTAAAAGTGTCCAGGAAAATGATTCCATTCTCTCTTGCCATGTAGTCTTTTGATTAACAGGCAGCTTGTAATAATGACTTTTAACTTACCTAAAGCTGAAAGTCGATGTACAGATTGCCCTTTTTAATGTTTATTTTGATACTTATTATCATTTCAAATAGTATCTTATGGGTTAAGATGAGGAGTATCATGGTGCTAGCTATATGTTAGTTGTGCGGTGACTCAAATATTCACAGTTTGCTAGAATCTGAGCATTTATGTTAAAATTAATTATTTCCATCAGAGATACAATTAAAGTCATCCAAGTATTGAAATTCACTTTAATAGTAAGATTTATCCTCTTACATGTTTTTGGTTGTAAGAATTTGTTACAGTGTCCTCTTTATAGTAAATACACATACACACACTTTCTGATAGAACTTGAAGTTTGCTCAAAATGTACCCACAACCCATATTTTCCTTCAAGGAAAGACAAACACACATTGTGAAGACCGTTTTAAGTGGGACTTCAAACACTTCAGTAGAAACTATTTCAGAACACGTAAATGTTACATATCTTTTCCAATATATTATCGTAAGTCTAGCAACATTTTAAGACTGATACTGAGAAGGTATACAAAATAAAGGGAAATTGCAATGTAATAAATGTTTATGTCTCCCCAAAATTCGTGTTGGAATCTTAACCCCCAAGGTGACGGTCTCCAGTGTGGAGCCTTTGGGAACTGATTGGGTCAGGAGGGCACCAACCGCACTTTTGCACCCTTTTAGAGAGACCCCACCAAGCAAGAGCACCCTCCCTCCTTCTCTGTGAGGAAAGAGAAAGAAAGTTATCTTTGAACCAGGAAACAAATCCTTGCCAGACCCCATATCTCCTGAAACCTTGACCTTGGACTTCCCAGGCTCTAGAACTGTTATTTGAAAGCTCCCCAGTCTGCATAATTGTGCTACAGCACCACAATCGGACTAAGGCAGAAAGAAAACTATAGACCATATGCCCGAATGGAATGGCTAATGTCTTTGAGTAGTTCCTATTCACTAGCTGCTATGATAAGGTTTTTCAGAGGTGGAGAGACATGAAGTAATTGCCAGGAATTGCTAGATTCCGTAGTAGTAAAATTGCACATAAGACCCAGAAATCTCTGAAATCAGAACCCCTTAATCAGGTAATTAACGAAATATTATTCTTGCTTTCTGGATCCAAAAGTTTTAAATAAATTGTTGAGAAAAATAGAATCCATAAGAAATCAGAAGAAGATTGGACATTTACTAAAAGTGTCCAGGAAAATGATTCCATTCTCTCTTGCCATGTAGTCTTTTGATTAACAGGCAGCTTGTAATAATGACTTTTAACTTACCTAAAGCTGAAAGTCGATGTACAGATTGCCCTTTTAATGTTTATTTTGATACTTATTATCATTTCAAATAGTATCTTATGGGTTAAGATGAGGAGTATCATGGTGCTAGCTATATGTTAGTTGTGCGGTGACTCAAATATTCACAGTTTGCTAGAATCTGAGCATTTATGTTAAAATTAATTATTTCCATCAGAGATACAATTAAAGTCATCCAAGTATTGAAATTCACTTTAATAGTAAGATTTATCCTCTTACATGTTTTTGGTTGTAAGAATTTGTTACAGTGTCCTCTTTATAGTAAATACACATACACACACTTTCTGATAGAACTTGAAGTTTGCTCAAAATGTACCCACAACCCATATTTTCCTTCAAGGAAAGACAAACACACATTGTGAAGACCGTTTTAAGTGGGACTTCAAACACTTCAGTAGAAACTATTTCAGAACACGTAAATGTTACATATCTTTTCCAATATATTATCGTAAGTCTAGCAACATTTTAAGACTGATACTGAGAAGGTATACAAAATAAAGGGAAATTGCAATGTAATAAATGTTTATGTCTCCCCAAAATTCGTGTTGGAATCTTAACCCCCAAGGTGACGGTCTCCAGTGTGGAGCCTTTGGGAACTGATTGGGTCAGGAGGGCACCAACCGCACTTTTGCACCCTTTTAGAGAGACCCCACCAAGCAAGAGCACCCTCCCTCCTTCTCTGTGAGGAAAGAGAAAGAAAGTTATCTTTGAACCAGGAAACAAATCCTTGCCAGACCCCATATCTCCTGAAACCTTGACCTTGGACTTCCCAGGCTCTAGAACTGTTATTTGAAAGCTCCCCAGTCTGCATAATTGTGCTACAGCACCACAATCGGACTAAGGCAGAAAGAAAACTATAGACCATATGCCCGAATGGAATGGCTAATGTCTTTGAGTAGTTCCTATTCACTAGCTGCTATGATAAGGTTTTTCAGAGGTGGAGAGACATGAAGTAATTGCCAGGAATTGCTAGATTCCGTAGTAGTAAAATTGCACATAAGACCCAGAAATCTCTGAAATCAGAACCCCTTAATCAGGTAATTAACGAAATATTATTCTTGCTTTCTGGATCCAAAAGTTTTAAATAAATTGTTGAGAAAAATAGAATCCATAAGAAATCAGAAGAAGATTGGACATTTTTAGTAAATAAAATTTTATAATCTGGGGCTTCCCTGGTGGTCCAGTGAGTATAGAGTCCGCCTTGCAGTGCAAGAGGCACCGCTTTGATCCCTGGCCCAGGAAGATCCCATGTGCCGCGGAGCAGCTGGGCCAGTGTGTCCAATTACGAGCCAGCGCTCTGGAGCACGTGCGCCCAGAGCTAAGTGCTCTGCAGTGAGAGAGGCCACTGCAGTGGGAGGCCCACACAGGCCAAAGAATAAAAAGATGGATGAAAATAAATATAAATAAGAAAGAGGCATGATGAGGAAAAGAAAAAAAGTATATAATCTGTTAGGAATTTTATTGCTATTTTGAATAAGGAATAGCTAATTATTAACAGCATCATACATGATACAGTCTGCATTCATGCATGGAATTCAGCATTCTTCAGGAAGTTCTTAGACATGCAATAACACCACTATAAAATGATTTGGAAGTCTTGGAAAGGATGAGACAAACTGATCGCAGTTGATATGATGACTTGAAAAATTCATATGTAAGTCTGGATTCAAATGAATCCAGAACTTCTCTGTTATTAGTTTGTAGCCTAGGTTATCCTCTTCAAATTCTTAATCTCTTCACCTGTAAAATGACAATAATAATAGCGCTCATTTTGTGAATTTGGGAAATCAATTGAAATAAATAATATATTGCTTTTAGCTCAGCATCTGAGTAAAAGTAAGTGCTTGCTAAATGTTAGACTACTATTAGTAAGTGCAATACTTACAAAGCTTGTGAATAAAAATGAAACCTGAACTTAGTAATACATGTAGAAAAATCACTCTGTTTTACATTCCAGCTACGAGGTCTCTTTGCTTTGCTATGCTCTCTCTAGAGCGGTGCTGTTTTTTTTGTTTTTTGTTTTTTAAAATTTATTTATTTATTTATTTATTTATTTTTAGCTATTCTGGGTTTTCACTGCTGCTGCAGGCTCTTCTCTAGTTGCAGGGAGTGGAGTCTACTCTCTAGCTGAGGTGAGCAGGCTTCTTGTTGTGGTGACTTTTCTTGTTGTGGAACTAGGGTTCTAGGGCACATGGGCTTCACTAGTTGAATTATTAAATATTAAAGCTTGAGAGGATCTCATATATTCATATAGTTTTATTTACTGTTGAATGCTGTCAAATCCCAACTTAACTCTTCAGCCCATAGCTTACTTTACACTTCACTGTGTGTCTGTTTGCCTGTCTTTCACCTACCTCTCCTTGTATTTCTTGATTTTCTCCATTGTACCTTGCACTTAGCAGACCCCAAATTGAAGTCAGCCGTTGATCGCACTGAGTTTCAAGGAAATGAACCCACTGAGGTTTCAAGGAAATATTTTTAGGAAGTCCAGTATGAGAGAAAGTGGCTGTCTCTGAGAATCCATCCTTTCCTCCTCCTTTAGTCATATGAGCCCCTATTTAAAAAAATGTTCTGGACACATTTTCTGTAGGATTCCTCTCTGTTAATGGCTTCCTGCAAGTTAGAGTAAAGGCAGTATGTTGTCCTATTTCTGTATCCTGCCGCCTACAACAGGCTTCCCTGGTGGCTCAGACGGTAAAGAATCTTTCTGCAGTGGAGGAGAGAATGGGTTCGAGCCTCGATTCTGGAAGATCTCCTGGAGAAGGACATGGCAACGCAGTCCAGTATTCTTGCCCAGAGAATCCCATGGACAGAGGAGCCTGGTGGCTGCAGTGCCTAGAACTAGTGGCCGTTTTGGAGCTAGAGGCGAATCGACTGAGGAGGCACCCAGGTGGTGAGCTGAAAGGAGCGTAGGTTCCTAGAACAGCCACGGCAGATGAGGCTGCCTGCCTCTCTGTGTGAGCGTGTAATGTACTCCCATGTTGTTTATGCCACTGTTCATTTAACCTGACGCCATCCTAAGACAAATACAGGGCTGCCACTGTGAACACATTAAGGATTTTAAAAAATTGAATAAATGGAAAGTCATACATAACAATATTAATAATGATCATCGTATGAATGTTTGATTGGCATCTAACCTGAGGATACAGTAAGTGCTAACTAAATTTTTGTTTATGTCAGCAACAATAAATGCTTGTTGAGTGAATGAACATTCCTTTAAGAAAGACATAATGCAGTCATTCAACATAAATGTACTGAGTAGCTGAAATACCAGCATTGGGCTGTATTAAGAATAAACACGAAACTAAAGAAAACAAAGGCAAACAAAAACAGGGAATTAAGATCCAGTACCTCAGTATAGTTCTTGTCATTGATGATTTGCCAATATTGACCAGACTGCTATCTGGGATAAACTTTCAGAAACAGCATTTTAAATTTTATTTATGAAAGCTGAATGAGAAACTTCTATACTGTTCCATTTCTGCTGTTTTCATATAACTTAAAAAGAAATGAATTATAAAATGAATATGGACAGAGTAAGCTAGACAGTCCTAAGGGACTTGCCCTTTGTTTTCTATAGACATTAGTGCGTGATGAATATGCTTTCCTCCTCTTTTTTAGTCATATGAGCCCTATTTAAAAAATGTTCTGGACACATTTTCTGTAGGATTCCTCTCTGTTAATGGCTTCCTGCAAGTTAGAGTAAAGGCAGTATGTTGTCCTATTTCTGTATCCTGCCGCCTACAACAGGCTTCCCTGGTGGCTCAGACGGTAAAGAATCTTTCTGCAGTGGAGGAGAGAATGGGTTCGAGCCTCGATTCTGGAAGATCTCCTGGAGAAGGACATGGCAACGCAGTCCAGTATTCTTGCCCAGAGAATCCCATGGACAGAGGAGCCTGGTGGCTGCAGTGCCTAGAACTAGTGGCCGTTTTGGAGCTAGAGGCGAATCGACTGAGGAGGCACCCAGGTGGTGAGCTGAAAGGAGCGTAGGTTCCTAGAACAGCCACGGCAGATGAGGCTGCCTGCCTCTGTGTGAGCGTGTAATGTACTCCCATGTTGTTTATGCCACTGTTCATTTAACCTGACGCCATCCTAAGACAAATACAGGGCTGCCACTGTGAACACATTAAGGATTTTAAAAAATTGAATAAATGGAAAGTCATACATAACAATATTAATAATGATCATCGTATGAATGTTTGATTGGCATCTAACCTGAGGATACAGTAAGTGCTAACTAAATTTTTGTTTATGTCAGCAACAATAAATGCTTGTTGAGTGAATGAACATTCCTTTAAGAAAGACATAATGCAGTCATTCAACATAAATGTACTGAGTAGCTGAAATACCAGCATTGGGCTGTATTAAGAATAAACACGAAACTAAAGAAAACAAAGGCAAACAAAAACAGGGAATTAAGATCCAGTACCTCAGTATAGTTCTTGTCATTGATGATTTGCCAATATTGACCAGACTGCTATCTGGGATAAACTTTCAGAAACAGCATTTTAAATTTTATTTATGAAAGCTGAATGAGAAACTTCTATACTGTTCCATTTCTGCTGTTTTCATATAACTTAAAAAGAAATGAATTATAAAATGAATATGGACAGAGTAAGCTAGACAGTCCTAAGGGACTTGCTTTTATATTTATCACTCTCATTTTACAGATGTGGTAAGACCTACAGGGTTAAGGAATATAGTTATACTCAGACATTCAGTGCGTGATGAAGCTGAATTTAAAAACCCAGGCATTCTTGCCCTAGCATTCTTAACCCATTACATGGAGTCAAACAGCTCAGTCCTTTCTGCTTCCATGTATCTATATCCTCAGCATAAAATAAGCTCTACTATTATATGGAATAAAAACCAGTCATGGGAGAAGGTTCCTCCAGACTAGGAAAGGAACTATTACTATAATTTCAAGGATTCATATATAATTTTAAAACTGCTTTGTTCCCTTCCCATTCAGTTCTGTAATATCACTAAGAAAATATTATTACTGAGTGAGAATCACTTAAGCTGAACAAATCATAACAGGAAACATCAGATTTAGATTAAAATTTACATCTACTTTAAAAGTTCTTTGCATGCACTGTTTATCTTGTATTGTCCTGAAACCACTAGATTCATAATTCTGGTAGAGACTTTATGTGACAATCAAATTATCCCCTTGTTGCTTTTAATAATAATGGCATTATGATTTGTGACTTAAAAAGTGAGAGTGTCTAACAGAGAGAATACTAAAATCAGGTATAATTGTAGTGGAACTACATGAGAATAAAGTGTACATTAAATGGACTAAGTTGAAATAATTCATTTATCATACACATGCAGAGCATTTTGATAAGCAAAAAAAAATGGATGCTGTTGTACAAATTAATTAAAGGCTGTTGCAGAGCATTTTAATTGATAAGCTTCAACATAAATGTACTGAGTAGCTGAAATACCAGCATTGGGCTGTATTAAGAATAAACACGAAACTAAAGAAAACAAAGGCAAACAAAAACAGGGAATTAAGATCCAGTACCTCAGTATAGTTCTTGTCATTGATGATTTGCCAATATTGACCAGACTGCTATCTGGGATAAACTTTCAGAAACAGCATTTTAAATTTTATTTATGAAAGCTGAATGAGAAACTTCTATACTGTTCCATTTCTGCTGTTTTCATATAACTTAAAAAGAAATGAATTATAAAATGAATATGGACAGAGTAAGCTAGACAGTCCTAAGGGACTTGCTTTTATATTTATCACTCTCATTTTACAGATGTGGTAAGACCTACAGGGTTAAGGAATATAGTTATACTCAGACATTCAGTGCGTGATGAAGCTGAATTTAAAAACCCAGGCATTCTTGCCCTAGCATTCTTAACCCATTACATGGAGTCAAACAGCTCAGTCCTTTCTGCTTCCATGTATCTATATCCTCAGCATAAAATAAGCTCTACTATTATATGGAATAAAAACCAGTCATGGGAGAAGGTTCCTCCAGACTAGGAAAGGAACTATTACTATAATTTCAAGGATTCATATATAATTTTAAAACTGCTTTGTTCCCTTCCCATTCAGTTCTGTAATATCACTAAGAAAATATTATTACTGAGTGAGAATCACTTAAGCTGAACAAATCATAACAGGAAACATCAGATTTAGATTAAAATTTACATCTACTTTAAAAGTTCTTTGCATGCACTGTTTATCTTGTATTGTCCTGAAACCACTAGATTCATAATTCTGGTAGAGACTTTATGTGACAATCAAATTATCCCCTTGTTGCTTTTAATAATAATGGCATTATGATTTGTGACTTAAAAAGTGAGAGTGTCTAACAGAGAGAATACTAAAATCAGGTATAATTGTAGTGGAACTACATGAGAATAAAGTGTACATTAAATGGACTAAGTTGAAATAATTCATTTATCATACACATGCAGAGCATTTTGATAAGCAAAAAAAAATGGATGCTGTTGTACAAATTAATTAAAGGCTGTTCAGACATTTAATTTTACATTAAGAGTCATAGTCTCCAACTCTTAGTGATATTTTGTAAAAATTTTTTGGCAATGATGATTTAATCTTCCAAAATACTCTCTTAAGTAGGACCACAGTTTGTGATTTCAGTTAGAAAGATAGAATGTGATGTAATATCCCAAGATATAGATAGTCCTGCATATGAGTAAGTTATACCCCCAGATTTATTAGTTGTAAGTTAAATAAATATTTAGAACACTAATGATTTTCTGATTAAAGAGTGTCTTAAATGGTAACAATGATCCCAAACTAGTTAACTAAAGACCTCTGAACCCCGATGTCCTATAGTGAACTAGATTTCATTTCCTTCTTTGTCATCCATGTAACTTCTTTGGTCAACTTGTCTTTATTAGACCTTTTGCTTATTTTTGAATTTTATTTTCTTAAAATGGTTGAGAGTTTTCAATATATTCTGGATACAAATCCTTTATCAAAAATGTATTATGCAAATATTTTTTCCCAATTGTAGTGTTTCTCTTCATTTTTAATCAGGTTTTTCAAAGACCAGGAATTCTTAATTTGCATTAAGTGTATCAATTTTTGTATTATTTTCTGCTTTATTTTTACTTTAAAAAAATTTATATTACAGTTGATTAGTAGTGTTATATTAACTTCAGATGTGCAGCAGTGGTTTAGTTATACATATAAATGTTTCTACTCTTTTTCAGTCTTCTTTCCAATTTAGGTTATTGCAGAATATTGAACAGAATTCCCTGTGCTACACTGTAGGTACTTGTTGATTGTCTGTTTTAAATATAGCAGTGTGTACATGTCAATCCCAAACTCCCAATGTACTCTTCTCCCCTTTCCTCCAGTAATCATAACTTTCTTCTCTTAAGTCTGTGAATCTGTTTCTGTTTTGAAAATAAGTTCACCTGTATCATTTTTTTAAAGATTCTGCATCTAAGCAATATCATACAATATCTTTATCTATCTGACTTAATTTTAATTCACTGAGTATGAAAATCTTCAGGTTCATCCATGTTGCTGAAAATGGCGTCATTTCATTCTTTTTAAAGGCTAAGTGTGGTCTTTCCAGATGGCTCAGTGATAAAGAATCTACTTGCTAATAAATAGGAGTTTGCAGGTTTGATCCCTGGGTCAGGAGGATCCACTCGATAAGAAAATGAAAACCCACTCCAGTATTTATTCTTGCCTGGAGAATTCCATGGAAGAGGATTCCCTTTTCTCCACCTCCTCTCTAGTATTTATTGTTAGTAGATTTTTTTCATGATGACCATTCTGATTCATTGTAGTTTTGATTTGCATTTCTCTAATGATTAGCAATGTTTAGCATCTTTTCATGTGCCTCTTAGACATCAGTATTTCTTCTTTGGAGGAGTGTCTGTTTAGGTCTTCTGGCCAGATTTGATTGGGTTCTTTGTTTTTTTTGACATTGAGCCACATCAGCTGTTTGTAAATTTTGGAGACAAATCCTTTATCAAAAATGTATTATGCAAATATTTTTTCCCAATTGTAGTGTTTCTCTTCATTTTAATCAGGTTTTTCAAAGACCAGGAATTCTTAATTTGCATTAAGTGTATCAATTTTTGTATTATTTTCTGCTTTATTTTTACTTTAAAAAAATTTATATTACAGTTGATTAGTAGTGTTATATTAACTTCAGATGTGCAGCAGTGGTTTAGTTATACATATAAATGTTTCTACTCTTTTTCAGTCTTCTTTCCAATTTAGGTTATTGCAGAATATTGAACAGAATTCCCTGTGCTACACTGTAGGTACTTGTTGATTGTCTGTTTTAAATATAGCAGTGTGTACATGTCAATCCCAAACTCCCAATGTACTCTTCTCCCCTTTCCTCCAGTAATCATAACTTTCTTCTCTTAAGTCTGTGAATCTGTTTCTGTTTTGAAAATAAGTTCACCTGTATCATTTTTTTAAAGATTCTGCATCTAAGCAATATCATACAATATCTT
This sequence comes from Tragulus kanchil, assembly GCA_022376925.1. Lineage (NCBI taxonomy): Eukaryota > Metazoa > Chordata > Mammalia > Artiodactyla > Tragulidae > Tragulus > Tragulus kanchil. Next base: position 104,598,989 of record JAIOJX010000024.1, read on the forward strand.
TATCTATCTGACTTAATTTTAATTCACTGAGTATGAAAATCTTCAGGTTCATCCATGTTGCTGAAAATGGCGTCATTTCATTCTTTTTAAAGGCTAAGTGTGGTCTTTCCAGATGGCTCAGTGATAAAGAATCTACTTGCTAATAAATAGGAGTTTGCAGGTTTGATCCCTGGGTCAGGAGGATCCACTCGATAAGAAAATGAAAACCCACTCCAGTATTTATTCTTGCCTGGAGAATTCCATGGAAGAGGATTCCCTTTTCTCCACCTCCTCTCTAGTATTTATTGTTAGTAGATTTTTTTCATGATGACCATTCTGATTCATTGTAGTTTTGATTTGCATTTCTCTAATGATTAGCAATGTTTAGCATCTTTTCATGTGCCTCTTAGACATCAGTATTTCTTCTTTGGAGGAGTGTCTGTTTAGGTCTTCTGGCCAGATTTGATTGGGTTCTTTGTTTTTTTTGACATTGAGCCACATCAGCTGTTTGTAAATTTTGGAGACTAATCCTTTGAAAAAATACTGTAATAGCATATCGATTTTTTGAAATGAGTTATATTTTTGGCATCCTGTTGAAGACATCTTTGCTTAAAAACAAGCTTATAAACATTTTCTCTGAGACTTTCTTCTAGAGTTTTTATAGTGAGGCTTTATATTTAGGTCTGTAGTCTATTTTGAGTTAATTGTTGCAAATAATGCAAAAACATGAGATTATCATAAATCTACATATGCAGCTTTGAGAACATGTCTGCTGTGTTTTGCCATATTTCACGGAATACCACAGTGTGGTGGTGCCAAGTACAGTGGTGTCAGCTCAAAATGTTTTCTCCATGAAGTAATTATGCAGCTCTTCTTTGCGTTTATAGTTATACCTATTTCAAAGACGAAGGACATGAGATAAAAAGAGATCTTGCTGTTTCCACCTGGCAGGTGTAAACAGTCAGAGCCCACTTTTCCTCACTCTGAATGTCATATGCTGTCCAGTGTTGTAGGAGGAAAATTATTTTCAGCAATAAAGTTCCCATGCTGTGAATACTCTGCAGACCACAACTGAACGTGCCTTTCCACCTCCGCCTCCCCACTGCAGTCTGGCCTCCGCACCCTAGAGCCCTGGTGCCCTCAGACCCAGCATGACCCTTGACCCTAACGCCCAAGCGAATGGATAAAGTGATGCCCTGTTGAAAGGATTCAACAGGTCTATGGATAAGCAAACTGTAGCATATCCACTCGATGGAATTTGACCGAGCCCACAACAAAGATGAACTTTCAAATGCATTATGCTGATAGAAGCTACAGTCAAAAGACTACCTTTATATGACATTTTGCAAAAGGGACAGAAAATAAATCCGTGGTTGCCAGGGAAGAGGGGTGGGGAAAAATTGTCTCCAAAGGGGCGGGGACAGCTGAAAAAAAAAAGTTCCAATTTTTCGATTAGAGTGTTGTCTAGACAATTATATCTGTCCGTCAGAACTGTTCTCAGTAGAGTGTAGATTTTAGTTTATGTAAAACATTTATAGAAGAGGCATAACTAAAAGACATAAATGCAGATTTTCTATTGATTAAGCTCTTTTATTCTGCTAAACCAGAGTGGACCAACTGAGTCAGTCAGCCTGCTTCTTCTGAAAGAATATAGTCCCTAAACAGTGAATTTCCTCTCTGGGCACCCCCTGAACAGCAGCCAGAATTCCTGCCCCCAGCAGGTGCCTGCTCAAGTGGGCCTTGAGTTGACTTCAGCCAGCATTGAACAGTTGCTTCTTTGGGAATGGGAATACCCAGCAATTTCACAGTTCTTAAGTTTTGTTGTGTTTAGGAATCAAAAGTAAACATCTGTTTTTAAGAAAAGTACAGTAAGACTTAAAGAAACTTGAAGCAAAGCATATAGGACCTCGGCCTGGTGTCTCCACACACAAAGCTATTTGACAACAGCGCTGCTATCTCTTGCCAACACCCTGCTGCCTCTTAGAACATTTCAGCCTAATAGCATCCTATCTTTTGTCTACCAACCTTTTGTAAGTAGTCTAATGGACAGTTTATATGCTGGTGTTCCTCATGTAAATGAGATCATTATCCTTTTAAAGGTATAAAGTCTCCTCTATGTGATGGAGCTTTCTAAGAAACAGGCTTGACCTTTCTTTCCCCTACTCTGGATGCCTGCAGAGCCTGCACACATTAGCTAGAATTTGACTCCATGACATTTTTACTTCATTTTCTTTTTCCGCTCTGTTGGACACATGGAACAACCATTTACGTTCTTTCATGACCCAAGATGCTCTCTAATCTCTTTCCAGCTGTGGCATTTGTCATTCAGTCACATCAGGATATGGTGACCCTTCTTTCCCCACTGCAATTCCCAGCTGTTAATTGATTCATTTGAGAGAAGGACTGAGACACAGTCCTATGGACTTAGCACCAATTTAATTAGCGTTAACCAGAAAAGTGGGAAGAAAAGCAGTTTCCTTTGGAGTGAAAACATATTCTTTATGAGGCAGTAGGGGAAACAAATAATAATCGTTTTAATTTTTTAAGTGCTGTGGATGATAATCTTAAAGGCAGCATTTCCTTCTATTAATGATGATGGTGACAATAATAATAATTATAAATAACATGAATAGTAATCGTGATTCAAATGCAGATTTTTTTTATTACAAAACTCATACTATAAATCATTATCATAAGAAATTGATTTGATAACTACCACCAGTGTGTCAGAAACTGTGCTGATCACCTTGTGTCCTAACAGCCCAACAAGATGAGCTGCAGTAAGCCAATTTGATAGAAAGGGACATTGAGGTTCAGAGTGAGGAGTGACTTTTCTACGGTCACCCATTTGCATCAAAACCAGTGAATTTCCTCTCGGGGCCCCCTTCTTTGGGGAGTTGACTTCAGCCAGCATTGAACAGTTGCTTCTTTGGGAATGGGAATACCCAGCAATTTCACAGTTCTTAAGTTTTGTTGTGTTTAGGAATCAAAAGTAAACATCTGTTTTTAAGAAAAGTACAGTAAGACTTAAAGAAACTTGAAGCAAAGCATATAGGACCTCGGCCTGGTGTCTCCACACACAAAGCTATTTGACAACAGCGCTGCTATCTCTTGCCAACACCCTGCTGCCTCTTAGAACATTTCAGCCTAATAGCATCCTATCTTTTGTCTACCAACCTTTTGTAAGTAGTCTAATGGACAGTTTATATGCTGGTGTTCCTCATGTAAATGAGATCATTATCCTTTTAAAGGTATAAAGTCTCCTCTATGTGATGGAGCTTTCTAAGAAACAGGCTTGACCTTTCTTTCCCCTACTCTGGATGCCTGCAGAGCCTGCACACATTAGCTAGAATTTGACTCCATGACATTTTTACTTCATTTTCTTTTTCCGCTCTGTTGGACACATGGAACAACCATTTACGTTCTTTCATGACCCAAGATGCTCTCTAATCTCTTTCCAGCTGTGGCATTTGTCATTCAGTCACATCAGGATATGGTGACCCTTCTTTCCCCACTGCAATTCCCAGCTGTTAATTGATTCATTTGAGAGAAGGACTGAGACACAGTCCTATGGACTTAGCACCAATTTAATTAGCGTTAACCAGAAAAGTGGGAAGAAAAGCAGTTTCCTTTGGAGTGAAAACATATTCTTTATGAGGCAGTAGGGGAAACAAATAATAATCGTTTTAATTTTTTAAGTGCTGTGGATGATAATCTTAAAGGCAGCATTTCCTTCTATTAATGATGATGGTGACAATAATAATAATTATAAATAACATGAATAGTAATCGTGATTCAAATGCAGATTTTTTTTATTACAAAACTCATACTATAAATCATTATCATAAGAAATTGATTTGATAACTACCACCAGTGTGTCAGAAACTGTGCTGATCACCTTGTGTCCTAACAGCCCAACAAGATGAGCTGCAGTAAGCCAATTTGATAGAAAGGGACATTGAGGTTCAGAGTGAGGAAGTGACTTTTCTGACGGTCACCCATTTGCCATGACAGGGCCCAGAGCCCAGCTATGCTCTGACACTCAGTCCATGCTTCTCAGCACCACCTGACCTATACTGCCTGTAGAATAATAAGGCACTAACAAAGACACTCCTGGAAGTGTCAAGGGCATTGGTGGAAACTTTTTAAAATGTGTAAATTATGATCCAGGCTATGATTCTGATGGGCATTGCTTCTGGACTTGACCTACTATATTTACAGGTTATTAGGATTTAATAAAATGTAGGATCTTAGAACTGTAGGGTAGCAATATGAGTTTTAAAGGTGTTACTGCATTTATTCAACCATGGACATTAGTCGATCACTTAATATGTGCATGCAGAGTCATAAGGTAAAATCTCTATGCTTCAGGAATCTGCTAATGTCAGGTATGAATGGATAAAGGGATAGGAGATGTCACTACAGCATTGATACATTTTATGATACAAGTATGCCCAGGAGCTTATCCGAACATAGGAGAGAGCAGTTTATGTTAGTGCATGCATGCATCCTCAGTCATTTTCTTCTCTTTGCGACCCCTGTGGACTGTAGCCTGTCAGGCGCTACTGTCCGTGGGATTCTCCAGGCAAGACTACTGGAGTGGGTTGCCATTTCCATCTCCAGCAGATCTTCCTAACTCTGAGATCAAAACCTTGTCTCCTGTGTCTTCTGCACTGGCAGTCAGATTCTTTCCGAGGGTCTGAGCTTATCACTGAAGCCTTCCCAGAGCAGGTGATACTGAGCTGAGTTGTGGGATGGGAAGTTGAAGGAAAGGTTTGTGTGAAAAGCAGGGAGGCATCCATCAGTGATGACTGGATCAAAAAGTGTGTTGGGTGTAGTGTTATGTGAATGTATTTGGTGACTTCTTAGCATGGCAGTGGTTGTTCGGTCACTCATTCCTGTCTGAACTGCAGCTTGCCAGGCTTCCCCGTCCTTCACCATTTCCTGGAGCTTGCTCGAACTATTTCCATTGACTCAATGATGCCATTCAACCATCTCATCCACTGTCATACTCTTCTCCTACCGCCTTCTATTTTTCCCAGCATCAGGGTCTTTTCCAATGAGTGGTTGGCCAAAGTATTGTAGCTTCATATTCTAGCATAAGTCCTTCCAATGAATGTTCAGGGTTGGTTTCCTTTAGGATTGACTGGTGTGATCTTCTTGCAATCCAAGGGACCTTCAAGAACCTTCCCCAACACCACAATGCAAAGGCATCATTTCTTCAGCACTCAGCCTTCTCTATGGTTCAACTCTCACATCCATACATGACTACTGGAAAAACCATAACTTTGACTGTATAGACCTTTGTCTGCTTTTTAAGACTCTGTCTAGATTTGTCATAGCTTTCCTTCCAAGGAGTAAGCATCTTTTAATTTCATGGCTGCAATCACTGTCTGTGTTGATTTTGGAGCCCCCCCCCAGATAAAGTCTGTTACTGTTTCCATTGTTTGCCCATCTGTTTGCCATGAAGTGATGGGACCGATGCCATGATCTTAGTTTTTTGAATGTTGAGTTTTAGGCCAACTTTTTCACTCTCCTCTTTCAGCTCCCCCAGGAGGCTCTTTAGTTCCTCTTTGCTTTCTGCCATAAGGGTGATGTCATCTGCATTGAGGTTATTGATGTTTCCCCTGGCAATCTTGATTCCAGCTTGTGCCTCAACCCGACTGGCATTTCGCATAATGTACTCTATATATAAGTTAAATAAGCAGGGTGACAATATACAGACTTGACATACTCTTTTCCCAATATGGAACCAGTCTTTTTTTACGTGTCCACTTCTAACCATTGTTTCTTGACTTGCGTACAGATTTCTCAGAAGGCAGGTAAGGTGGATATGGAGGTGGATAGGCATAGTAACTCTGTCTTAGTAACTCTCCCTTGCTTAAGTTACATAGTGCGCAATTTTGTATCTCTTTTATCTTAGTCACATCTTGAGAGCAGGAGCTATTACTGCTTTAGTGTATGCTTCCCAGCAGCCGCAGAGCTCTGGTTGCCTGGGAGGGAAACAAAGTGTTCACTGTAACCCTTCAAGTTCACAAGTAGATCTTAAGTTTCTTGTGCAGAATTTCAGCCCTGTCATCAAAGTTAAAAGGATTTTTGACAACAAGCTGAATTAATTTCATTCTATATGTCTTTTCATGGACATTTTTTCCCCAGTATTTTTTTTTTTTTTTTTTGCAGCTCTGAAGTAAGGGTGCACCAGTCAATAATGGTGTGTTATATTTAAGTGCAGTGGTTTTTAAAAATCTTTCCTAGTTATTCATATGCGTTTTATAATCCACAGAATTTTAATGGTCAGAGAATATGATGATTTGATTCATTCTTTGGATGCTTTGGGTGTCAGGTTGTCTGAATCAAGATCCTGTGTCACCTGGGACAACTCCTTAATTTTTCTGGTACTCAATTTTCTCATATGTAAAGTAGGGCTAATAATAATCTATTCCATAAAGCCCTTGTGAAAAATTAAATGAGATGATACTTGAAATGTGCTAAGCTTTTCTTTTTCTTACATGTGTTCCAACTTTCAATACCAGAAGGAGTTAATGCTTCTCCCCAATTGCCAGAATTACCAGTAAGAGAAATTACTGAAAATCTTGCAAGACGTGACATTATTTTATTTTATTATGCAAATAAATTTGACCTCCACAGATTATTTACTTTGCTTAAGGAGCCTAATTTCTTCTGTAACGCTAACCAAACAGTTTATTCCATTTTTTGCAACAATTTATAATGAACCTTAAAAGAAGTACTGATTATCTTAAAGTTTTTGGCTCAATTACATATTTCAAATGCTCAGTGACTAAGGAAAGCATGTCATTTTCTCCTCTCCTGCACATGGAGTGTAACAATAGACTGTGAATAGACCAAATCAGAAAGATACAAATACCAGTGTAAGGGGCCCATTGTGTTTAGTGTGTAGCTCTGATCAATACTGATGCATTATGACCCCCCTATGGATAGTGAGTTTTAACTCTGTCTTAGTAACTCTCCCTTGCTTAAGTTACATAGTGCGCAATTTTGTATCTCTTTATCTTAGTCACATCTTGAGAGCAGGAGCTATTACTGCTTTAGTGTATGCTTCCCAGCAGCCGCAGAGCTCTGGTTGCCTGGGAGGGAAACAAAGTGTTCACTGTAACCCTTCAAGTTCACAAGTAGATCTTAAGTTTCTTGTGCAGAATTTCAGCCCTGTCATCAAAGTTAAAAGGATTTTTGACAACAAGCTGAATTAATTTCATTCTATATGTCTTTTCATGGACATTTTTTCCCCAGTATTTTTTTTTTTTTTTTTTGCAGCTCTGAAGTAAGGGTGCACCAGTCAATAATGGTGTGTTATATTTAAGTGCAGTGGTTTTTAAAAATCTTTCCTAGTTATTCATATGCGTTTTATAATCCACAGAATTTTAATGGTCAGAGAATATGATGATTTGATTCATTCTTTGGATGCTTTGGGTGTCAGGTTGTCTGAATCAAGATCCTGTGTCACCTGGGACAACTCCTTAATTTTTCTGGTACTCAATTTTCTCATATGTAAAGTAGGGCTAATAATAATCTATTCCATAAAGCCCTTGTGAAAAATTAAATGAGATGATACTTGAAATGTGCTAAGCTTTTCTTTTTCTTACATGTGTTCCAACTTTCAATACCAGAAGGAGTTAATGCTTCTCCCCAATTGCCAGAATTACCAGTAAGAGAAATTACTGAAAATCTTGCAAGACGTGACATTATTTTATTTTATTATGCAAATAAATTTGACCTCCACAGATTATTTACTTTGCTTAAGGAGCCTAATTTCTTCTGTAACGCTAACCAAACAGTTTATTCCATTTTTTGCAACAATTTATAATGAACCTTAAAAGAAGTACTGATTATCTTAAAGTTTTTGGCTCAATTACATATTTCAAATGCTCAGTGACTAAGGAAAGCATGTCATTTTCTCCTCTCCTGCACATGGAGTGTAACAATAGACTGTGAATAGACCAAATCAGAAAGATACAAATACCAGTGTAAGGGGCCCATTGTGTTTAGTGTGTAGCTCTGTCATACAGTTTTATTTTAGGTCACCTGATGCATTATGACATCCTGACGGATAGCACATTGTCCTCTCTTGGAATCTCTAGACACTTCAGTATTCCTGTTCTTATTTGTCCATTTTGCTTCCAAACCTTAAGTGAAATGGAATTAGAGCATTCACTTTGTTTTCCTGTGCTAAGTGATTATCTCTGCAGTGCAATTTTGTGATTAGGCAAGATGGCATGCATACACTCAGCTAATGCTGATTTCCCCCAGGGTGCAGAAACAGGTAAATTCATAATGAATGGATGTTGTGCTTTGATTTCAAATGCATGTTAAACCTCACTACACTTGGTAGTTTTATTTTAAAAATGTATTTAATTATTCTAAAATTAACAGGAGAATATTAAAATTGAACTTTAGAAAATGGCATTTAAACATAAGTCAAGGGTGCTAACAGCTTATGAATGTTAATCCCCTTCAAAAAGTGAACAAAACAAGCGTACCTGACATAACTTGGGTTGGAGGGATGTCAATGAAAATCTTTTAAATTATTTATATTCTTTCTGATTAATTCAGAAAGTGTGAATGCAGCTAGGTATTTGTATTGTCAAGTACTAGCATTCCTTATTTTGAAAACTACTGTAATTATTTAACTAATTGCTGTCATGGTATTGCCAGTTATTTGGGTGACATTAAGTGAGGTAAGAGGTGAGGGGAGGGGCAGGGAGAAGTTTGGAGTTAATGGTTGGCACAAAATATTTTCTTTGACAATTTTCTTTGATGTTTTAAAAACAATTTTTTGTCAATGACTGTGAGAGACCAAATTTAAGGAGGATTTAACATTTACAAAATTGGACACATGTTGGCCAAATTATAAAAGTAGTTGATTGGTACTCAAGCCATACCTTTTTACTGATTTACTTAGAATAGCATTGACCATAATATTGTGAAACTTGAAGTGAGAAACATAATAATGCAATTTCCCAGTCTTACTTCAATTGAAATTCTTTTTATAAGAAATATTAGCACTAATCAGATTTCCTTGTAGGCAATGCTGGAGCAGGTTCTTTGGCTACAGTTCTTTGATTAACTCATTCTTCCTACACTTCAGTCTCTTCGTATAGTCTCCAGTATATAGTAAGAGCTCAATAAATCTTAATCTTATTATTCTTATTATCTTTCCATTGAGTAAAAATAGTACCTTTAATAAGTTGATAGTTGATTTCCAATAATAAAGCACATTAATCTGGAGTAAAGTGATTTTATTCCAGATTCAAGTAAAAATCAACCCATTAAAATTTTTTCATCTTCTTTTATGATCCAACTATATTTTCCGTGACTATTCTTTCTGAGATTATTCATCAGTAATATTATCTCTGGTTGAAGTGATTCACTTTCCTGCATGTTCTATTTTCATTTGCCCTGAGGGATGTGATTAGCCTCAAAGTTGTTCTCCTCATTTTGGACACCTGTCTAGCAGAGGTGACTTATCTATAGCTTCAGCATTCCCTCTGTCACACCTGCATACTTAACAAGGTAAGCACTTGGTAAGGATACTCCAGAAGTACGTTCCAGCATTCCCCTCCTGTCACTACCTGGGGGGTACACTTCGTTAAGATGTACCTTTTAAATTATTTATATTCTTTCTGATTAATTCAGAAAGTGTGAATGCAGCTAGGTATTTGTATTGTCAAGTACTAGCATTCCTTATTTTGAAAACTACTGTAATTATTTAACTAATTGCTGTCATGGTATTGCCAGTTATTTGGGTGACATTAAGTGAGGTAAGAGGTGAGGGGAGGGGCAGGGAGAAGTTTGGAGTTAATGGTTGGCACAAAATATTTTCTTTGACAATTTTCTTTGATGTTTTAAAACAATTTTTTGTCAATGACTGTGAGAGACCAAATTTAAGGAGGATTTAACATTTACAAAATTGGACACATGTTGGCCAAATTATAAAAGTAGTTGATTGGTACTCAAGCCATACCTTTTTACTGATTTACTTAGAATAGCATTGACCATAATATTGTGAAACTTGAAGTGAGAAACATAATAATGCAATTTCCCAGTCTTACTTCAATTGAAATTCTTTTTATAAGAAATATTAGCACTAATCAGATTTCCTTGTAGGCAATGCTGGAGCAGGTTCTTTGGCTACAGTTCTTTGATTAACTCATTCTTCCTACACTTCAGTCTCTTCGTATAGTCTCCAGTATATAGTAAGAGCTCAATAAATCTTAATCTTATTATTCTTATTATCTTTCCATTGAGTAAAAATAGTACCTTTAATAAGTTGATAGTTGATTTCCAATAATAAAGCACATTAATCTGGAGTAAAGTGATTTTATTCCAGATTCAAGTAAAAATCAACCCATTAAAATTTTTTCATCTTCTTTTATGATCCAACTATATTTTCCGTGACTATTCTTTCTGAGATTATTCATCAGTAATATTATCTCTGGTTGAAGTGATTCACTTTCCTGCATGTTCTATTTTCATTTGCCCTGAGGGATGTGATTAGCCTCAAAGTTGTTCTCCTCATTTTGGACACCTGTCTAGCAGAGGTGACTTATCTATAGCTTCAGCATTCCCTCTGTCACACCTGCATACTTAACAAGGTAAGCACTTGGTAAGGATACTCCAGAAGTAATACGTTAGCCCATACCTGCTATTCAAGGCCCCATCTGGGAAGCCACATATGTTCATTTCTCACACTGTGGGGCCGTCGGATACAGCTCTTGGGGCAGAGTTAGGAAAGATAAGATGTACCACAGGAATGACGAAAAGGACAGTGGATTGGGAACAAAACACTTGTGGGTTGTAGTCTTAGTACTATTTAGCATCTTGGTCTAAATTTTGTAGCTTCTTTGAACCTTTAAGATTATTTTAAAGTTATTGTGGATTTTTTAAAAATCCATTTTCTCTGCTTTTCCTTCTGGTCTGGTAAGCTCTATAAAGATATCTTACTTATTGTTACATTTTATCACTGAAGTGGTGCCGTAGGCCACATGGAAAAGGTGATTTAGTGTTTGTTGAAAAAGCAAGGCAAGACAAGTAAGAGGAAGAGAATGGAAGGCGGAATACAGTGATTTAAGACCTCTCAGTTTTTCACTAAATTCTCTCTGCAGAAAACCTTACAAAATTCAATGCAGCTTGTCCTATTCTAAGACTAGGGGAAGTTTACACTTCAGGGGTTAAGAGAAGTCACCGTCTGTCAGACCTTAATTTTTATGTATGAGAAACTGAGGCTCATGACAATTAAGTGAGCTGTCACTCAAATAATGGCAAGGACTCCCCCAGCTCTTCTCATTTTCTAATCAGCACTCCCTGGAGTATACTGGGCAGCCTCAAGATCAGGCTATGTGTGCAGATAGGTTTTGAAAGATACCGGGGAGAAATGTTGGCCTTTCACTTTCAATTCTCCGTACCTTTCTATTTCTTGATTTTAGTAACACCAAAAAAAAAAAAAAGAAAAAAAAAATCCTATTTTTATTGCATAATAAAAATATCATGTCAAAAAGTATATTTTTTAAAAAAATAATGAATTTCAATACTCTATGAATATCATATAGAATAAATAACAAATAATAACCAAAAATACCCTATAGCATGAAGATTATTTACTAAAGTATATTTTTCAGAGTTGACTGAAATTTCCCAGCAGCCCAGTGTCTGTATTAAATCCCTCTGTTTGACATCTTAGTGGAGAGGCTTATTCTTGTTTTTAGGTCAGGATTTAAACGCTTGGTTATACTAAGAGTTGAAACAGCTGTTATCTCCCCAAAGGGGGCCACTTAGATTTCTTGTCTTCTGGTTGGATCCCACCCTTCTAATGTACTTCTCTTGAAGGTCATATTCGGTATGTCAATCGATAGTTTCGGGTGGACAGCAGACTGACTCAGCAATATATATACATGTATCCACTTGGCTGTTTTTGATGTGGCCTGAGACCTTAAGAAACAGGAAGACCAGAACGAGGTCCCCGCGCCACCAGTTGTAAAGCCGTGGTTGGAAAGAATGGAGTGGGATGGCTGATGAGTGAAGCAGTGTTGCATCTTTCCTAATTTGCCCAGAGTTGTGTCCATCCTTGCATATTAGTTATCTTGCATGCTAATTATCTGCAGATCAGGGTGTTCGTTCAACTTATTTATCGTTGTTTTTCTTCTCACAGCATCCGCCACCTTTGAAGACTTTCAGATTCGTCCGCACGCCCTGTTTGTACATTCGTACAGAGCTCCAGCTTTCTGTGACCACTGCGGTGAAATGCTGTGGGGCCTGGTGCGGCAAGGCCTTAAGTGCGAAGGTAAGGGGGTTCCCTCCCTGGCCCAGCTGGAGTGCACGCTGGAGTTACCTGCTTGTGTTGTGACCTTTTCTGCAACGCTTTCTTTCCCTCAGATAATCGTTCATGGATCTGGGGAGTGCAAAGAGTCTGTTCTGTTCATTTCCTGTCTTAGCTCTGATCTGGGCAACCAGATTGTCCCATCTTTTCCCCTATACTGTGTGGAGATGTTTCTCTCTTAGAAGGTGTTGATTATTTTGCTATCAAACTAAATATACAGTTTATATCTTCAGGTAGAACTTGGAATGACACACTTTCCGTAAATGTTTGTGGAAATGAGCTGAGATTCAGAAGTTTACTCAGACCATCCAAGGTGACGCAGTGGCCGAGTGGCCAGCTGGGAATGTACCAGCATTTCTACACCAAGGTTATAGTTGTACCATCTTTTATGGACAGAACTCCTTGACCTGCACAATCAGGTTTCTAGAACACCAAAAACAAGACATTGCATACTCTGTTCTTGGTATTTAAAAGGTGGAATAGGGAGGAGAGAGCTGTTTGGACTTTGACTGAAGAAACTCAAGCTTTCATGATACCTATAAATAAGGTAACCATGATTTCTGAGTTTTCCTTTGTGAAAAGGGAAGTTAAGAGAGAGTGATCTAGAAGAAAGTTTACCTGAAGGGTGTGGTTGGATGAAAATTTGCCTACCATGTGACACATGGGGAAATTTTGAACAATAAGATGACATGAGACAACTATGAACAGCAGAAATATTGAGAAGAAAATAGTGCTTTCGTAATTATCTACCTGTAGAAAAAGTAGCATGTGGAGTATTTTACATATTTTCTTAACATTGCTCCAAGGTAGTTATTATCCCCATTTTACTGACAGGAAAACTGAGGTGAAGTAATTTGTCCAAGACCATGTTGACAAGCATGGCTGTAGAACCATGACTCAGATCAGTGTAGTTCAAAAGTTGTGAAGCATTATGATTGGTTTTCCCTTGCAGTGGAACTCGTAGCAGCCAGGAATAGATACTCTCTTTGGAGTTCCGTTGCTCAAGCCTTCAAAACCCAAGTCCCTTATGTTAGAAAACCATTTTTCATTTTAAAATGATAACCAAACTGGTGGCTGAGCTCCTCTAATAACATCAGACTTCAAAGCCCAATATCGACATATTGGAAAAATAAATAAGAAAAAGCTCAAGAGGAAATTTAATTTTTCACATAGCCTCAAGAAAAATGGAAGCAGTATTATTTCTGAAAGTGTTTATACCGTATATTAGAGTAGCTTCTCATTTATCATTAAACAAAAATCATCTTTACTTTCTCCTTCCAGGATGTGGGCTGAATTACCACAAGCGATGTGCATTTAAAATCCCCAACAACTGCAGTGGCGTAAGACGGAGAAGGCTCTCGAACGCTCCCTTACCGGGCTCAGCACGGTCCGCACAGCATCTGCCGAGCTCTCTACCAGTGCCCTGATGAGCCCCTTCTACAAACCAAAAAAGGTTATAGTTGTACCATCTTTTATGGACAGAACTCCTTGACCTGCACAATCAGGTTTCTAGAACACCAAAAACAAGACATTGCATACTCTGTTCTTGGTATTTAAAAGGTGGAATAGGGAGGAGAGAGCTGTTTGGACTTTGACTGAAGAAACTCAAGCTTTCATGATACCTATAAATAAGGTAACCATGATTTCTGAGTTTTCCTTTGTGAAAAGGGAAGTTAAGAGAGAGTGATCTAGAAGAAAGTTTACCTGAAGGGTGTGGTTGGATGAAAATTTGCCTACCATGTGACACATGGGGAAATTTTGAACAATAAGATGACATGAGACAACTATGAACAGCAGAAATATTGAGAAGAAAATAGTGCTTTCGTAATTATCTACCTGTAGAAAAAGTAGCATGTGGAGTATTTTACATATTTTCTTAACATTGCTCCAAGGTAGTTATTATCCCCATTTTACTGACAGGAAAACTGAGGTGAAGTAATTTGTCCAAGACCATGTTGACAAGCATGGCTGTAGAACCATGACTCAGATCAGTGTAGTTCAAAAGTTGTGAAGCATTATGATTGGTTTTCCCTTGCAGTGGAACTCGTAGCAGCCAGGAATAGATACTCTCTTTGGAGTTCCGTTGCTCAAGCCTTCAAAACCCAAGTCCCTTATGTTAGAAAACCATTTTTCATTTTTAAAAATGATAACCAAACTGGTGGCTGAGCTCATCTAATAACATCAGACTTCAAAGCCCAATATCGACATATTGGAAAAATAAATAAGAAAAAGCTCAAGAGGAAATTTAATTTTTCACATAGCCTCAAGAAAAATGGAAGCAGTATTATTTCTGAAAGTGTTTATACCGTATATTAGAGTAGCTTCTCATTTATCATTAAACAAAAATCATCTTTACTTTCTCCTTCCAGGATGTGGGCTGAATTACCACAAGCGATGTGCATTTAAAATCCCCAACAACTGCAGTGGCGTAAGACGGAGAAGGCTCTCGAACGTCTCCCTTACCGGGCTCAGCACGGTCCGCACAGCATCTGCCGAGCTCTCTACCAGTGCCCCTGATGAGCCCCTTCTGGTATGTTTACATGAGAAATCTGTGGGACAGTGTGGTAACAGTGTCAGTCCAAGAGAGAGCCCTGGGAGGGGGACACAGCCCACGTGTTAATGACTGCATTTCTTCAGGGCCTGTGGTGTACATCAGTCAGGGCCTCAGCACGTATCCAGCAGCTTAAAATTTGCTTTTCTCTGTAAGCTGAGAGCAGTGTTTAAATCTGTAAGGTTTCATCATGGTCATGGAGCCAGAGTAGCACTAACTAATGTGTGAATGTTGCAAAACATAGTTTGTCAGAATTTGGAAACTAGAGAAAAAAGATGTTCTTCTCTGAAGAGTAGTTGAGTCCTTTGTGCCATAGCTGACTGTTTGTTCTGGGAGAAAATTTGGTGTTTTCTCTTCTGAAAAGATGTAAAGTGTTCGGTTGTTTGACGTCAGAGGCATACGTGCCAGTCTATTGTCAGAGTGACAGTGACTGAGAAACGTCATGAGAAAAGCAGCACAGCGTTCCTTAAATATTTACATATATATCTGTGAATATGACTTAAATATTTTTCTTTAAGAAAGTAAATGTGGATTTTTCTGGACATGCAAAGCAAGGTAAAACTGTGGTAATTAGGTACATTTTTAAAAATAACATTATTATGAAATAAGCTAATGATGTGAGCTTAAATTTCCTGTATTTATTCCCTCTGCCAGTGGATATTACCAAAAAAAAAGAAAAACACTATAATTATTGTAGAAATCAATTAAAGAGAAAAAATAAAAAGTATGGAACATTTAGGTTAAATAAATCCCTGGGGTCGAGAGGGGTGATAAATTTCGAAGCCTTCTCTAAAAAGTCATGTTAATGACTTTATTTTTTGGAAACTATTTTACTGTGATCTTTTTTTTTTAATTCTTTATTTTAAAAGTTTTACAGAGTTTTGTTGTTCACCGACATGTATGTTCCCAGATCAGTCATATGCGTATCCTTGGTCCCCTCCACCTGAGTTCCCATCCCACCTCGGACCATCGCCCCATGCCATTGTGAGCACTCCTATTCCCTTACTGTAGATCTTTTTACGTATAGGTTTCCAGCTCCTTAGGCTCAGCACGGTCCGCACAGCTGAGGGACCCTTATGTTTACATGAGAAATCTGTGGGACAGTGTGGTAACAGTGTCAGTCCAAGAGAGAGCCCTGGGAGGGGGACACAGCCCACGTGTTAATGACTGCATTTCTTCAGGGCCTGTGGTGTACATCAGTCAGGGCCTCAGCACGTATCCAGCAGCTTAAAATTTGCTTTTCTCTGTAAGCTGAGAGCAGTGTTTAAATCTGTAAGGTTTCATCATGGTCATGGAGCCAGAGTAGCACTAACTAATGTGTGAATGTTGCAAAACATAGTTTGTCAGAATTTGGAAACTAGAGAAAAAAGATGTTCTTCTCTGAAGAGTAGTTGAGTCCTTTGTGCCATAGCTGACTGTTTGTTCTGGGAGAAAATTTGGTGTTTTCTCTTCTGAAAAGATGTAAAGTGTTCGGTTGTTTGACGTCAGAGGCATACGTGCCAGTCTATTGTCAGAGTGACAGTGACTGAGAAACGTCATGAGAAAAGCAGCACAGCGTTCCTTAAATATTTACATATATATCTGTGAATATGACTTAAATATTTTTCTTTAAGAAAGTAAATGTGGATTTTTCTGGACATGCAAAGCAAGGTAAAACTGTGGTAATTAGGTACATTTTTAAAAATAACATTATTATGAAATAAGCTAATGATGTGAGCTTAAATTTCCTGTATTTATTCCCTCTGCCAGTGGATATTACCAAAAAAAAAGAAAAACACTATAATTATTGTAGAAATCAATTAAAGAGAAAAAATAAAAAGTATGGAACATTTAGGTTAAATAAATCCCTGGGGTCGAGAGGGGTGATAAATTTCGAAGCCTTCTCTAAAAAGTCATGTTAATGACTTTATTTTTTGGAAACTATTTTACTGTGATCTTTTTTTTTTTTTTTAATTCTTTATTTTAAAAGTTTTACAGAGTTTTGTTGTTCACAGACATGTATGTTCCCAGATCAGTCATATGCATATCCTTGGTCCCCACCACCTGAGTTCCCCCCATCCCACCCCTCCGGACCATCGCCCCATGCCATTGTGAGCACTCCTATTCCCTTAGCACAATGACAATAGCTATCTTTTCCACACATGACAGTATAGGTTTCCATGTTACTCCCTCCATGCCTCCCCCTCCCTATTTCTTCCCCACAATGTCCCTATGTCTATGCTCTGTCTGTTTTTCCATGAGTTCACTGCGTGTGTTATCAAGACCGTCCTACTAGATTCCATATATGTGTGTTAGTATACTGTATTTGTCTTTCTCTTTTTGACTTACTTCACTTACTTAGAAGTTTGGGGTTTGATTTGTAGGACTTCTCCTACTCTTGTATTTATTGGCTATATCAGGCCCTTTAGCACTTGTTGTAGGGCTGGTTTTGTGGTACAGAATTCTTTTAGTTTTTGCTTGTCTGTGAAACTTTTGACTTCACCATCAATTTCTGAATGAGATTCTTGCTGGGTAGAGAATTCTTGGTTGGAGGTTATTTTCTTTTAGCTGTTTAAATGTGTCTTGCCATTCTCTTCTGGCCTGCAGGGTTTCTGTTGAAAGATCCGCAGTTAGACGTATGGGGTTTCCTTTATATGTTATGTGTTGTTTGCTCCTGGCTGCTTTTAGTAATCTGTTTTTATATTTCATCTATGTTAGTTTGATTAGAATGTGTGTTTCTCGGTGTGTTTCTTCTGGGGTTTCTCCTGTATGGAACTCTTTGTGCTTCTTGGACTTGGTTGACAATTTCCTTTCCCATACTGGGGAAGTTTTCAACTGTAACCTCTTCAAGAATGTTTTCGTAGCCTTTCTTCCCCTCTTCTTCCTCTGGAACTCCTATAATTCTGATGTTGGTGTGTTTGATATTGTCCCATAGGTCTCTGATGCTATCCTCAGTTCTTTTAATTCTTTCGGCTTTGTTCTGTTCTTCAGCATTTATTTCCACCATTCTATCTTCCAGCTCACTTATCCATTCTTCAGCCTCCGATACTCAACTGTTGAGACCTTCTATAGTATTTCTGAGTTCAGCAATGGAGTTGGTGGTCTCTATTTGCTTATTTTTCATTTCCTGCATGTCTTTTCTCAATGCACTAATTTCCTCTAATATTCTGTTTTCAGTGTTTTGCATCCTCATTAGTATAGCTTTTCTGAATTCTCTTTCAGATAGTTTGTCTATCTCCTCCTCTGTCATTTGAAGTGGTGTTTCTCTAGCTTGGTCCTTCATTCGTGCAGTATTTCTCTGTCTTTTCATTATTAGGTTAGTTTTTGTTTCTTTGTGTGTGTCTGTGTGTATGAAGTTCTTTTCTCCACCAGGCTTCTTGGTTGAATTCTCCCTTCCTTTGGGTTTCTGTCCTTCTAGAAGGGTTCAATGGTTTGTGTCTTGGGTGGTGTTAGGCCTTATTTACAGGTGATTAATCTCTAGTGTTGTATGTTCTTTGATAGTGTGGGGTCTTGGAATCAGGGCTTCTACTCCAAGGATCCTTGGTTTGATGATTGGTCAAGGGGTGTAGGCTCTATGTCTGGTTTCCTATGCTGTTCTGTGATATTAGTTCAAATACTAGCATCTGAGGAACAAGAGGTGTGTCCCTGATGGGTGACAGTCAAAAAAGCATGCAGATTTTTTCTAACATAGTCATAAGATATACATACATACACAGAAATACCTGCAACTGACCAGTCTTACAGAGATAAAGCACAGGAAATTTTTCCGGCAGATCATGCAATCAAAGATGATACTTGTCCATTAAGCTCTGAATTAATTAAAATAGTGCCTGGAAAAATAGATCTGGGGCAAGGTCCTGGCTTGGACTGTTTCACTGACAGCAATTTTTAGCTTAGACGTGTGTTGGGGGTGAGGAGGTGGAGAGTGTATGGGTAATGAGAAGGAATAGATTCGTCTTGGAAGGATTTTATAGGGTTATGTAACCAAGATTAGTGTGTTGTATTGTTTAGTGCAGCTGGAAGAGAATAGTGGAGACAGGAAGGTAGGAAATATTTCTCTAGAGGATAGTGGTAGATAGGAGAAAGTTTTACATTTAGAACATAGAGGGAGGAAGCAGTGCCAAAGAGGAAAGAATTAGAATTTTCCAAGACTTAAAATTTAAAAAAAAAATTAAAAATCAAAAAAAAAAGAAATTAAAAATTAAAAAGGGAAGAAAAACTTAATAAGAAGAGACAAAAAAAAAAAAGAAAGCAAAAAACAAAAACCAAACCTGACCGATCAAACAAATAAACAGAACCGTCCACAACAAATAAAGAAAAAAAGCTAAATACTGTCCCTGGTTTTTATCCTCTCATCTGTCTGGTGGAAGCCAATCTGCTCCAGATGGTGTTGTCTTGATGATGTAGCCTTTCCCTTAGGGCAACAGTTGCTATGGTTTGTTTTCAGCCAAATAAGGCTTTTCTGCAAGCTCAGGTGATGGCCGGGGCTGCGGGCTGATCCCAGTCCGTCGAGCTGGGGGCCACGGAATGCGCAGTCCCATGTTTGGGGGTGGCTCCCCGCTCTGCCGCACACCCGCCGGTAGCCTCCAATACCTGCCCTTCTCCCGGCTTCCTCCGCTGCGGGTGTAGCTATGGGGGTGCACGGGCCCCTCCGCCGCTGGCGCGCGCGCACTGCCAATTATGCGTCCAAGTCCCAAAGGTGGGCACAAGCTTCCCTGTCTGGCTTGAGCCTGGTCCCTGGTCAGCAATCTGTGGGCGACTTCCCCTTCAGCCAGTCCCCCACTAGGAGTGTTTGAACTCACCCGGTGTCAGGCAGAAAGTTGCCATTTTCGCCGGGCAAGTGCCGCGATTTTCGCACTGGGCGCTCCCTTCCGGCTCCAGGTCTCTATGCAGCACTCCGCGGGGAACTTCCCAGTTGCCCACCCGGCCCAGCTCCGGTATCTTATCTTCGCAGTGTCTTAGTTTCTGTTGGCGATCGGGGCGGTTTCTTGGAGTTTTCACGCTGAGCGCTGCCCTCTCTTCCCCCGAGGCTCCGCTTAGGCCCCCTTTTAGGCCACTTGCTGGCGTGCACTCCGTCGGTGCGGTCCGGCGTGGGGGTGAGGATAGAGGCTTCTCAGAACCGTAGCTCTTGGAAAGTTCTGGCTGTTCACTCTTCTACTCTCGCGGACCTGTGGAATTCTTCTGTCGTCTAGTGGCTGGTTTGTTGGTGGTGTTTCATTTCTTGATTAGTTCTGGTGATTCTGTTGGGGAGCTGGTGAAATCTTCTCCTCATTCCTTCCCCATCTTGGCTCCGCCCCCCACAGTTTCTTTCTGTCTTATTTTAAATTCCATCGGAGAGCTGAGGAATCAGACACTTCTACTGTGATCTTTATATCATTTAAATGTTGTTACAAAATAAACCAGATGTATAGCTCAAATGAATGCTTATTTTGATAAATAAGAAAAGTCCATATTCTGTGTTATTGTGACTTTTGCAGGTGTAGTTTCTTGTGTTTCATGTTAGGGAAAGGCAGGCATTAAATCTCACCAGTTGCTAGTTGAATATATTATATTTTGTTGACTATTTAGAGTACCTGTGTGTGGTTATATATTATTCTAGAAAATTGTATTAGTTAGAACTAATGCTATTCTTACTGAAAGATGTTTAAGTCAAAATCTGTTTACTTTTTCAAATAATTCTTATATTATCTTTCAGTTCTGAAGTTTCTTGATTTCATTTCACTTTCTAAGTAGTGATTTTATAAGTTGGCGATTATTCTTGCTTTTAAATATGAGAATCATACTGTTTACGGGGTAGACAGTTTTAAACAAGTTTAAGAAACAGAATTGTAAATCAGTGTGTGTTGTTTTGAGTTTTACCAGAAAAAAAATTTTTTTTTTAAACTTTTATTTGTTTATTTTTGGCTGTGCTGGGTCTTTGTTGATGTGTGGGTTTAGCTGCTCTGCGGTATATGGGATCTTCCTGGTTCAGGGATCGAAGCTGTGTCTCCTGCATTGGCAGACAGGTTCTTATCCACTGAGCCACAAGGGAAGCCCCAGAAAAATATTTTTAAAAATTAGTTAACATCTCATAAATCTCCAAAGTTGTTCGTTATTAGAACAGATTAGAGTCTAGATAATTAACGCTAAAGATCCTTCCTTTAAAACTTATGTATATATATGCACATATATACATATGTGTATATACTTCCAAACATCACATATGTATCATTTAGCTTTTATAAATATAAATTGTCACATATTTGCATATATATAATTTATATACATATTTACTTTAGATTACTAAAGTATTTAAGCACATTTTTGTTTTTCAACCAAACTAATTGCTTTATTTAATCAAATTACTTAATTATTTAATTATTCAAATTACTTGGTTATAAGCTGTTGTGTACATCAGATGTCAGAATTCATTAACACTTTATTACTGAATGGAAAATTTTATAATAGAATGCTTAAAAATATGTTTGAAATAATGCATTTTAAAATGAGATTTTTAACTTTATTTGCCAAGAATACTTGTAAAAGTTTGATCAAGTAAGATATTTAAGAGGTAGGAAATTTTGCAGGTGTAGTTTCTTGTGTTTCATGTTAGGGAAAGGCAGGCATTAAATCTCACCAGTTGCTAGTTGAATATATTATATTTTGTTGACTATTTAGAGTACCTGTGTGTGGTTATATATTATTCTAGAAAATTGTATTAGTTAGAACTAATGCTATTCTTACTGAAAGATGTTTAAGTCAAAATCTGTTTACTTTTTCAAATAATTCTTATATTATCTTTCAGTTCTGAAGTTTCTTGATTTCATTTCACTTTCTAAGTAGTGATTTTATAAGTTGGCGATTATTCTTGCTTTTAAATATGAGAATCATACTGTTTACGGGGTAGACAGTTTTAAACAAGTTTAAGAAACAGAATTGTAAATCAGTGTGTGTTGTTTTGAGTTTTACCAGAAAAAAAATGTTTTTAAACTTTTATTTGTTTATTTTTGGCTGTGCTGGGTCTTTGTTGATGTGTGGGTTTAGCTGCTCTGCGGTATATGGGATCTTCCTGGTTCAGGGATCGAAGCTGTGTCTCCTGCATTGGCAGACAGGTTCTTATCCACTGAGCCACAAGGGAAGCCCCAGAAAAATATTTTTAAAAATTAGTTAACATCTCATAAATCTCCAAAGTTGTTCGTTATTAGAACAGATTAGAGTCTAGATAATTAACGCTAAAGATCCTTCCTTTAAAACTTATGTATATATATGCACATATATACATATGTGTATATACTTCCAAACATCACATATGTATCATTTAGCTTTTATAAATATAAATTGTCACATATTTGCATATATATAATTTATATACATATTTACTTTAGATTACTAAAGTATTTAAGCACATTTTTGTTTTTCAACCAAACTAATTGCTTTATTTAATCAAATTACTTAATTATTTAATTATTCAAATTACTTGGTTATAAGCTGTTGTGTACATCAGATGTCAGAATTCATTAACACTTTATTACTGAATGGAAAATTTTATAATAGAATGCTTAAAAATATGTTTGAAATAATGCATTTTAAAATGAGATTTTTAACTTTATTTGCCAAGAATACTTGTAAAAGTTTGATCAAGTAAGATATTTAAGAGGTAGGAAATTATTGGGACCACAAGATACTTTGAAAAATAATATTATAAACCTTTATAACCTTGTATTAAATGCTTTACAGTTAATCTTTAAATGAAGAATGCCTTTGAAAACAGTGTTTATGACATGCTGGCTCTCAAATGCGTGTTTTACATTCATCATAGCTCTTTGTGTCCCTGTCAGGTGCTTGTAAGTCTCTCTTTACTTGCTTGAAGTGCAGCGAAAATGTCTCTCTTCATCTCTCAACAAACATAAAAGACCAATAACTACAATTTTAAAGTTATAGTGAATGCCTAGTGGTAGGTAATGTTATGGAAATGATAGCAAAAGTTTTTAGTCCTGTAACAGTAAACAACATTTTCCACTTCTAAAGAGGATGCTGGTATGTTAAGACTGCATTGCTAACTAATGCCACTAGACACCCGTGTTGCATGTCCGCCCTAAGTACAGATTTTCTCCCAAATGTAAGAGAATGACTTTTTCTCTTCCACACTTCATTCCTTTTTTTTTTTTTTGGCCTCTTTTATTGGTTTTTTATTTATTATTTTCATCCATCTTTATTCTTTGGCCTGTGTGGGCCTCCCATTGCAGAGACCTCTCCCATTACAAAGCACCGGCTCTGGGCGCATGCGCTCCAGAGCGCCAGCTCATAATTGGACACTCCTGTCCAGCTGCACCCTGGCACGTGGGATCTTCCTGAGTCAGGGATTGAACCGGTGCCCCCTGCATTGCAAAGCGGATTCTTTACCCACTGGACCACCATGGATGCCCCCCATCCCTTATTTTTAACTGTAAAATCACCATTTCACATACAGATTAAAATATTGCTAATTCTATTAATTTACCCATTTCCGGCAGATAAATTGAATTTGGATTTCTATTAATGCTGCTAAGATAGAAAAAAATGTGTGACAATGTAGATCTTATGACAAGCTTTATCTGTCCTTGACAGTAACCTGTATCCCTTATTCCAGCCATGATGCTGTCCTTTTTTAAAGAAAATCCAAAATGTAGACAATTAATGGCATAATAGCTCTTTTTTGTACATCATCACTTGTGTTAGAAGGAATTAAGAAAAACTCGGTAGATACTTGAGATCACACAAATATGTTTCTCATTATGTGTAAGTATACTTATTAAGACTAAATCAGTTTTATAAACTTTTAGACAACTGGTGGAGAGAAGGCAAGATTAAATGATCCTGCAGTTTCTCTGTGATTTACCTATCTTTTTAAAAAATAGAATTAATAGATGTTTCTGTGGTATTTGGGAAAAGTTAAGGCCATTTATCTGAAATCATGTTATGCAAGGTTTCATTAGTGTTGGGCAAAAGGCTAATAATCTATTTCAGAAGTTTTGCTCCTAGCTATGAAGAAGCTTATATCAAATCAACTCTCCTATAAGGGACACTTATATAAGCTGAATAAATTCTAACAGAACATAATAAAACAATATTTAAAAGTTTTTAGTCCTGTAACAGTAAACAACATTTTCCACTTCTAAAGAGGATGCTGGTATGTTAAGACTGCATTGCTAACTAATGCCACTAGACACCCGTGTTGCATGTCCGCCCTAAGTACAGATTTTCTCCCAAATGTAAGAGAATGACTTTTTCTCTTCCACACTTCATTCCTTTTTTTTTTTTTTGGCCTCTTTTATTGGTTTTTTATTTATTATTTTCATCCATCTTTATTCTTTGGCCTGTGTGGGCCTCCCATTGCAGAGACCTCTCCCATTACAAAGCACCGGCTCTGGGCGCATGCGCTCCAGAGCGCCAGCTCATAATTGGACACTCCTGTCCAGCTGCACCCTGGCACGTGGGATCTTCCTGAGTCAGGGATTGAACCGGTGCCCCCTGCATTGCAAAGCGGATTCTTTACCCACTGGACCACCATGGATGCCCCCCATCCCTTATTTTTAACTGTAAAATCACCATTTCACATACAGATTAAAATATTGCTAATTCTATTAATTTACCCATTTCCGGCAGATAAATTGAATTTGGATTTCTATTAATGCTGCTAAGATAGAAAAAAATGTGTGACAATGTAGATCTTATGACAAGCTTTATCTGTCCTTGACAGTAACCTGTATCCCTTATTCCAGCCATGATGCTGTCCTTTTTTAAAGAAAATCCAAAATGTAGACAATTAATGGCATAATAGCTCTTTTTTGTACATCATCACTTGTGTTAGAAGGAATTAAGAAAAACTCGGTAGATACTTGAGATCACACAAATATGTTTCTCATTATGTGTAAGTATACTTATTAAGACTAAATCAGTTTTATAAACTTTTAGACAACTGGTGGAGAGAAGGCAAGATTAAATGATCCTGCAGTTTCTCTGTGATTTACCTATCTTTTTAAAAAATAGAATTAATAGATGTTTCTGTGGTATTTGGGAAAAGTTAAGGCCATTTATCTGAAATCATGTTATGCAAGGTTTCATTAGTGTTGGGCAAAAGGCTAATAATCTATTTCAGAAGTTTTGCTCCTAGCTATGAAGAAGCTTATATCAAATCAACTCTCCTATAAGGGACACTTATATAAGCTGAATAAATTCTAACAGAACATAATAAAACAATATTTAAAGGTACCCAAGAACAACCAAGATCGTAAGGGACCAATGCATTGGACAGCCCCCCAAACAAAGAAGTACTTGGCTCAAAATGTTAGTAGTGCTGAGTTTGAGAACCCCTGATACAGAACAAAGCTTGAGACTTTCCAAACACATTATAAAGTCATACTTAAAACAATGTTCAAGCTTCCCTGGTGGTCCAGTGGGTAGGGACAACGCCTTGCAGTACAAGGGGCGCTGGTTCGATCCCTGGCCTGGGAAGATCCCATGTGCTGCGGAGTGGCTGGACCGATGTGTCCAATTACCGAGCCGGAGCTCTGGAGCGCATGTGCCCAGAGCCGGTGCTCTGCGACAGCAGAGGCCACTGCGATGGGAGGCCCATAGGAGCCAAAGAACAAAGATGGATGAAAATGAACAAATGAAGGACCAATAGAAGTGGCCCACCTGCTCCCCTCCCTCCCCACCCCCACCCCGACCCAAATTAAAAAAAAAAAAAAGACAATGTGGTCTTACACAGTGAAACAGAATAGGAGGAATCCAGAAACTGTGCTATACGGGCCACCTAATTTTTGAGAGTGATACCACTGCTGTGAGAAAGGGATGGGTTTTATCAGCAAGTATTTCTGAGTATCTGTTTGGAAAACACGAATCTTCCCTTATACCAAGCACAAAATAGCTTCTAGGTAGATTAGGAGCTTCTATGAAATAACATAGAAGAGTGTCTACATGCTGCTCGAGGTGTGAAAAACTTTTAAAAATAGAACTCAAATCACTGATAAATGGGGCACCATTAAAATCAACAACAATTTATCAGAGTCTAAAGTTAAATCTACCATGCGATACCTCTACACCAGAATGCCTAATGTTGAGATAACAACAACAACAAAGAAAACACTGATAGTAACAAGTATTGGTGAAGGTATTGAGCAACTAGAACTCACATACACGACTACTGGGAATATAATTTGGTTCAACAACTTTGGCGTTCTGGTTGGCAGTTGTCTTCTAAAGCTGAATGTATGTTTATAATGTGACTTGGGAGTTTTACTCCTAGGTTTATTTATATTCACCAGAAATGTGTATAGACGTGCTTGGAAAGATATATGCAAGCCCTTTTGAAAAGATTTTTCGACTTCGCTTTTTTAGATCAGTTTTAGGTGCATGGCAAAATTGAAAGGAAGGCATGGAGAGTTCCCATACACACCTTCCGCATACTCATGCATAGCCCCCACATCATTGGCATCACTCAAAGAGTGGTACTTTTGCTAGGACTGATGAACATGCATTGACACATCATAATCACACAGAAGTCCATGGTTTGCTTTAGGGTTCAGTCCTACGCTTACAGACATTCTGTGGATCTGGGCAAATGTATGATGACACATATACACCATCATGGTGTCACACAGAGTGTTTTCCCTGCCCTGAAAATCCTCTTAGCTCTACCTGTTCTTTCCTCAGCCCCTCTACCCAGCCCCTACAACTACCAACTTTCTTTTTTTGTGGTCTCTATAGTCTTGACTTTTTCAGAGTGTAATATAGTTGAAATCATACAGAATGTCCCCTTTCCAGTTTGGAGTCTTCCACTTAGCAGGACACATGTAAGTTTCCGCCATGCCTTTTCATGTCTTGACAGCTCGTTTTGTTTTCATGTGGAATAACGCGCCATTCGTGATCTGTCCACAGTTGTCCCTATTTATCCGTTCACCCAACAAAGGGCACCTTGGTTGCTTACCTACTTTGGCGGCTATGAGTAAGCCTACTATAAACATCTGTATATAGGTTTTTGTGTAAACATAACTTTTTAGCTCTTCTGAGTAATTGTCAAGGAGTGTAATTGCTGGATCATATGGTAAGTTTTGTCAGAAACTGCCAGACGCTTCCAAGGTGGCTGTGGCATTTTGCATTCCCATCGGCAATGAATGAGAGATCCTGTTGCTATACATCCTTGCCAACATTTGGTGTCGTTGCTCTGGATTTTGTTTTCTGAGAGGTGTGTTGTAGCGGTTTCTCATTGTTTTAATCAGCATTTCCCTGGTGATATGTGATAGAAAACTTCTTTTCATATTTGCTTACTTGCCATTTATTACTTACCACGTATATCCTCTTTGGTAAGGTGTTTATAAAGGTTTTTGGCCCGTTTTTAAATTGGTTGTTTTTGTTTTCCTGTAGAATTTTAAGAGTTCTTTGTGTATTTTGGATAACAGTCTTTATTAGATGTGTCTTTTGCTAATATTTTGCAAATGTTTTATCCCAGCCTGTGACTTGTTTTCTAATTCTCTTGACATTGTCTTTTGCAGAGCAGATGCTTTTAAACTTTAATGAAGCCTAGTTTACTTTTCATAGATTGTCTCTTAGGTTATCTATTTTAAAAGACATCACCATATCCAGAGTCACCTAGTCTTTCTCCTGTGCTATCTTCTGGGATATTTATAGTATGTTTTACATGTAGGCCTATTGATTCATCTAGAGTTAATTTTCTTTTTGGCCACTTTTGTTGGTCTTTCATTTATCTATTTTCATCCATCTTTGTTTCTTGGCCTGTGTGGGCCTCCCATTGCAGTGGTCTCTCTCGCTGCAGAGCACTGGCTCTGGGTGCATGCACTCCAGAGCTCTGGCTCATTAGTTGGACACATCAGTCCAGCCCCTCCACGGCACGTGGAATCTTCCTGGGCCAGGGATCGAACTGGCATCCCTTGCACTGCAAGGAGGTATCCTTACCCACTGGACCACCAGGGAAGCCCTAGAGTTAATTTTTTTTTTATTTACATTAAATTAATTCACTTCTCCCATCCAATTACTAACCAGGCCTGACCCTGCTTAGCTTCTGAGATCACACGAGATTGGGCACATTCAGGGTGGTATGGCTATAGACTAATTAACTTCTTAATTTAATTAAGTAAATTCATGTAATGTCTTTGTGTAAATTCATTTGTTTACATGTGAATCACCAGCACCATTTATTGAAGAGACTGTCTTTGCTCCATGTATTGCCTTTGATCCTTTTTGAAAGGTGAATTGACCTTATTTATGGGGACCTGTTTCAGGGCTCACTATTCTCACTCAGTTACCTGTTTGTCATTCTTGTATCACACTATTTTGATTATTGTAACTTTTTTAAAATTATTTGCTTACTTGCCATTTATTACTTACCACGTATATCCTCTTTGGTAAGGTGTTTATAAAGGTTTTTGGCCCGTTTTTAAATTGGTTGTTTTTGTTTTCCTGTAGAATTTTAAGAGTTCTTTGTGTATTTTGGATAACAGTCTTTATTAGATGTGTCTTTTGCTAATATTTTGCAAATGTTTTATCCCAGCCTGTGACTTGTTTTCTAATTCTCTTGACATTGTCTTTTGCAGAGCAGATGCTTTTAAACTTTAATGAAGCCTAGTTTACTTTTCATAGATTGTCTCTTAGGTTATCTATTTTAAAAGACATCACCATATCCAGAGTCACCTAGTCTTTCTCCTGTGCTATCTTCTGGGATATTTATAGTATGTTTTACATGTAGGCCTATTGATTCATCTAGAGTTAATTTTCTTTTTGGCCACTTTTGTTGGTCTTTCATTTATCTATTTTCATCCATCTTTGTTTCTTGGCCTGTGTGGGCCTCCCATTGCAGTGGTCTCTCTCGCTGCAGAGCACTGGCTCTGGGTGCATGCACTCCAGAGCTCTGGCTCATTAGTTGGACACATCAGTCCAGCCCCTCCACGGCACGTGGAATCTTCCTGGGCCAGGGATCGAACTGGCATCCCTTGCACTGCAAGGAGGTATCCTTACCCACTGGACCACCAGGGAAGCCCTAGAGTTAATTTTTTTTTTATTTACATTAAATTAATTCACTTCTCCCATCCAATTACTAACCAGGCCTGACCCTGCTTAGCTTCTGAGATCACACGAGATTGGGCACATTCAGGGTGGTATGGCTATAGACTAATTAACTTCTTAATTTAATTAAGTAAATTCATGTAATGTCTTTGTGTAAATTCATTTGTTTACATGTGAATCACCAGCACCATTTATTGAAGAGACTGTCTTTGCTCCATGTATTGCCTTTGATCCTTTTTGAAAGGTGAATTGACCTTATTTATGGGGACCTGTTTCAGGGCTCACTATTCTCACTCAGTTACCTGTTTGTCATTCTTGTATCACACTATTTTGATTATTGTAACTTTTTTAAAATTATTTTTTCTTTTCCCCCCATCATTCCTCTTTTATTTATATTTCTTTTCACTGATTTTTTTAAATTCTTTGGCATCTGTGGACCTCCCATTGCAGTGACCTCTCTCACTGCAGAGCACTAGCTCTGGGCACGTGCACTCCAGAGCACTGGCTCATAATTAGACACACCAGTCCAGCCGCTCCACAGCATGTGGGATCTTCCCAGGCCAGGGATCAAACTGGTGCCCCTTGCACTGCAAGGCAGACTCTTTACCCACTGGACCACCAGGGAAGCCCTGATTATTATAACTTTATAGAAAGTCTTAAAGTTGGACAGTATAAGTCCTCTAACTTTGTTCTTCTCTTCAGTATTGTGTTGGATATACTATGTCTTGTATCTCTCCATATAAAATATAGAGTCACTTTATATCTATGAAACAGTTTGCTTCAATTTTGATTGGGATTGCATTGAATTTATAGGTGAAGTTAAGGAGAACTGACAAATATACAGTATTGAGACTTCCTATTTGTGAACATGGGATATCTCTCTATTATTAAGCTCTTTGATGCCATTCATCAGAGTTTTGTACTTTTTGTCCATAGATCTTACTCATATTTTGTTAGATGAATACCTAAGTCTTTCATCTTGCAGGGTGGTGCCATTGTGAACTGTTTTGTTACAAGTATGTTTGTAGCATTTCTGTTCATCATAGCTAAAAGCCAGAAATAAGTAAATCGTGGTAGAGTGATACAGTGGAATGGTAGCATATACCGATCTAGCAGTAGAATTAAGGAGCTGTTGATTCATTCAGTACAATGAATCTCACAAAATAATATTTAGGGGGAAAAACAGATACAAAATATGATATGCTTGTGAATCCAGTGTCTGAAGTTCTAATCAATAAAAGCTGACTTATGGTGAGAGACATCAGAATACTGGTTCCTCTTGGTCACTTGTGCACTGAGAAGGAGCAAGAGAGAACCTTTTGGGATGCTTGAGATATTCTATATCTTGATCTTGGTAGAGGTTCATGCTTAATATGCTCATCAAGATGTGGACCTAGAATTTTCTGTACTTTTTGCTGTGTAAAGTAAACGTCAGTATAACTGTTTTTTTTTTTAAACATTTATTTTATTTATTTATCTTTTGGGGGCGGGGTGCAGAGGGAGGGGGATGGGCAGGCCACTTCTTTTGGTCTTTCATTTCTCTATTTTCATCCGTCTTTGTTCTTTGGCCTGTGTGGGCCTCCCATCACAGTGGCCTCTGTCGTCGCAGAGCGCCGGCTCTGGGCGCAGTGGCGCCAGAGCTCCGGCTCGGTAATTGGACACATCAGTCCAGCCGCTCCGCGGCACGTGTGATCTTCCCAGGCCGGATCGAACCGGCGCCCCTTGCACTGCAAGGCGGTGTCCTTACCCACTGGACCACCAGGGGAAGCCCCAGTATAAGTGTTTTTAAGTGACAGTAGCTAGTCGCTATCCAAGTAGCAAGTTACCAAGACATTTGGTTACTTCCTCCCAAGTCATGTGAAAAAAGAACAAAATATTATATTAGAATAATCAATTTAATTCTGATATTTCTGTCAGTCAATTTAAAGAAAATGGGGTTTTAAAAATTACAAACAGACATGGACAGTAGACATATGGACATTGTGGGGAATGAACAGTGGGTGGGAGGCATAAAGGAAGTAGCATGAAGGCCTGTACTATCATACATGAAGAAAACAGCTATAGTCATTGCTCTGTGAGAAAAGGGGATTCTGCAGGGGTGCTGTGTGATGGTCTGGAGGGGTGGGATGAGGGGGCTATGCATATGACTAATCTGGGAACATACATATCTGTAAACAACAAAACTCTGTAAAAGTTAAAAGTAAAATAAAAGTTTTTTTAAAAAGATATTACATTATTCGGTAACTGGAAACATAAATTATCTGGCTAAATGAAAGTAATATGCCAAAGCACCCTACTATGTGTAGTATTCATTTTCATAGTAAAATTGTCTACAGCAGTCTTCACCACAGGTATAGAACTGTTATTCATTTGATTTTCATTCAGCGTGAAAACAAAAATGAAAACAAAGCTCTCGTAAAATATTCCAGATGACTATCAAAGGAATAGGTGGTTCTCTTTTTCTTGATGACTTGTGGACATTTCTGGTGATTATCATTTGACATCAAGGGAAAAATACAGAAGTATGTGATATTCAAACTTTTTTCTTTAAGATAATGGTACTATAAAATATTATCCAAGAAAATCATTCTCCTAGTCAGATAAGATTGGGAAATGCTTCTTGGTCCATCCAAGTACTCGGTATCACAATATTCATTAAGCATAGTTACAGCTCTCAGAAGTCTTACAATAAGGAAGTCATTGTTCCTAAACTAACTCAAGTGTGGAATCCCTTATTCTCACAACAGCCAGGAGTATCTAATGGGGAAAAAATGTTCTTTTACCAGGGTAATTTGGAGGAAGAAGTTAATTAATACATGTTGCCCTAGGCTATCTTCAAGCACCAAGCAGGCACTAAGCTGGAATTGTACTCTATTGATAGCCTAGAGGACAGACATTTAGAGCTACAAACTGGAAGAAAATCCTGAACCTTGGATATGAGATATATTGATAACAAGGATCATATCTTATTTTAGAAATTGAGGAAATTTGGTTTGACTTCTTCTTCCAAAGAGAAAGCTTTGCCTCCTCTGTATGAAAATGTTCCATAAAAGTACATTCAAACAAGGTTATAATTCCTCCTCTAAAGTCATGTTTGGATCTGGCCATATGAGTGATTGTTAGTTATACTTACACTTCATGTTAATTCAGTAATCTAACACGGGTATTAACTGGTAATCATTAATCTTGGCAGAACCTCAATCTATATGTATATCATTTGGCAACGTCTCTGATAAAATGAGCTAGCTGTAGATTGCCAACTCAGGGATTGAGAGAAGAGATAATAGGATTTTTCTCTAAGTGTTAATGATTTATTCAACCCTGAAAACATCACTGATTTCAAACAGTCATGCATTTTTGTTAAGAGAAATGTATTTTAGTTTCAAATTGATTTCTAGTTTTCAGATAGAGCCGCCCTCTGAAGCTTGAAGGAAAAGAAATGATAAAAAACTATATTTAGTATAAATTACCAGATATGTATTTATTTAAGAAAGGTGTTTCTTATGTTTTTCATTGATACATCTCCTCTTAAAAAATGTATAATAACCTTTCTACTTTTGTATATTTCAACCTTGAATGAAATCAGATAGGAAACAATGTTATGCAGCAAAGACTCTAAAATGAGCGAAACTGAATACACTCACTGTAGATGTGTTTCTCTCATTAAAACTCTTACCCTCTGTTGGACTTGCCAGGTTTGTAAAGCACTGATACTGATTATTCATCAGCTTATTCCTGACTGCAAGCAGAGAACAACTATTTCACATTTGATTACTTTGATGACCTTTCTCTTTCTTTTCCCATTGAGAGGATGAATTATTGTGAAGAAAGTCTCATCTTTCATTTAAAGGTCAAAATGCTTCATTCTGCCTCTAATTTATTTTCAACAAGGTGAATGAACCATCTTTCATCACTGACACTGACAAATAGATTTTTTTTCCCTCTACACGCTCAAAACTATAAACTGTTTCTACAATCTTAACTTAGTGTCTCTAGTGCTATTGAAATATTAAAAGGTAGCTCCTCATGCAGGTGTTTCTGTGCCACAAAAATTGATTATATCAAATGTTGTTGTTTGTTGGAGACATCTATTATTTGCTTATAATGTTGAGTAACACGCATTGCTTTCTTCTAATAACATGGCTCTCTTGTCTTTTTCCTCCCTTTATTCTGCACCTTTGTCTGCTTTTTGCTCTTTACAACTTCATGTTTCAGTCTCCCGTGAGTCCTGGCTTTGAGGTAGGTACCAGCTCTACCTAGGAATGTGCTTCACTATCTTTTCCAAGCCAATATTATAATATTAAATTAACATCAGACAGTTATCTGTATTTACCCTATGAAAATACTCAGGTCAGAATTTTAGCTCAGAATCCACCCTGTTGAACTGCAGAAAGACCATGGCTGGTAGTAGTTGTTGTTTTCTTTTCCTGATGTTATTGTTAAAATTTTCACGGTCTTCAGTAAGACAAAGAACAATGAAGGCATTAGACCAAGAGGTGGTTTGTTAGATCAAATTTTGCCCTTAGATTATTTGATTGCATACCATCTTTTCTATGACACTGAGCAGGCCAGTTGAGACTAGAATAGAACACAGCTGAAACTCACTTGTCCTGGTGGCATATCAGCTGAAGTTCATACATGTTAGAACTGGACGCTGGTGCTGGCACCACAGAACCATGCCAAGCAAGGTCACCAGTCCATTTAATTTATAGTCTGTGTAATCACATTTAATCATGTTCTATTTAAAAAGGATAGCACACAACTGTGTGTATTAAGGTGTCAGTCGATGAAGAAATTGTATGTGGAAAAGAAACACATTTCCTTCATAAAGGTTCTAAGAAAGAACCCCTCTAGAATTTTTTTTTTTAATGTATCTTAATGATACATTGAGAAGTCAGGTGTTGAAGCAGTGTATACAACAGTGCTCTTACGATAACTTGTTTTGACCAGTTGACTTGTTAATGTTTTGTTTTTCTTATTCCTGTGCTTTTGGTGAATGAAGATTGACATGTTGTTATTTTCCTATATGAGATTATAAATTTGAAATACCATTATTAGTGTCCATTCTAAGATGGTTTTGTTAACATAACTCTTCACAAAGGAAACTAATGAAAACACGACCAGAACATGTTCTGTGTTAAATAAAATTGACACGTCAAAATATCTTGATTTGTAAGATGTAAAATGAAGAGATCTGCATCAATAATAGTAAATTCCCATGTTGAAAAGATCACTCTCCTTCAAAATATGCCCTACTTAGAAAAGTCCAGAGTGAATGATAGGTCAATGATATTCTTACAAGTTAAAATTTTGTAATTTACAGTGCTGTCCAAACATAATTTTGCATGTGGAGTAGTGTCTTTCGTTTTGAATTATCCTTTGGGAATAAAGCCAAACGAGGATAGGAAGCATTTTCCACTCCACTGTCCTGCACTGAAATCGGAGCAGATTGTGTAAAAGAGGCGTGAAGAGTGGTTGGCTTTTCTGTGCACATTGTACTGCTTACAGGCAGCCAGGCCTTCATGGACTAGCTGCTGAGGGAAAGAAGATGGCAGCAAGACAGTTATTGTAGAAGCCTCTGATACTACATTGCAGTGGTATATATTAATTAGTCTCTTCTATCAATTAAATTGGTTCCTTTTTTAAAAAAATAAATAGGCATTCTTGTCTGTATTTTTTGCACATTTGTAAACTTACTATAGGTTTTATTATAGGTTTGCCGGTAAGTATTTATTAAATGAATCCAGTACATTATATCCTTAGAAGCCATGTAAACTAAAGAATATACATTTTTTTTTTTTGCCGACGAGTTCTTCAAAAGGTTGTAAAAGTTTAAACTTATAACTGCACTGACTGCAGTATATGAAAGTTTCTGTTTCCTCATACTCTTTGCAACAATCAGTTCTATCAATATTTTAAAAGTCTTTCCCACTAATTAAGTAGGTAAAATAATTTCTACCAATAAATATTATTTCTTTGCAAATAGGTTTTCATATATTTATTGGCCATTTGTATATTACCTATGGTGAATTGCCTGTCTCTTTCTTTGCTTGCAGGTTGCTTAGAATATATATCATTCTGTCTGTTAATCTATGATAAAGTATATTTTCAATTTTACATTTTTTCTTTCTTTCTTTCTTTATTAATGGAAGGATAATTGCTCTAGAGAATTTTGTTGTTTTCTGCCAAATATTAACATGAATCAGCCATAGCCATACTGATATTTTAAAACAGAGAAAACACATTTCTACTCATTATCTTACTCTACATGGAATTCTGTTGAACATAAGTCATTAAGGTAGATTAAATATTATATTTTTTACAAATAATTCAGAATAGGTTTTTCTTTAAATAAGTGAGCTGAAGTCAAGGTTAAAAATGAAGCAGAATTTAAGGCAGTTGTGTCCTTTGCAATGCCAGGATACAGTTCATGGCATGATGTTTTTTTTAGGTAGGCTTTATGAAATTTTTAAAAATTTAAGAATTTCTCTGTAGTTATTTTAGATGTTTTTAGATGTCTTTAAGGAAACATGCTTTTGTAGCTTAGAAATTAAGAGACTCTAAAGGGAACTTCTTGTGTGTGTATCAAATTAAATGCTCTATACTAGTATTTTTGGTAATTATTAGCAGTCAGACTGCCTTTCAGATATTAGGAAATAAATTGCTTATTTTAAAAACTCTCCCTTTTTGATTGTGTACCTTTCGTATCCTTTAGTTTTGTATGAAATTTGAACAGTATTCAGTTTAACATTTTATGTGAGGTTACATATTTTCTAAATAATAATTTGCTATAAACTGCTGTTATTTTTATAAAGTTTACTGACTCCCATTTAATTAAGACAAGCATTGTACTAGAAGGAACTCTTCACTCCGTACTTCCTAGAAACTCACTCCACAAAATGACTCATTCAGTTACTGTTTCTGTTCATTAATAAACTAAAAAAAAAAAAAAGACAAGAATACCGGTATTGCATTATCTACCTGTAATTGGGTATAATCCTGATATGTTTTATAATAGTTAAGGTATATTCCTTTCAAATGATCACATAATAGGGGAAAAACTTATTTCTAATCCTGAATGTGTAATTATGATGACATTTCTGGCCAAGTATTTTCCAGGATATTTTCCAGAGTAGCAAAAGTCTATCTAGATGTAGAGACTTTGTTACACTTACATTCTGGAGTTCCAGGAATCCTGGTGATTCATGTGAATTAATAAGTTGTTTTTCCATTTAAATATGTACCATGACGTCCATGTAGTGCATCAGCCAGATATTTCAAGATTTCTTTTGATGATTGAATAAACTAGTTCTCCAGTCCATACTTCCAGTGAGAAGGAGAAGACATCCAAGATCTTTTAGCAGCTCTTCTCCTCAGAGTCAGAGGAGCACACATAGTGGTGGGTTTGTCAGGAAGGAGCCCGTCCATAAAATTAAGGGTGCAAGGCCTGCTTTGACGTGCTGTTAATCAGCTGTTGCCTGATTTCATTCAGTGTGTCCAGCTTATCATATGTACGTTATTATTTCGTGCTCAGCACATAGACTTCCAGATGTGTAATGCTAAGTATAAACATGGCTTGAGGGTTCTTCGTGAACTCCACTGAGGAAGCAGACATCGTATACTACTTGCCCACATTTACAGGCAGGTCTTCAGGACAAATGGATCTCTAGTAAAGGCTCTGAAGGGCCTGCACTCACATTGCAAAGGTACCTCGGCCTCCGTTAACAGTCCCACACATTCTAGGCCTCTGCTTTAAGAGGCAAACAACGCTCAACCCACCCTGTCACCAAGAACAAGCTTTTGCGCAGTGGCTGTCTGTATCCATCTTGGGTCATGTCTTTCCTGCCACATTCATCAACTGTGACCACAGTACTCCTAGTTGAGTACCATGAAAAAGGGTTGCTCATTTTTACTTGGAGGGTTTGTGTGGCCTCATAAATGATCTGACTCAGAAAAAAAAAAAATAAAGGTCTGCACAGAAGAAATAATAATGGGGAGTAAAGAGACTGGTAGATTGGAATTGGGACTATAAATTTCTAGAAACTTCGGAAATAATTCAGCTTCTAAAATGTTTATCTGTGTGTTCAGAAATATTTAGTCTCATTTTTCTATTTTACATTTCATTAAAAGCTAGTCTTTGATTCTTTGAGAAGCAAATGTGCGTGTATATGTGTGTATGTATATATATATATATCTTTGATTCTTTGAGCAGCAGTCTCACACATGCTGCATATTCATCATTAACTGTTATGGGCTAAAATTCTGTAAAATGTTGTAGAGTTATCCTTGTGGGCCATTTTTGAAGGGAGAGGCTCTAACCATCCTGCTTTGCACTGTGTTTAGGTTATACTTTTCCAGCTTCTCCTTGGTGTCTCCTAGGCAGTAATTGATAGAAAAGCTTCTTTCCAGATTATTTCATTCAGTGTTCTCAGGAGCTGATAGACTGAGGCCAGGCCCCTGTCAGTTCAGGGGATCTTCCTGACCCAGGGATTGAACCCCAGTCCTCCTGCATTGCAGGCAGATTCTTTACCATCTGAGCCACCAGGAAAGCCCACTATAAGAATGTGTGTCCCTAAAATCACTGTTCCTGAATTTTCCACATGATCTGCTTACCTTCCAGTTCACATTCTATGGATAGATCAGATCTGACCATCAAAACCCTCCATTTGTTGACATGCAACGTTATTTTCTTCCTCGGTGGAAATGGTCCTATTTTATTTTATGAATGTGGAGTGTGTGGCATTAAGGTTACATTGCCTTCAAGTGTAAGAAGAGATGGTCTTATGTTATGTTTCCCCTTTCCTTCAGGAGCCCACAGATTTACAGGATGTCAGTAACTGACATTTTGAAAGAGCAGTGCCTGCAGTTTTTAACAACTTTCTAACAGGTCTAGTGTTTTACCTGGAAAGGGTGGATTGCTTAAGAAAGTAGTTAGATTCCTTTATCCTTCATTTCTGTTTATGTAAAAAGAACGAGGCAATATACAATTTAATGTAACTTCCAAGACTGCTTTAGGACTTAGCAAATCCAGATCACAAGAGATTATATATGTTATTACTTTGAAAGCTTTCACAGATTGCTACAGACATTAAAAATGGGTTCTCGGGCTTCCCCTGGTGGTCCAGTGGGTAAGGACACCGCCTTGCAGTGCAAGGGGCGCCGGTTCGATCCCTGGCCTGGGGAGATCCCACGTGCCGCAGAGCGGCTGGACCCATGTGTCCAATTACCGAGCCGGAGCTCTGGAGCGCATGCACCCAGAGCCATTGCTCTGCGACGACAGAGGCCACCGCGATGGGAGGCTCAAAGGAGCCAAAGAACAAAGACGGATGAAAATAGAGAAATGAAAGAGCAATAGAAGTGGCCCACCTGCTCCCCTCCCTCCCCAACCCGACCCCTGCCCAAAATAAATAAATAAATAAATATTAAAAAAAGAATGGGTTCTCTACCGTAAAACAGCGTCCACCCCCTTTTTTCTGCCCTATAGCAGTCCTTTTCACTCTAATCAAAAGGTGTTGATTGGATTTTATTTACTATAGTTAGGATATGCAACCGAGAGCCAAATTCATTTATTTGGCACACTTGGCAGGTAGTTAAAAGAATCAGAATTATAACAGAAGAGCACCGAACAATTTAAAACTCACTGAACACCCTACCTTCCACTCAGGGAATCACAGACCTTGGCATCATAAGTGTTCCTCCATGAATTCTATTTCCTAGGGATCCTCAGACTTGTTTGGTGCCCAAAAATTGCTC
The DNA here is from genome assembly GCA_022376925.1 of Tragulus kanchil. Taxonomy (NCBI): domain Eukaryota; kingdom Metazoa; phylum Chordata; class Mammalia; order Artiodactyla; family Tragulidae; genus Tragulus; species Tragulus kanchil. The sequence goes on from JAIOJX010000024.1 coordinate 104,637,643, forward strand.
TGTGCTTTAAAATCTCAGACTCCCCATGTTTGAGGTGAAATACACATTTAAGTGTTGTGGAAAGAAGTCAGTTGTCTCTTTTCCCTTCATAGAATCACCTCAGACTAAGCATTTACACTCATACTTTACTAGCAGTAACTATAGGTGGGGTCAGATAATCATTTCCAAGTGGGATATACAGGTGTCAGAGTATATAAAGGAATCTCTAGACAATCTGAAGACTGAATTGTCCTAAACAAAATTTTAACTGCTAATAATGGTCAACATAGTCATTGCATTAGGAAAAAGATCACAGAGATTATGCAAATATAGATTCCTTTATCCTTCATTTCTGTTTATGTAAAAGAACGAGGCAATATACAATTTAATGTAACTTCCAAGACTGCTTTAGGACTTAGCAAATCCAGATCACAAGAGATTATATATGTTATTACTTTGAAAGCTTTCACAGATTGCTACAGACATTAAAATGGGTTCTCGGGCTTCCCTGGTGGTCCAGTGGGTAAGGACACCGCCTTGCAGTGCAAGGGGCGCCGGTTCGATCCCTGGCCTGGGGAGATCCCACGTGCCGCAGAGCGGCTGGACCCATGTGTCCAATTACCGAGCCGGAGCTCTGGAGCGCATGCACCCAGAGCCATTGCTCTGCGACGACAGAGGCCACCGCGATGGGAGGCTCAAAGGAGCCAAAGAACAAAGACGGATGAAAATAGAGAAATGAAAGAGCAATAGAAGTGGCCCACCTGCTCCCCTCCCTCCCCAACCCGACCCCTGCCCAAAATAAATAAATAAATAAATATTAAAAAAAGAATGGGTTCTCTACCGTAAAACAGCGTCCACCCCCTTTTTTCTGCCCTATAGCAGTCCTTTTCACTCTAATCAAAAGGTGTTGATTGGATTTTATTTACTATAGTTAGGATATGCAACCGAGAGCCAAATTCATTTATTTGGCACACTTGGCAGGTAGTTAAAAGAATCAGAATTATAACAGAAGAGCACCGAACAATTTAAAACTCACTGAACACCCTACCTTCCACTCAGGGAATCACAGACCTTGGCATCATAAGTGTTCCTCCATGAATTCTATTTCCTAGGGATCCTCAGACTTGTTTGGTGCCCAAAAATTGCTCTGTGCTTTAAAATCTCAGACTCCCCATGTTTGAGGTGAAATACACATTTAAGTGTTGTGGAAAGAAGTCAGTTGTCTCTTTTCCCTTCATAGAATCACCTCAGACTAAGCATTTACACTCATACTTTACTAGCAGTAACTATAGGTGGGGTCAGATAATCATTTCCAAGTGGGATATACAGGTGTCAGAGTATATAAAAGGAATCTCTAGACAATCTGAAGACTGAATTGTCCTAAACAAAATTTTAACTGCTAATAATGGTCAACATAGTCATTGCATGGTAGGACTCAGTTCAGGGTCCACACCCAGTGCCTCTTCTTAAGGATCTCCTTTCTCTGAATACCCCTTCACCTCAACCATGGAAATGGTTTATGTTTTCTCCGAACCGTCATACATGTGGGCACTTACTCTGTGTGAGGCAATATTCCAGAAGTTAGTGATACAGTGATAAAAGAAATTGTCAAATTCCCCTTCTCATGTAACTTATATTCTACTGAAGGGAGACAAACAGGTCAATAAAACAAGTTGTAGGGTGCAGTAATTGCCCTAGAGGAGACAGTATGATGTGCCAGAGAGAAAAAGAGTGTGGAAGGGATGTGGGCAGGGAGTGAGGTGATCTGGAGACCTTTTGGAGAAGGTGCTGTATGATCTGGAATGTGATGAGTAAGACAATACCTAAAGAAAGGAAGATTCCATATTGTTGATAGTAACAGTTGGGTTGTATCCAGAATTCTATTGGGGAGTAAGCTCATTGTGCACAGAGACTGTTACTGACCAGTCGTTCTATGTCCTATAGCATTTGACTTGGGCTTTTACAAATAGGATCTATCCTAGGAAGCACTTGTTAAATTAGGTAGATCCGTCTTGAGAGCAATCGGAGCAAATTGTATAAGGCGTCATTCTGCACAGTTCTTTGATAATAAAAAGTGCCAGATCATAAAGCTTCTGGAATGAAAGATTAATGCTTGGTTGGCTTTGTGTCACACTGTACTTGTGTGTTTTAAGCATAACAGCAGCTAGATAGGAAAGCAGAGAGATAACTGAGCGATAGTTATCCAGTAGAATCTTTGTGTTCTACTAGTCATTGTGTTCTAGAAAACATGTTTGACTCTGATGCAGTTCTCCAAGCACAAGCAAGTGGCCTGAAAGTCTCTTCTGATCTTTAAGGTGAAGGGGTTCACAGTATTTTCACATTGCCTTGATATGTGGAACATACTATTGCTTGATTATTCTCATCCCTATGAACTCTTCCTTCATGACTTAAATGAGGGGCAGAAAATACTTTTTTCTTTTGTATTAGCATAAGACCAGGGGATGAGAGAGCTGGGAAAGACTAAAAAGAGAGGAAGCCAGGCTGGAAAAGACTACCTGAGTTCATAGTTCTGCTTTTTACAAGCTGTGTGATCTTGGGCAAATGATGTAATCTAATCTGTCTGTGATTCGGTTTCCTTCTCTTTAAAAACTTGGTGATCATGAGGTTGAAATGAGTTGATGAATTTATGTAAAGTGCTATGAAAAGAATCTGGTACATACAAAGGTTATAGAAAGGGTTTTACATCTTTATCTAGTCCAGAGGTCTCAGAGTCTTCCCCATGAATAGATTTATCCCCAGTTCAGTTGACTGGCATAATTCAGAATTTTTTCAGAGTCACTGATGTTTAATAACAAGGATTATTTCATTAAGCAGCTAGATCTTCTGCTTCTTTTATAGAATTAGGAGACCTGAAAGCATAAGGGTGTCTCAGTCACATGGAAGCTATTAGAAGTCTCTGAGCCGCACCGATCCCTTTTAAACTGAGCCTGTCCTCTCCAGGTCCCCAGTGTTACAGCCATTCTCTGGGTTGCATTCCTGACACCCATGAGTATTAACAGCCTACAGGGTTGTGTTTGAGCTGCCCCCAGCCTCTTTTGAGAGCAGAGGGTTATGACAGATTTTGTATACATGTTGGATATGCTACATAGGAATGAAGAGCAGACAGACAAGTACAGACAACAGTTTCAGTGAAAAACCATTCCTTAGCCGATGGTACTTTCTACAATTGAAATCCTGTGGAGCAAGTATGTCGGTGTATATAATACTAATTTTTTTAAAAGGCCTGTATTAACAGTCTAAAAAATATTTTTTAATTTGGGCCTCTTTTATTGTTTTTTCTTTTTTTTTCATCCATTTTTATTTTTTGGCCTGTGTGGGCCTCCCATTGCAGTGGCCTCTCTTGTTGCAGAGCACTGGCTCTGGGCACGTGCGCTCCAGAGCAGTGGCTCATAATTGGGCACACCAGTCCAGCTGCTCTGCGGCATGTGGGATCTTCCTGGGCCAGGGATTGAACTGGCACCACTTGTACTGCAAGGTGGACTCTTTACCCACTGGACCACCAGGGAAGCCCAATAGTGTAAATTTTTAACATCTCTATTGTAGTGTCTCATCCATTACTTGCATACATGTATTTCTTGAAAGCCTTCATTGTTTAGTTAAAGCGTGCTTATTACTTACCGTGTACTAGGCACTTCTTTGTACTTACAGAACACTCTGATTTAGACACTGTCCTTCCTTTAGGAGCTTGTGTCATGAAGAGTGAGAAGGTCAAAGGGTTTCAATCACTCAGTCATGTCCAACTCTTTGCAACCCCATGGACTGTAGCCATCAGGCTCCTATGTCCATGGAATTCTCCAGGCAAGAATACTGAAGTGGGTGGCCATTCCCTTTTCCAAGGAGTTTTCCTGATCCAGGAACTGAACCTGTGTCTCCTACATTTCAGGCACAGTGAGGCACCAGAGAAGCCTGGCTGTGTGGTGATTAAGACCAGAAGGAGTCCAGAAAGTGATAAATCCAAAAAGAGGCGTCAACACGTACACCGATGTATTTTCTACTTTTCTGTTTCTCTTTAACACAATAGGAGTTTATGCCCCACCCCCAACCCCCTCCCCCCGCACCAGTTCAGTCCCTATTATGGATCTGTGAATTTCATTTGAATCTTATTTTTTATAAAAGTGACTTTTCTCTCTCAGGAAATCTTGCATTTGATTTTTTTCATAAATGACAAGAAACCACAAGTAAAGGCAATTTTCCCCTCTGTTTTTTAAATTTACTAATAAAGAGAATTCATTGTGAACTGTGAAGTAGAGTGTACCTAGTTAGGAAATTGTTTCAGAGTCCTGTTGAATGTTTAAAGATGCTCTGGCAGTTGAAATTTCCATAATGTAATCTAAGCAGTCATTTCCTGGGAGCATTCCAAACTTGCTGAGTCATCAGTTTAATATACCAGGTTAAAAAACAGATTCAGTGTCCAGAAAAGCAAGCTGCCTTGTCTGTATAAGTAGGTGTTAAGTGCATACAGTTTTAACTTGGGCATGAAACTTTCACATGAAACACTGTTAGCATGTGGATGTTACAGACACTTCAGGAAACCAGTCTTGAAAAGGTTTTAATCTCTATAATCTCTCTTTAATATCTAATCTTGGGTTTAAAATTCAGCTTTCATCTTTTTTCTGTTCTTCTGTTCTCTCCCTTTCATGAATGCGATACCTCTTACAATGAGAACAAAAGAGATCTTTATGCTTTCATCATCTGTAATTTGCCAGATCAGATCATTTACCTTAATCCATACCAATACCATGTCATACAGTGATGTTATTTCTCACAAAAGTTTCACACCTACAATTTGATCCAAACTCCTCCACTCAGAAAAAGAACAGTTCATTGGGTCAATTGCTGATCTAAGACTGTAAATTTTTAGAAGCACATCCTCCTGTGTGTGTTTACCATGATTATAGGGAAGAGAGCTTTATCTGTTCAGTGTTTTGAGCCAATCTTTGCGCTGTACATAATAATGAAACAGAATGAAACAAAATGTTGCTGTTCATTCTTCCATTTCCAGAACATTTCAACTTTCCTCTGTATTCATAAAAAAAAAAAAGAACCACTCATTCTGTACATTGACCAGGTTACCCAAATGCACAGTGCCAAACTGAAACAGCAAGAAACAGTAGAAATATTTAAATACCATTTGGTTAACCTAGTAAAAACTTAATAGTGTTGATAGATAAGTGAGAATTTTCTCTCCCAGAAAAGTTCTTATTTAAAAATGTAAAGTAAGGTACATAAAATGATGAAGTATGCCAATATATTTCCTTGATGGCTCAGCAGTAAAGAATCCACCTGTAACACAGGAAATCCAAGTTAAATCCCTGGATTGGGAAGATCACCTGGAGAAGGGAATGGATACCCACTCCAGTATTCTTGCCTAGAGAATCCCATGGATCAAGGAGCCTGGCAGGGCTCCATAGGGGTCGCAAAAAATCAGACACGACTGAGCGACTTTCACTTTGATAGATAATAGATGACAGTAGGTTACTGTGAAAGGTGTCGGATTCTCAATTTCCAGTGGAGAATTCACATTGGGATCAATGCAAGAAGCTCTGAGTGACCATCGCCAAGTCTTTGGATCCCAATGTGAATTCTTCTCCATTGGAGATTAAGAATCCGACACCATTCACGGTAACCTACCGTCGTCTATCACCTATCAACTTCACTTCATACAAATATACAAGTAAGTAAAAATATAAAATGAAGTAAGTTAATGAAGAAATACAGTGATTCCATATCTCTACTTTGTAGTGCTCGGTCTTGTCCGGCTCTTTGCAGTTCTGTGGACTGTAACGCACCAGGCTCCTCTGTCCTTGGAACAGGCAAGAATACTGGAGTGGGTTGCCATTTTCCTTCTCCAGGGGATCTTCCCGACCCAGGGATTGAACCTGGGTCTCCTGCTCTGTAGGCAGAGTCTTTACCATCTGATCCACCTGGGAAGCTCAAGTAATGCCCAGTATCCATCAAAACCTGTTGTCTAAGTCAGGATTATCCTTTGAATTGCTAAGTCAGCTTTCATATTGAAGTTATCTTAAAGTCCAAGCTAGTTTAATTTAGACCAGTGAGATTTTTTAAGCCATCCTCCATTTTTTTTTAAATCACTAATTTCTGAATTTTTGCCTACTCTGTAACTTGATGCATCAAACCAAAAATACGGTAACTGTGGATTTCTGCCATATATATACCTTCAAAGAAAACTTCACATAAAATTGAAATTACAACTAGTAACATTCTTAAGATAGTATTTGAATATCAATTATTAATCAAAATGTATCACTGATTCTGAAAATCCTTAGAAGCACTTTATTTGATTTTATACTATTAGAAGGGATGATTGGCAGTATTCCAGAAATGATGGTTTTTAAACATTTATGTACATAATGACATATAGACAGATATTATAAATGTAAATTTATATTACAGGTCAATGGCCTTACTGCATAGGATCTTATTTTTATGTTTTACAATCTGTTATATATCAGTGAAAGGTTTTTTTCACACTTTGAAGAATAGATAAATATCTCAATAAATATTTAGATAGTGATCCTGTCTTCTCTTTTTGTCTTAGCTCTTAGATTTGCGACTTGACAGGGAAAAGTGTGCGTAAGTATGTATGTGTAGTCTCTCAGAAACATAGAATACAGTTTTGTGGATAAGACTTTCCTTTCCCCAAGTGTTTCTTATCTAGCGGAATTAAACTAGTCAGTCTCCTTTCAGCAGTATATCATTTCATATGCATGTACCCCATCTCATGATTTAAAAACTGCACTTTTTGTATAGAGAATTAGAGGACACACTAAAAATGACTGGTTATATTTGGAACTATAAACCAAAGGGAATAAGAACTTCTGGTTGTGTTGCTAGTCGATTTTAATTTTAAGATGTCATAAATGACAAGAGGATCCCATTAATGCTGTTAAAATCTTAAATTGCTATTGTATCATAAATGCTATTAGTCTTAATTTTTGACACTATAAATTATACAGTTTATTGTTACTCAGTGCCAGGGACACACATGGCTGTGTGAATCTCACCTTTGCCTAAATATGTGTGTAGTACAGACTTTAAGCCATAAATTACTAGCCAATTTTTTTTTTCCCCTGAACTCATGAAATGTTTTAAAATGTCTAATCCTGCCTTGAAAGTAATAAATTAAATGACTTCTCAGGAATAATTCTGGTTCTTTTAGTTTATGGTAGTGTTTATGTGTATTTTACTGTGTTGGATGAAGAGAAAACATTCAGTTTTACCTGATTGCCTCTTGCTGTTCTAAATGAATTTGCCACACCAAATAGTCTTACTTCAAATTGGCTTTGTTAACACAGCCTAGATTTACGTCTCTTAAATTAAGAAAAATAACTGAAAACTAATTTGGTCAACTCTTCATATGCTTTTCCAAATTTGAGACCATTTTGTCTGCTAAGAAATTGTGATGGCAGGATCAGCTTTTATTCTGAATGGTGAAATTTTTTCCAACTGTGGAAAAATACTACTTTTTATTTTAATGTATGCTTACAACTGTCCCATTGGGCATTGTTAAACAGGGACCTAACCCTATGAATATAATTATTTTCCAGTTAAATTCAATTCAAGATATTTATTCAGTATATTTCTTTATTTGGTTTGGCAGACCTTTGACTCATTTTTAAAAGCTTCCTAGATGTCTCTGTAAGAGTTGGACCCTTCCAGAATAATTGTGCTTCATGGTTTTATTTTATGAAACTGAAGTTATAAATGTAACTATAGACATAATATCCCTAAATAGAACCTCATTTCAAATCTCTTCATTGCAGCTGGTGAATTGTAAATCAAAATTTTCCCATTTGGTGCTGATTGACATTGAAAGATAGAATATGAATTAGAGGACACACTAAAATGACTGGTTATATTCGGAACTATAAACCAAAGGGAATAAGAACTTCTGGTTGTGTTGCTAGTCGATTTTAATTTTAAGATGTCATAAATGACAAGAGGATCCCATTAATGCTGTTAAAATCTTAAATTGCTATTGTATCATAAATGCTATTAGTCTTAATTTTTGACACTATAAATTATACAGTTTATTGTTACTCAGTGCCAGGGACACACATGGCTGTGTGAATCTCACCTTTGCCTAAATATGTGTGTAGTACAGACTTTAAGCCATAAATTACTAGCCAATTTTTTTTTTCCCCTGAACTCATGAAATGTTTTAAAATGTCTAATCCTGCCTTGAAAGTAATAAATTAAATGACTTCTCAGGAATAATTCTGGTTCTTTTAGTTTATGGTAGTGTTTATGTGTATTTTACTGTGTTGGATGAAGAGAAAACATTCAGTTTTACCTGATTGCCTCTTGCTGTTCTAAATGAATTTGCCACACCAAATAGTCTTACTTCAAATTGGCTTTGTTAACACAGCCTAGATTTACGTCTCTTAAATTAAGAAAAATAACTGAAAACTAATTTGGTCAACTCTTCATATGCTTTTCCAAATTTGAGACCATTTTGTCTGCTAAGAAATTGTGATGGCAGGATCAGCTTTTATTCTGAATGGTGAAATTTTTTCCAACTGTGGAAAAATACTACTTTTTATTTTAATGTATGCTTACAACTGTCCCATTGGGCATTGTTAAACAGGGACCTAACCCTATGAATATAATTATTTTCCAGTTAAATTCAATTCAAGATATTTATTCAGTATATTTCTTTATTTGGTTTGGCAGACCTTTGACTCATTTTTAAAAGCTTCCTAGATGTCTCTGTAAGAGTTGGACCCTTCCAGAATAATTGTGCTTCATGGTTTTATTTTATGAAACTGAAGTTATAAATGTAACTATAGACATAATATCCCTAAATAGAACCTCATTTCAAATCTCTTCATTGCAGCTGGTGAATTGTAAATCAAAATTTTCCCATTTGGTGCTGATTGACATTGAAAGTGATAGAAATTATATGTAAATATGATTTGTTTCTCATCTTTTCAATAATTATCCCAAATTAGAAATTAAGTAAGGTGATAATACAAGGGCTGTAGAAGCAGACAAATGTAGATTCAGGTTTTGGCTCTGCTGTTTACTAACATTTGAATGAGCGAGAATGCCTCAACTATAGATAACAAGACTGCCTTGTAAGGTACCTAACACAGTGATTATTAAGAGTTAATACTAAGTTAAGAGCTTAATAAGTGAATTATATAAGTATAGTAACTACTAAAATGTAACTCATTTCTTTTATTCCAATGATTTTTTTTTTCTGATGATTCCCAAGTACAACTTCTATGATATCAAGAGATACCATAAAATTGTTCAAAAACATTGGAAACACAGTTTATTTTAGTTCATTTTTTTTAATCTATATACTGGGCTGATGAAATAATTACAAAATGAGAGACAAGAGCCCAGGTGACCGGGCTCCCGACACTGTCTCAATGAGCGACGGACAATAACGCCAACCAGAGCCCTACGCAAGCCAGCTGCCTCTAAACTCAATCCTGGCCTCAAATCAAGGTCAGCTTCTATGGGATAGCCCAACCCAACGCTAGCCTAGGACCCTGGCCCAAGTTACGGAGCTCCTGACGCTCTCTCAATGAGCGACAAGAATGCACTGAGATATAATTGTAACCAAAACATTAATATTTGTGAGTCTTATATAATCTAGAAGTCACTGTTTTTCAGTTATCTAAGTGATAGTATAATTTAGACCCTTTATATGATTGAGGAATGATTTTTTTTTTTTAATTTTGGCCTCTTTCATTGATTTTTGTATTGATTTATTTTCAGTCATCTTTATTCTTTGGTTTGTGTGGGCCTCCCATTGCAGTGGCCTCTCGTTGTAGAGCACCTGCTCTGGGTTCATGCCTCCAGAGTGCCAGCTCGTGATTGGACACATCGGTCCAGCCGCTTCGCGGCACATGGGATCTTCCCAGGCCAGGATTCGAACCAGTGCCCCTTGCACTGCAAGGTGGACTCTTTACCTACTGAACCACCAGGGAAGCCCAGGGATAATTTTAAATTATATATATTTTTTTCCTTGGAGGAAATCCAGAGAAACTGTCGACCCTGTTCAGATGAAGTACTATATTGGACAGATTGGGAGAATTGGCTTTTCTTTTTTTATCCTCCTGAACTTCTTACATTTTCTGTGTGTAAATTTTAAGTAAATGTCAGTGAAGTAATATATGCAATGCGTTTAAGACCTATTTTTTTGGTTTTCTTTCAACTTTATATGTCTGCATTAAAACTAACAAAATTAAAGAACTGAGTAGTATTTTAAAGTCCTAGAAATCAGGTTCTCCAGATCTCTTTTCAGTTGTAAAAACAAAGTAACTCCAGTGAGAAGTAAAGGGGAACTGAATTACATTAATAAACAGTTTAAGCTTACTCCTCTCCCATTCTATGATCAGTTCACTAAATACAATAGTAAAACAAAAGGAAGGCAGTTTAAAAAACATAACTTGCCGTGTCAAGGTCGCTTGCATCTTCCCGTATCACTCTGAGAACATCACTATTATCTCAACAACTGGGTGTGTTTTATTGGAAATAGCATTTTACTCACTTTGTGTCAATGTTTCTGCACTAGTGCTTTTGCTCAGTTACCATGTGGACCTTTTTGTTGGAAAACAATTAAAAACAAAAGTACATACATATATCAATCAGTCTCTTCCATCTTGTCCTTTATTGTTTTTCAAACATATAGCAAAAGTCACCATCGGAGTCATTCATTGGTCGGGAGAAGAGGTCCAATTCCCAGTCGTACGTGGGGCGACCCATCCAGCTGGACAAGCTCTTGCTGTCCAAAGTTAAAGTGCCGCACACATTCGTCATCCACTCCTACACCCGGCCCACTGTGTGCCAGTATTGCAAGAAGCTTCTCAAGGGGCTCTTCAGGCAGGGCCTGCAGTGCAAAGGTAAGCATGACTTGGCCACCGAGTATTTGTCACCAGCCAACATCTAAGGGGCCTCATTAGGATTGTCTTGGTTATCATACTCTCCCCCAAAAGCATGCTTGCTCTTACAATAGGAGTATGTTATGAAAGAGGTATGTTTTCCAGTTTGCTCCCAGGTCAATATAGATGCATGGCTTTCCCTTCCTTCCCCGACTGCCTCAGCTCAACCTGACACACCCTTATGGCAGGATTCTGGCATTTGGCCTCTGTTTCCTGCTCTGACCTGGAGGGACCAGCCACAACTTGCACAATTGGCCCTATCTTGGTCAAACTTCCTGACCTGTGCTTGGCCCTTTGGATCCTGACACCAGGTTGATTCCTGTGGACATCGCCTCCTTCTCTCACCCTGTACCCAGAGGTCACTGGCTGAGACTCTAGCCACCCTCCATCCTCCAAATTTACCCCTGTGTCTGTCCTTATTGGCTGATAATGACCCTTAAAGACATCCTGGTGCTAATCCCTGGAGCCTATGAATGGTACCTTAGATGGAAAAGGGGTCTCTGTGGGTGTGATGAAGTTAAGACTTTTGAGATGGGGAGTTTAGCCTGGATTATCCAGGACAGTTCGATGTAATCACAGCATCTTTACAAGGGAGAGACAGAGGGCTATTTGACATAGAAAAGAACAAGGTAACATGACCACAGAATCAGAGATCAGAGTGATGTGGCCACAAGCTAAGGAATGCCATCCACCATCAGAATCCAGCCACCAGGATTCTCGCCTGGAACTTCTGGAGGGACCGTAGCCTTGATGACACTTAGATTTCTGCTCAGTAATACAGATTTTGGACTTGTACCTTCCAGACTGTGTGAGAATAAACTTCTGTTGTTGTCATAGTGTTAGTCGCTCAGTCGTGTCTAACTCTTTGTGACCCCTGTGGACTGTAGCCCGCCATGCTCCTCTGTCCATGAAATTCTCCCGGCAAGAATACTGCGATGTGTGTCCATTCTCTTCTCCAGGGATCTTCCTGACCCAGGGATTGAATCCGGGTCTCCTGCCTTGCATTGTTTTAAGCCACCAGAAAAGATAATAAAATCATTGTGATTAGATTGCAGATTCAACTGTCATAAACGCTGTGCCCCAAAAGTACCCAACAACTGCCTTGGCGAAGTGACCATTAATGGGCCTCATTAGGATTGTCTTGGTTATCATACTCTCCCCCAAAAGCATGCTTGCTCTTACAATAGGAGTATGTTATGAAAGAGGTATGTTTTCCAGTTTGCTCCCAGGTCAATATAGATGCATGGCTTTCCCTTCCTTCCCCGACTGCCTCAGCTCAACCTGACACACCCTTATGGCAGGATTCTGGCATTTGGCCTCTGTTTCCTGCTCTGACCTGGAGGGACCAGCCACAACTTGCACAATTGGCCCTATCTTGGTCAAACTTCCTGACCTGTGCTTGGCCCTTTGGATCCTGACACCAGGTTGATTCCTGTGGACATCGCCTCCTTCTCTCACCCTGTACCCAGAGGTCACTGGCTGAGACTCTAGCCACCCTCCATCCTCCAAATTTACCCCTGTGTCTGTCCTTATTGGCTGATAATGACCCTTAAAGACATCCTGGTGCTAATCCCTGGAGCCTATGAATGGTACCTTAGATGGAAAAGGGGTCTCTGTGGGTGTGATGAAGTTAAGACTTTTGAGATGGGGAGTTTAGCCTGGATTATCCAGGACAGTTCGATGTAATCACAGCATCTTTACAAGGGAGAGACAGAGGGCTATTTGACATAGAAAAGAACAAGGTAACATGACCACAGAATCAGAGATCAGAGTGATGTGGCCACAAGCTAAGGAATGCCATCCACCATCAGAATCCAGCCACCAGGATTCTCGCCTGGAACTTCTGGAGGGACCGTAGCCTTGATGACACTTAGATTTCTGCTCAGTAATACAGATTTTGGACTTGTACCTTCCAGACTGTGTGAGAATAAACTTCTGTTGTTGTCATAGTGTTAGTCGCTCAGTCGTGTCTAACTCTTTGTGACCCCTGTGGACTGTAGCCCGCCATGCTCCTCTGTCCATGAAATTCTCCCGGCAAGAATACTGCGATGTGTGTCCATTCTCTTCTCCAGGGGATCTTCCTGACCCAGGGATTGAATCCGGGTCTCCTGCCTTGCATTGTTTTAAGCCACCAGAAAAGATAATAAAATCATTGTGATTAGATTGCAGATTCAACTGTCATAAACGCTGTGCCCCAAAAGTACCCAACAACTGCCTTGGCGAAGTGACCATTAATGGAGGTAAGTGAAAAGGTCAGCTTTCGTGTCTGTGCTTTTTCTCCCTCTTAAGGTGTGTGTCATATACAACTTAGTGGGAGATTTTTACTTTTGTTTCCATTCAGATGCTTGTGACCAGGTCCTTTATAGTGCCCATCCTACTTTACTGCTGAGAAGTATGCATGGTTGTGTTATGATAAAGACCAGAGGTTTTTTTTGGTTTTTATACAGTGAACCACCTTGTACTGAAAACATGAATATCCAGGATTTCTTCCCCAGCTCCCTTATTTTCTTTGCCTACCCTAGTTCATTCAGAAATGCAGAAGTTATTGGCACAGGCTATAGCTATCAGTCTCTTCGTCCATTCTTTTTATTCCAAGCATTGAGACGGAAATTAGCTTTTACTCCATGTCTGTCAGGGGAAGCGGAAATTGACCTACCAGGAAATGGTTGCCTACTTCCTTCCGCTGTCCAATTACTCTTTTCATTGCATGTATGTGTGTTAATGTGCATTTTAAATAATAATAAAGGGATTTTAATTGAGCCAGTTAAAAGCTCCATATCCTTTTCTATATTCAGGAATATTCCTTTGGGAAAACTTTAAGTATGTAGATTAAGATTGAAGGAATCCTAAGAAAAATGTTGGGTCCTAAAGGAATAGCTCTCATTTTCTTTTGTGGTAGAATTCCTGATGAATTCTGCACAAAACAATTGGCATAGGGTCCCAGGCAGACTTTTTTCTGTAGATAGTAGACCAGTAGACTGCATTATACTTTCTCTCTATTATCAGTTTGTTGATTTCTCTGAGAAGAAAACTGCTGACAGAAGACTGGAGAAACAGGCAGAGGATTTTCTGTGTTGCTAATATCCTGAAGAACAAGTGATTGTGTTCTCCACTTTCTTCTCTAGAAGAGAAAGCTCTCTAGGAAAACATTCCCATAGTACTTTCTGGCTTTGCAGTGTTGCCAAATATGAAATCTTGGCAATCGGCCCAGTTTCTTTGGCATGTGGTAATGATTTTATTCAGACCAGGAAATGTCAACCTGTACTGGATAAGTGGAACCAAGGGGAAGCAATGTAGTTTTTGTTATTTTTGCTTAATTCAAAATTGCAGTTTTCTGTACAGTCCAAAAAATCTGGAAAAATGTACATTTTACAGGCTGGGCGGTCTAGGGTCTCTAATCAGTCTATTTTCTAATTTTAAAGAACTTTGTATTAGTAAGTAATTTTACTAAATTAGTGTCAAATGTGTAATAACAGGATAAACTATTATTTCAAATATCAAATAGTTACTTGATACTTATTTAAAAGCTCCTGGAGCTTCCCTGGTGGTTCATTGGGTAAGGACACCACATTGCAGTGCAAGGGGCGCCGGTTCGATCCCTGGCCTGGGAAGATCCCACGTGCCACGGAGCAGCTGGACCGATGTGTCCAACTACCGAGCCGGAGCTCTGGAGCGCATGCGCCCAGAACCGGTGCTCTGCAACAAGAGAGGCCACTGTAACGGGAGGCCCACACAGGCCAAAAGAACAAAGATGGAAATAAATGAAAGACCAATAGAAGAAGTGGCCAAAAATAAAAAAATAAAAGTAAAAGCTCCTGCTTGTGTGACCAATCTAATATATTGAAATTTGTGATTTTAAAAGTTACTGGAATATCAGGAATCAGTGGCCTTCAGTGTTCTTGTACGCGAAAGCTTCCCACATCCTCCAACATAGCCCTTTTTCCCACCAGGGCCATGTTACTGAAGTGAGATTAGTTTCCCCTTCTCTGGTATCACTTGGCTTCCTAGCACTTTGTTTCTGTATCGCCTTTGGCTCCCTTCCAAGGCTCCCCATGACTTTTTCTGTTTCAGGCCTCGGGACATGAAAAATGAGCATCTACTTCTAAAATTATGTATCTGTCCTCTCATAAACTCAGACTTATGAGCTAAAATTTAAAAGGGAAGCAAACGAAAAGAAACAGTATTCACCTATATGTATTTTTAGGGCTTCCAATCAATATGTTTTAGGATTGCCTAACTTGCTCTTAAGTCTTGGCTCCAGGATTCCAGGCTTATCTTCATGATGCAAAACAATTTTCTAGATCTGCTCAGCCCCGGGGCAGAGTCCGACGTCGTCATGGAAGAAGGGAGCGACGACAATGACAGCGAGAGGAACAGTGGGCTCCTGGATGACCTGGAGGAGGCGGCGGTCCAGGACGCTGAGATGGCGATGGCCGAGGGCCAGAACGACAGCGGCGAGATGCAGGATCCAGACCCGGACCCCGAGGACTCCAACAGAACCATCAGGTGAGGGCGCACACAAGCCCCAAGAGGTATTTATGTTGTTTTAATCTATTATATAAAAAACTTAAAGTTTATTAACAGACATACCTAGTTTTATTGCTTTATTGTACTTCACAAGTATTTTTGTTGTTGTTGTTCTGAACAAATGGAAGATTTGTGGCAACCTTTGCTAGGGCACATCAATCTGTACCATTTTCCCAACAACAGCATTTGCTCACTTTGAATCTCTGGGTCACATTTTGGTAATTCTCACAATGTTTCACACTTCTTCATTATTGTTATATTTGTTAGGGTGATCTATATTTAGTGATCTTTTAGGTTACTGTAGTAATTGTTTGGGGGCACCACAAACCATGCCCGTACAAGACAGTAAACTTAATAAGGGCTGTGTGTTATGACTTCTTTATCAGCCAGCCATCTTCCCATCTCTCTCCATCTCCTGGGGCCTTCCTATTTTCTGAGACACAACAATATTGAAATCAGGCTAATTAATAACTCTAATAATGCTACAGTGACTTCTAAGTATTTAGCTGAGTCACTTGTCTCTCAGTTTATTTTTGTTTGTTTGTTTGGGTTTTTTTGTTGTCTCTCAGTTTAAATCCAAAGCTGGAAATGATTAAGTTTAGTGAGGGAAGACATGTTGAAAGCTGAGGTGGGTCAAACGCTAGGCCTCTTGAGCTAAATCGTGAGGCAAGCTGTAGATCCTAAGTAAAAGTTCCTTTATGGATTTAAAAGTGCTACTTCAGTAAACACATGACTGATAAGAAAACAAAGCAGTATTGTTGCTGATGGAAATAGTTTGACCTTGATAGAAGTTCAAATCAGTGCGACAACATTTCCTTGAAGCAAAACCTAATCCAGACCAAGATCCTGACTGTTTTCACTTCTATGAAGACTGATATGGGGGAGATGCCAAAGAAAAGTTTGAAGCTAGTAGAGGTTGCGTAAGCCATCTCCATAACAAAAATGCAAGGGGAACCATTAAGTGCAGATGTGGAAACTGCAGCATTGTCAAAAGATCTAGCTAGGATAATGAGTGAACAAGGCTATAGTAAACATCACATTTCAGTGTAGACGAAATAGGCTTATATTCAAAGCCAGCGTCGTATAAGAAAGAAGACAATACCTGGCTTTAAAGGACAGGCTGACTTTGAAGCCTATAACTTTAAGTTGAAGTCAGTGCTGACCTTCCATTCTGAAAAATCTAAGGACCCTTAAGAATTATACCACATCCATTATGCTCTTTAGATGCAAAGACAAACCTTGGATAACAAAGCTCATCTGTTTCTAGCATGGTTTACTGATTATTTTAAGTTTACTGCTGAGACTTATTGCTCAGAAAGATTCCTTTTAAAAATGCTACCACTGATTAGCAATGCATGTGGTCACCCAAGTGCTCTGACCAAGACAGGTGGTGAAATTTACCTTGATTTCATGCTTGCTAACAGCATCTGTTCCACAGCCTATGGATCAAGAGTAGTTTCAACTTTCAAGTCTTATTATTTAAGAGATACATTTTATTAGATTGCAATATAGATAGTGATTCTTCTGCTAGGCCTGGACAAAGTTAACTGAAAACCTAGAAAGGATTTCCCATTCTAGATGCCATTAAGAAGATTCGTGATTAGTGGGAAGAGGTCAATATAACATCATCAACAGGAGTTTGGAAGAAGTCGTTGCTTCTTTATGGATGACTTTGGGTGGTTCAAGATTTCACTAGAGGAAATAAGTGCTGATATGGTGAGAATAGCATGAGAACTAGAATTAGAAATGCAGCCTGAAATTGTGACTGCAGTGTCATGATAAAACTTCAGAGTTCAACAGAGGAAGTGGTTTCTTGAGATGCAATCTACTGATGAAGATGCTGTGAAGCTTGTTGTAATGACAACAAAGGATTTAGAATATTGCATACATTCAACTTATGAAGCAGTGGCAGAGTTTGAGAGGATTGACTACAATTTTAAAATAAGTTCTGTGGGTAAAATGCTGTAAAGCAGTGTTGCGTGCTGCAGGGAAATTGTGAAAGGAGGCATCAGTTGATGAGGCAGACTTTATTGTCCTGTTTTTAAAAATTGCCACAGTCACACCAGCTTTCAGCAAACGCCCTCCCCACGAGTCAACAAATATCAGCAATTAAGGGAGGACTTTCCACCAGCAGAAAGACTACATCTCAGCTGAAGGCTGAGATGATGGTTAGCATTTTTTAGCAATGAACTAATTTTCAATTAAGGTATATATATTGATTTTTTAGGCATACTGCTATTACACATTTAATAGACCACAGTATAGTATCAGTTTAACATCTATATACTGGGAAGTCAAAAACTTCATGTGACTTGCTTTAGATGCAAAGACAAACCTTGGATAACAAAGCTCATCTGTTTCTAGCATGGTTTACTGATTATTTTAAGTTTACTGCTGAGACTTATTGCTCAGAAAGATTCCTTTTAAAAATGCTACCACTGATTAGCAATGCATGTGGTCACCCAAGTGCTCTGACCAAGACAGGTGGTGAAATTTACCTTGATTTCATGCTTGCTAACAGCATCTGTTCCACAGCCTATGGATCAAGAGTAGTTTCAACTTTCAAGTCTTATTATTTAAGAGATACATTTTATTAGATTGCAATATAGATAGTGATTCTTCTGCTAGGCCTGGACAAAGTTAACTGAAAACCTAGAAAGGATTTCCCATTCTAGATGCCATTAAGAAGATTCGTGATTAGTGGGAAGAGGTCAATATAACATCATCAACAGGAGTTTGGAAGAAGTCGTTGCTTCTTTATGGATGACTTTGGGTGGTTCAAGATTTCACTAGAGGAAATAAGTGCTGATATGGTGAGAATAGCATGAGAACTAGAATTAGAAATGCAGCCTGAAATTGTGACTGCAGTGTCATGATAAAACTTCAGAGTTCAACAGAGGAAGTGGTTTCTTGAGATGCAATCTACTGATGAAGATGCTGTGAAGCTTGTTGTAATGACAACAAAGGATTTAGAATATTGCATACATTCAACTTATGAAGCAGTGGCAGAGTTTGAGAGGATTGACTACAATTTTAAAATAAGTTCTGTGGGTAAAATGCTGTAAAGCAGTGTTGCGTGCTGCAGGGAAATTGTGAAAGGAGGCATCAGTTGATGAGGCAGACTTTATTGTCCTGTTTTTAAAAATTGCCACAGTCACACCAGCTTTCAGCAAACGCCCTCCCCACGAGTCAACAAATATCAGCAATTAAGGGAGGACTTTCCACCAGCAGAAAGACTACATCTCAGCTGAAGGCTGAGATGATGGTTAGCATTTTTTAGCAATGAACTAATTTTCAATTAAGGTATATATATTGATTTTTTAGGCATACTGCTATTACACATTTAATAGACCACAGTATAGTATCAGTTTAACATCTATATACTGGGAAGTCAAAAACTTCATGTGACTTGCTTTATTGCTACGTTTGTTTTATCTCTGGTCTGGAACCAAACCTGCAACATGTCCAAGCAGTGCCTATAATTTGTTTAAAAATGAGTCATGTCCAGTAGAGAGGAAACTCCTAACTTGGGAGTTAAGAGGTCAGGATTCCCTTGGAGAAGTGTAGCTGGCATCCTTTCCTGGTATTGCCTCATTCTTTGACTCGTTTTCATTTGCATGTGAGGGTTACACATTTGCAAACAGCAGATAGTACTACTAAGCTAATATTTATTCAAAGCTCATTGTGTGCAAAAACAGAGATCAGAGATCAACCTTCGCAGACACGATCTATTTTATAGCTGGCCCCAATTACAACATCACATATATCTGGACCTTACTGTTATTGATCTTGTTTCATATTTGTGATCTAATTATCTGTGCATTTGATTTGTAGGTGGATCCATTTTTTTGTACTAGTGGTGAGCACACAATAGCCAAATCAGTCTGTTGCCTGTTGTGTAATAAAGTTTGACTGGAGCATAGCCGTGCCCGCCCACAGCTATTGCTATGGCTGCTTTGGCACCACAATGGCAGAGTTAAGTGTCCTGCTGAGCCTGAAATATGTGATACCTGGATCTTTACAAAAATAGCCTCCAAACCTCTGATTTATATTATAAAGTATATTCAGACTTTTATGTCCATTTGACAAATGCCATATTCATTGACTAACTGAAATTGTTCATGAGCAATAAAAGAATTGGATTTTATTCCATTTAATAACATGAGAAATCGGTTTTCAAATACTGGGAAATATGTATACCCCTACTTTCTTTAGAAGGTGTACGTTTGTTTACTCACAAAATATTGGTGAGGGGGCATGTGGTTGGGGTCAGTGAAGGAGAGAGGAAGACTCAGAAAAGAAAGAGAGGAAGGAGGTGCATAATGATGCGAGCACTAGTTGTGTAGAGGACAGTTTCCAGCAAACTCACCTTTTTGTGGAATTATCCAGAGAGAGACTGAAATTCATGTTAACTGACATTATCTCTAAAGGATTAGTATTGTGGCTATAATATGTATTAAGCAAATAAGTGTTCATGCGTGATGCTGAATACTGTGGACTCTGTACTTAAGATAGTAATCTATCCAACGTTTACCCCAGAACTGAACACCGAGTGTTTCCTTCAGCCTGAAAACCTGGGTGCTTATGATGCTGCCTCAGACAGATAGACAGACAGACAGACAGACAGACAGATAGTCCCTGTCACTCTTCAGAGATTACCACGGTACTCTGACAATACCTTTCATTAAAAACGGGATATGAAATTTTCTTTGGACTTTTCACTTTGGAACGGCTTAAATAAGGTTTTAGGCAGGAACAAGAAGGTCTGTATCTAAATACATTTCTTCCCTAAAATATTTTGCCTTTTCAAGTCCATCAACAAGCAACAACATCCCTCTCATGAGAGTCGTGCAGTCTGTGAAGCACACGAAGAGGAAAAGCAGCACCGTGCTGAAAGAAGGCTGGATGGTCCACTACACCAGCAAGGACTCGCTGGTGAGATCCACAGTGCGAGGCTGTCTCTTGGCTCGTCCTGTTTTGTGAGCTTAAATTAGAGGAGCCCTGTCGAGACGGTGGGATGTCTGGGTGACCAGAAGCAAACCTTCGTGCAGGCAGGATGTGGGAATGGGAGAGCACGTTCACAGTCTCTTGAGTGTCCCATGTAGCTGAGCAAACAGCTCCGTTAGAGGAAGCTGTCAACAGCAATCTCAGGGAAACAGAGTCATTGGCCTCCATTACTTGAGACGATTCCCAAACAACCCGAGTGTCTAGCTGTCATTTTACAGCAGCCACGAAAACGACAGGCTGTGCTTTTGAATGCTCCTCTGTGATTCAGAACTTTTTTAGAACACTGCATTTTAGGGAGAGGAAAAAATAACTGCTATATATTCTTAAAACCTTAAGTGTTCACTTGAAAACTGACCTCTTTGAAAATGTAGTCATCTTGTATTTTATTAACTAAAACACAGCACATTTTAAATTTGTATTGTACTCTGAGTTGCTCACTACCCATTTTCTTAATAGTTGATAGATGAGGTTGTGTATGTATGTAGGAGGGGGAAAATGTTTATGTATGTTTCAGTTAAACTAACTGACATTTAGTGATAAGCTTCTTTCTCAGGTATTGGTAGTGTTTTCTTCATCCACACCCAGCTATAGAATTCCTATCATTTATTTAGGTAAATGGATACCTACAACCTAATTGCTCTAGCTGTAATCTCAACCTTCTCTTCTGGAGAGAAGTTTACAAGACTTGTTATAAGACTCAGCTGAATTCCATCCAGCCTCAAATATTTGCAGCATATTTAGTATGCTTGACTGGCCAAAGATAGGTTGTGAAAGAGACCAAGAGTAGTATTAGGGCATTCTGGTCTGAAAAGAAGAAACACATGCACACATCCAGTCAGACAAGGACCTGATCACCAAATCATGAATGCTTAGATCTGCAGTGAGCTTAAGAGAAGGTTGGGTTCTTGAGTCTTTCCCGTAATGTCATTAGGTTGTTGCCATGGTGTTGGCCTTGCCGTCCTACCCAGCATTCTTTAGTTCTGCTGTACTGTCTCTCGTGGAAGCCAGAATACCTGGCTGCGTCAGCACAGCATGCCTCATGTTCTAAAACAAGAGGCTAGAAAGACTGTATTCCCTGTTAAACGCTTTTATTTTATTACAGCTATGAATCCACCTTTACCTCTTCAAGTCATCAAGTAAATTTTAAAATGGTGTTTTCTATTTACTCTACATACACTAAGGGCCAAGCACTGTTCTGCGTGCTAATACATCATCTCCTTTATTATTCATAACTCTCTGATGTAGACACAGAATTTCATTGCACATTTGCTCAATAGACACCCTCTAGAGTATTGAAATTGAGTGTTCGTCTTCCTGGTCTGAAGCCCATGCAGTTTCCCCCATGAAATCATATGCCTCAGTGGGAAAATGTTTTGATTTTATCTGTCTTGAAAATGTAGTCATCTTGTATTTTATTAACTAAAACACAGCACATTTTAAATTTGTATTGTACTCTGAGTTGCTCACTACCCATTTTCTTAATAGTTGATAGATGAGGTTGTGTATGTATGTAGGAGGGGGAAAATGTTTATGTATGTTTCAGTTAAACTAACTGACATTTAGTGATAAGCTTCTTTCTCAGGTATTGGTAGTGTTTTCTTCATCCACACCCAGCTATAGAATTCCTATCATTTATTTAGGTAAATGGATACCTACAACCTAATTGCTCTAGCTGTAATCTCAACCTTCTCTTCTGGAGAGAAGTTTACAAGACTTGTTATAAGACTCAGCTGAATTCCATCCAGCCTCAAATATTTGCAGCATATTTAGTATGCTTGACTGGCCAAAGATAGGTTGTGAAAGAGACCAAGAGTAGTATTAGGGCATTCTGGTCTGAAAAGAAGAAACACATGCACACATCCAGTCAGACAAGGACCTGATCACCAAATCATGAATGCTTAGATCTGCAGTGAGCTTAAGAGAAGGTTGGGTTCTTGAGTCTTTCCCGTAATGTCATTAGGTTGTTGCCATGGTGTTGGCCTTGCCGTCCTACCCAGCATTCTTTAGTTCTGCTGTACTGTCTCTCGTGGAAGCCAGAATACCTGGCTGCGTCAGCACAGCATGCCTCATGTTCTAAAACAAGAGGCTAGAAAGACTGTATTCCCTGTTAAACGCTTTTATTTTATTACAGCTATGAATCCACCTTTACCTCTTCAAGTCATCAAGTAAATTTTAAAATGGTGTTTTCTATTTACTCTACATACACTAAGGGCCAAGCACTGTTCTGCGTGCTAATACATCATCTCCTTTATTATTCATAACTCTCTGATGTAGACACAGAATTTCATTGCACATTTGCTCAATAGACACCCTCTAGAGTATTGAAATTGAGTGTTCGTCTTCCTGGTCTGAAGCCCATGCAGTTTCCCCCATGAAATCATATGCCTCAGTGGGAAAATGTTTTGATTTTATCTGTCTTGGATAGTTTGTCAGTTCTTAAAAAGTACTGAATCAAACTTCTGTTTCAGCGGAAACGGCACTATTGGAGATTGGATAGCAAATGTATTACCCTCTTTCAAAATGACACAGGAAGCAGGTACTACAAGGTAAGGGAGGCTCTTTCCTTGGCTGAAGTCTTACGTCCCCTCTTGCTTTCTTATGGGAATGTAGAGCATCAGAAATACAAAAGTACACCCAACAGACATGACTCTTTTTCTGAAGCTTTCTCCAAGAGATAGTTTTTCTTCTCTGTAGTTTATAAATTTGGGGGGAATCTGGTTGTAACCCACGTGAATCATCTCTGAACTTTAAATTTCGCTATAGATGGAATGCTTCTGGCTGCAGAGGCATGGGATGATGGGGCAGGGGGAGGGAGAGAAGACGTTTAACTGTCTTATTTTAGCAGGGATGTGTGATTTACCTAGTAAATTCAGGATCACAGAGGATTAGTGAAAAGTGGATTCCGAAAGGCTGTTCTATCTGACTTTCTTTTTGTTTTGTTTCCCACTGGTAGCCCTGCAAGTCCATCCCTAGGGGTTAAGAAGTGTAGTATGATTTCTCCATGTATTGCCAGTATTTATAAGGAGCACTTTCCTCTAAAAAAAACCTTGGCAGCTATTTTCGTTCTGTCTCTCTACATGGCATAGTACAGATATCACATAACATATCACCCAGTAAAACATGGTTCCAGAAGAAATGCAAAGTGAAAACATATATATTTGCTTCTTCGAGAATAATGAAGGCTCAGGCATAGTGGGTGTGGTCCTCCACGGCCCTTTTATACAGTTCTAATAGAGAAAGGAAACCTCGTTAACTTTTAAATTAAAAGTCTGTTTTAAAAGCTGTTATTTCTTCATGACTCCATACTTCCTAGAAGACAATAGGGTGATTAACTTTTTAATATCAAAATTGTCTTAAAAGCAACTGCTTTTAAAACCATTCTCAGTGGTGTTCCTCACTAAAAATATGCATGTGGCTTTATTATTATATTAACATCTATCCAATCAAATTCTATGATTCCTTTTCAGTGCCTTAAAGAACAGTGGAAATTTTAAAACAGCTGTGCATACCCAAATGCATTTCAAAAGGGTCATGATTTTACTTTGCAGTTATAAAAATCATCATTATATTCTAAGTCTTAGATTTTGATTTAAGTTCAGAATTATTCTTATTCATATTTATTCTTACTGTATGAACATAGTACAAAAGTCACTTGAGGGCTTCCCTGGTGGTCCAGTGGGTAAGGACACCGCCTTGCAGTACAAGGGGCACCGGTTGGATCCCTGGCCTGGACTGATGTGTCCAAGTACCGAGCCGGAGCTCTGGAGCGCATGCGCCCAGAGCCGGTGCTCTGAGACAACAGATGCCACTGCAATGGGAGGCCCACACGGGCCAAAGAACAAAGATGGATGAAACTAGACAAATGAGAGACCAGTGGAGGTGGCCCGCCCACCCTCTTCCCTCCCCACCCCCGCCAAAATAAATAAATAAATAAAAGTAAAAAAAGAAAAAAATCACTTGAATTTTTCTGGAGAAAGGAGATGATAATTTTCCCCCTAGTAAAGCTATCTATATTTTTCTTCGTTATATTCTGCGCGTTCTAAAACTGTGTTATAGACATGATGACTGATTGTAATGTCATTTCTTACGTGTCCCTGGCATGAGTGTTATTTGAAAGTTTTTGTCCTTTTTGATAAACTGCAATTAGTACACACTTTTTTCCACAGGAAATTCCTTTATCAGAAATTTTATCTCTGGAGCCAGCCAAACCATCAGCTTTAATTCTTAGCGGGGCCAACCCTCACTGTTTTGAGATCACTACAGCGAACGTTGTGTATTACGTGGGGGAGAATGTGCTCAACCCTTCCAGCCCACCACCCAACAGCAGCGTCCTCACCAGTGG
Source organism: Tragulus kanchil (assembly GCA_022376925.1). Taxonomy (NCBI): domain Eukaryota; kingdom Metazoa; phylum Chordata; class Mammalia; order Artiodactyla; family Tragulidae; genus Tragulus; species Tragulus kanchil. Next base: position 104,662,435 of record JAIOJX010000024.1, read on the forward strand.
CGTGGGTGCCGATGTGGCCAGGCTGTGGGAGATGGCGATCCAGCACGCCCTCATGCCTGTCATCCCCAAGGGTTCCTCCGTAGGCGCAGGAACCAACGTGCACAGTGAGTCCCCTGGTTTTCTGTTGATCTTTAGAACTGGCAGAGAGAACCTTTTGAAAGATGTTTTGTTTATTCGAAGACCCTGATATTCGGGGCAAAAATTGAGCACAGGTGGAGAAGGCGGGCAATAGACGGTAAGAGGATTGGACGGCATCACCCACTCAGTGCACATGAGTTTGAGAAAACTCTGGGAGATAGTGAAGGACAAGGAATCCTGGTGCATTACGGTCCACGAGGTCGCAGAGTCGGACACGACTTAGGGACTGATAACAAATAAAGGTCTCCAAATAAAGGGTCTCATTATACTTAATGAATGAAATATCTTATTTTCCATTTTCCATTAAAAATGTGAACAGCTGCATGTCAGCGTAATATATCCAGTCATAGCAGAAACTGCTGGTGGTAAAAGAAATAATCTGGACAGCTTGAGCTTGACTGGAGTGCCAGTCTTGCCATTTGTAGGTCTGCGTTCACAAGTGTCCTCTAGAACCGCTGAGTGGGCTACTCTCTGCAGGAGACAGAGTGTGCAGAGTACTCAGAAACGCTCGATCATTTTGTCCCAGGTGGATCTCTCTGTTCATTGTAGAGAGAAATAAATTTTACCAGAATGCAATCAGAAGCAAGAATGGAGGATGAATTTTTTGAAAGATATTTTATAGGAATATCTGTCTGCAAATGTAATTTAAAATTTTCATCATGGCTATTAATAATGAAACCAGTGGGAAAAGAGCCCTCTGTTTTCACATCATGATGTGTTATCTGATGATCTGTCACAACTGTTTACTTGATCTCTACAATCTGTATGCATATTAATAGAATATATATGCCTAATTGAGTGCTCATCATTTTATGTGAGATCTCTATTTTAATGCCTAAAATGGCCCCCGTAGGTGGATGTTAATGATTTGCCTGTTTGACAGATGAGGGAATCAGGCCCCCATGCCATCAAGTTGTCTCAGATTGTACTGGCATTATGAAGTGGCAAGCCAGTATTTGAACCCAAGTCTTTATGACTCCTAACTCTAAACTGACACAACACTTAACTTTTCAAAGCCGAGGACAGAGTAGATCTATAACTATAAAAGTAAACAAGTATTCTAATAAACATTTTCCTAGAAATATCTAATTGCTATGACTTAAAAACAGCCCTGTAGCTTGTTAATAGGCATGTGTTTACTTATTCTGCAATTACCTATCTTACTTCTTATCTGTATTTTTTAAACATGTATTTCTAGGAGATATTTCTGTGAGTATTTCAGTTTCAAATTGCCAGATTCAAGAAAATGTGGTGAGTATGTACTGACTAATATAAAGCTTGGTACTATGATCTTTCATTGGAAAATAAGAGCATCATAAAATGCATCTTTATTGATCTGACATTTTAACTTTTTACTATTTTCTAGAAAATAAAATAGGGTCCTTTTAGATGTTTTTCTTCTATAAAATTTTAGAAACATAACATTGTATCAATACTTTCAGTGATTTTCTGCTATCTCTTCTGTAATGTGGAGAGTTCAGTACCTATTGTTCATAACAGGCAAGCAATTATTACCTAGTACCTGATTTTTTATGCGTTTGCCCATCTTGATACTGGAATTTTAAAGGTTAATGTTGCATAATACCGGATAAAATGGAATAAATTATTTGAGTTTCGTAAATAGCTTAAAACATGCCCTTATTCTGATTGCTTGATTGCTTCCTAGGAGTGCTATCATACCATAAGGAGTTGCAAATGCTTGTACAGTCACTTGTACCTATCAAGGAGACCTCATAAAACTGCACAGATCAGATTTTATGGGTACACATTCTAGTACCCTAATCAACTGTGCCACATAACTCCAACTCAGTGTTTGAAAATTGTAGATCAGACATGTTATAAAATAATCTACACTCTGTCATATGTTTGCTTTTTTATTATTATTATACTTTGTCACTGTGGCAAAAAGCAGAAAAGTAATGGGCTCTTTCCTACCTCATCCTGTGACTCAGATCTTTCCTTCAATTTTGACTGTTAACGCCTGTGACCAAAAGGAAAACAATTATAGCCTTAAACCGGTCTGAGTTTACTTTTTAAAAAAGAGCTCCATGAAGCTCAATTCATCACTAGTGTAACTTTACAACCTTTGCTAAATTGGCATAAAGTAAACTGAAAGTAAAGTAAAGAAAATATGATTGAGAGAATTAGGAAAAGTTTACAATGAAAATTATAAGTTTATGCTTGTTCTGTCAGTCACAAGATAGATAAAGGCCCTGTAGCTTGTTAATAGGCATGTGTTTACTTATTCTGCAATTACCTATCTTACTTCTTATCTGTATTTTTTAAACATGTATTTCTAGGAGATATTTCTGTGAGTATTTCAGTTTCAAATTGCCAGATTCAAGAAAATGTGGTGAGTATGTACTGACTAATATAAAGCTTGGTACTATGATCTTTCATTGGAAAATAAGAGCATCATAAAATGCATCTTTATTGATCTGACATTTTAACTTTTTACTATTTTCTAGAAAATAAAATAGGGTCCTTTTAGATGTTTTTCTTCTATAAAATTTTAGAAACATAACATTGTATCAATACTTTCAGTGATTTTCTGCTATCTCTTCTGTAATGTGGAGAGTTCAGTACCTATTGTTCATAACAGGCAAGCAATTATTACCTAGTACCTGATTTTTTATGCGTTTGCCCATCTTGATACTGGAATTTTAAAGGTTAATGTTGCATAATACCGGATAAAATGGAATAAATTATTTGAGTTTCGTAAATAGCTTAAAACATGCCCTTATTCTGATTGCTTGATTGCTTCCTAGGAGTGCTATCATACCATAAGGAGTTGCAAATGCTTGTACAGTCACTTGTACCTATCAAGGAGACCTCATAAAACTGCACAGATCAGATTTTATGGGTACACATTCTAGTACCCTAATCAACTGTGCCACATAACTCCAACTCAGTGTTTGAAAATTGTAGATCAGACATGTTATAAAATAATCTACACTCTGTCATATGTTTGCTTTTTTATTATTATTATACTTTGTCACTGTGGCAAAAAGCAGAAAAGTAATGGGCTCTTTCCTACCTCATCCTGTGACTCAGATCTTTCCTTCAATTTTGACTGTTAACGCCTGTGACCAAAAGGAAAACAATTATAGCCTTAAACCGGTCTGAGTTTACTTTTTAAAAAAGAGCTCCATGAAGCTCAATTCATCACTAGTGTAACTTTACAACCTTTGCTAAATTGGCATAAAGTAAACTGAAAGTAAAGTAAAGAAAATATGATTGAGAGAATTAGGAAAAGTTTACAATGAAAATTATAAGTTTATGCTTGTTCTGTCAGTCACAAGATAGATAAAGGCCTGAAGGTCCCTGTTGTTCTTGCTTAGCCAGAGAAGACTCTGGGAAACAGGGTTCTACCAGTAAGTCTCTTGGGAAATCTAAGATTCCTGTGGGGTTCTTCCACCCTAAAATTCTGGATGGCCATTGAGCTATCAGAGAAAAATGAAGTAGTAGCTGGACTCAGAATACTGGAGTCATCTTAATTCATTTTCTTGTCTTCAGATAGTCTGGATTTCTGAACCATGGTTACTTTGAAGGCATCACAGAATAGAGAGAACTTACTTGTTTTCTGGGGGAGGAACAAAGGAAAAGAATAGGAATGTATAGAAATATGCACAGGGTAGGGTGGGATGTAAACGGACTTTTATTGTTAAAAGGACACACTGTACAAGGTTAGAAGATAAGACAGAAATTCTCCAGGATGTCATAGGAATACTGAAAGTGAAAAGGCATTGCATTGTACTTTGATGAGTGCCATCATCCAGTCACAGATGGTAAACATGGTCATCCAAAACAGAATGCTTTACTTGGCAAGTATTACTTCAAAGAGCAAAGAGTTGGCATTTGGGAACTGGTAACCTCAAGAAAATGGTGTAAGTGGGAAGATTTGGTCATCTTGCAAAGAGAAGTTCATTATGGATTGTTACCCTTTGGTTGTGTCTCTGGCTCATTGCCAGTGATTTAACCCCTCTTCCTTCAGTTTAAACTCATCTGAAAGTGGATGGTTGATAAAGAGGCAGCCTTACTGTTTTAGCCATACAGAGGTCAATGGGTGGAGTCAAGACACACCAACTTGTGACTGGGAAATCATAATTTAACTTAATGTGAAATTTCAAATTTAAATAACCATCCAGAAAAGTAATGGGCTCTTTCCTACCTCATCCTGTGACTCAGATCTTTCCTTCAATTTTGACTGTTAACGCCTGTGACCAAAAGGAAAACAATTATAGCCTTAAACCGGTCTGAGTTTACTTTTTAAAAAAGAGCTCCATGAAGCTCAATTCATCACTAGTGTAACTTTACAACCTTTGCTAAATTGGCATAAAGTAAACTGAAAGTAAAGTAAAGAAAATATGATTGAGAGAATTAGGAAAAGTTTACAATGAAAATTATAAGTTTATGCTTGTTCTGTCAGTCACAAGATAGATAAAGGCCTGAAGGTCCCTGTTGTTCTTGCTTAGCCAGAGAAGACTCTGGGAAACAGGGTTCTACCAGTAAGTCTCTTGGGAAATCTAAGATTCCTGTGGGGTTCTTCCACCCTAAAATTCTGGATGGCCATTGAGCTATCAGAGAAAAATGAAGTAGTAGCTGGACTCAGAATACTGGAGTCATCTTAATTCATTTTCTTGTCTTCAGATAGTCTGGATTTCTGAACCATGGTTACTTTGAAGGCATCACAGAATAGAGAGAACTTACTTGTTTTCTGGGGGAGGAACAAAGGAAAAGAATAGGAATGTATAGAAATATGCACAGGGTAGGGTGGGATGTAAACGGACTTTTATTGTTAAAAGGACACACTGTACAAGGTTAGAAGATAAGACAGAAATTCTCCAGGATGTCATAGGAATACTGAAAGTGAAAAGGCATTGCATTGTACTTTGATGAGTGCCATCATCCAGTCACAGATGGTAAACATGGTCATCCAAAACAGAATGCTTTACTTGGCAAGTATTACTTCAAAGAGCAAAGAGTTGGCATTTGGGAACTGGTAACCTCAAGAAAATGGTGTAAGTGGGAAGATTTGGTCATCTTGCAAAAGAGAAGTTCATTATGGATTGTTACCCTTTGGTTGTGTCTCTGGCTCATTGCCAGTGATTTAACCCCTCTTCCTTCAGTTTAAACTCATCTGAAAGTGGATGGTTGATAAAGAGGCAGCCTTACTGTTTTAGCCATACAGAGGTCAATGGGTGGAGTCAAGACACACCAACTTGTGACTGGGAATCATAATTACTTAATGTGAAATTTCTAAATAACCATCTCAATAAGCAGATCCTTTTTGAATACTGACATATGTAAGTGACATGATATAGTTTTAGATCTTCTTTCTCCCTAATGAAACCTATTTCATTGAATATTGGAAAATTTCTGCTGTTTAAGAGCAAAATAGTTTCCAACCATTACAGTGTTACATTTAATTAGAGGGTGAATCTTTAATACTATAGTTATGTTGTAGGTTTCATCTGGCATTTAAATTGTAACTACATTTGATTTTATCAGTATTAATGATGTATTTAAGCATGAAATTTATTAGGACTAACATGTTGTTCCACTTCATGTTTGTTTTCCTCTGGACTTGCACCTTCAGGACATCAGCACCGTTTATCAGATTTTTCCTGATGAAGTCCTGGGTTCTGGACAGTTTGGAATTGTTTATGGAGGTATATTGATTCACTAAGTAACTTTTATTAATTTAAAGTTTTGTGTACTTGTGTTTAGAAAACTTATATCTCCAAGAAGAGCATAAAAACATATGTGAAGTTGTATTTGGTATATATGTGTCTCTGTGACTTACCTTTCCAAAAATTTCTCTTGAGGTGGTCACTAAATGGAAAATCAGTACATGTCTGTTTTGAAGAAAAATTTTTGTACTCCTAAAAAATTTCCGATGTTAAAATATTGACAAACTCTATACATAATAATGGTTAAATACTGGTTTATTTAGACAAAGTAGTGAGAAACAAGCTGTAATTCGGAAGCATTCCTTTTCCTCAGTGTATTTGGGCAGAATGCTATAGAAACCCATTCATGGGGCTTCTCTGGTGGTCCAGTGAGTAAGGACACTGCCTTGCAGTGCAAGGGGCGCCGGTTCGATCCCTGGCCTGGGAGGATCCCACGTGCCGTGGAGCAGCTGGACCAATGTGTCCCACTACCGAGCTGGAGCTCTGGAGCGCATGCACCTAGAGCCAGTGCTCTGCAGCGAGAGAGGCCACTGCGATGGGAAGCCCACACAGGCCAGAGAACAACAACAAAAAAAGATAATTGAATGAAAGATCAATAGAAGTGCCCCACCCTCCAAAAGAAACCCATTCATGTAACTAACTGAAAACAATTCTTTAATTCTAACAGCTTTAACAGTGTTATGTCTGTTGTTAAGATCTGCATTTTTTCCACATGTATGAAGTAAAATACTAAATTTTTACTTTTTTCTTATTCTCAAGTTATTTGGTTAAAACTTCAGCCATTTTAGATTCTAGCCAGTTCAGTCATATTTTTCAAATCCTTAAGAAAGTTTTAATACCAGTTTTTCACCTGCCCTGTAAAATGGCATCATAACTTTCAGTTCCTTAATTTAAGTACTTTTTTTGTGAGATGGGGATGCTCTGAAATAATCACAGTGTCTGACTCAATATTACTTATCATAGTCTTGTATTGTACTTTTTTATTTAAAAGCTATTTATAGCCTACTTTATTTTACGAAGTAATTTTGATTCTTGTAAAATGTACAAATGATTTTTTTTTTGACAGAAAACCTGTCAGTTAGTCAGCAACCCTTGTGCTTTTCATCAAGGCATAACAGTGTGATAGGGGAGACCAAGTGCAACCCAGGAGAGTTGTTCTGCTGTGTAATTACTGCAGGCGGAAAAAAATCATGGCATAGAAAGCATGGTTAAGTTGGCATTTAGTGTGGGGATGAAATGGGTAAGAAATGAGGTAAGAGACACCAGCAGACACCAGATAATTTGTTAACATCTGACGGTGAAGAAGCAGGCATAGGAGGAGGCCTCCACCAGGAAGGTTAAAAAGTTAGAGCAGGGCACACAGGGCTTGAAGCAGATGAGATCAGTCACAGAGGAGAGGTCAGGTGCCACAGTGGCGGAATCTTAGAGAGAAAGGAAGCCAGCCCCTCAAAGACAGTAGTTGCAATAAAAGTCCGAGTTGGAAAAGAGATTGCAGCTAGTCAAAAAAAATAAAAACAGGACGATAGTTTTGTCAGTTGTGAAGGGGGAAGCATTCTGGAAGAAGCTGAAGGAATAGTGAATGTGACTGAAGGGGAGGAGTTACACCAAATGTAGAAGTGATGGGATTTGACCCAAAAAGTGAGTTGTTAGGGTAACTTCCAAGTTCAGTCAGCGTTGCTATATTCTGTACCGTGTGTAACCTAGTAGTATAGAAGTGAAGAGCTTGAGGGGACCCTGTGACTCCCTAGAAGAATTTACTGTGAAAAAGAAGTGGGCTATGATGTGTGTAAAGGGCCTGTCAGATGATGACAATGATGATGATGATGACTCATGTTTCTGAGTGTGTAGAGTTAACTGGACGCTCTGTGGACTCTACATCTCTTATTACATCTCATTCTCAAAACAACACTACCATTGAAGATAAAGAACTCAGAAAGCTTTAGTAATTTGCTCAAGATCATGAAGCTATCATAATAAGGGACAGAGCCAAGACTTTTATTCTTTCCATTATAACATACATTAGTTTATCAGGACTTGAAAGTTACACTTCTTAAGCAGAGCACTTTTACTAGTGGTATAAATTTTTTCTGTATTAAGTAGTTCAGTATCCCATTTCTAAAACATGTTTTACTAAAAAATATCAAGTTGATCATATGAATAGCTTTTAGGGTCCTAATTCTTTTGTGTTCTGAATTTGGCTAGCTTTATGGTGCATATTTGATCTGTAATAATAGAACTAAGAAATGAAATCTCGATGAATGTAAGTCAGTGCTCATCCAAAATGTTATTCAGTAAAGAATTTTTTATAATTCTAAAATGTCCTTACATATTCTGGTATTCTTTAATAATGATGATATTTAATAAGATTGCTAATATTTCTCATTTTAAAGGGAAACATCGGAAAACTCCACCAGGAAGGTTAAAAAGTTAGAGCAGGGCACACAGGGCTTGAAGCAGATGAGATCAGTCACAGAGGAGAGGTCAGGTGCCACAGTGGCGGAATCTTAGAGAGAAAGGAAGCCAGCCCCTCAAAGACAGTAGTTGCAATAAAAGTCCGAGTTGGAAAAGAGATTGCAGCTAGTCAAAAAAAATAAAAACAGGACGATAGTTTTGTCAGTTGTGAAGGGGGAAGCATTCTGGAAGAAGCTGAAGGAATAGTGAATGTGACTGAAGGGGAGGAGTTACACCAAATGTAGAAGTGATGGGATTTGACCCAAAAAGTGAGTTGTTAGGGTAACTTCCAAGTTCAGTCAGCGTTGCTATATTCTGTACCGTGTGTAACCTAGTAGTATAGAAGTGAAGAGCTTGAGGGGACCCTGTGACTCCCTAGAAGAATTTACTGTGAAAAAGAAGTGGGCTATGATGTGTGTAAAGGGCCTGTCAGATGATGACAATGATGATGATGATGACTCATGTTTCTGAGTGTGTAGAGTTAACTGGACGCTCTGTGGACTCTACATCTCTTATTACATCTCATTCTCAAAACAACACTACCATTGAAGATAAAGAACTCAGAAAGCTTTAGTAATTTGCTCAAGATCATGAAGCTATCATAATAAGGGACAGAGCCAAGACTTTTATTCTTTCCATTATAACATACATTAGTTTATCAGGACTTGAAAGTTACACTTCTTAAGCAGAGCACTTTTACTAGTGGTATAAATTTTTTCTGTATTAAGTAGTTCAGTATCCCATTTCTAAAACATGTTTTACTAAAAAATATCAAGTTGATCATATGAATAGCTTTTAGGGTCCTAATTCTTTTGTGTTCTGAATTTGGCTAGCTTTATGGTGCATATTTGATCTGTAATAATAGAACTAAGAAATGAAATCTCGATGAATGTAAGTCAGTGCTCATCCAAAATGTTATTCAGTAAAGAATTTTTTATAATTCTAAAATGTCCTTACATATTCTGGTATTCTTTAATAATGATGATATTTAATAAGATTATGCTAATATTTCTCTTTTTTATTTTAAAGGGAAACATCGTAAAACAGGAAGAGATGTAGCTATTAAGATTATTGACAAGTTAAGATTTCCGACAAAACAAGAAAGCCAGCTTCGTAATGAGGTTGCAATTCTTCAGGTACTTTTTTTTTTTCTCATATTGGGGCTATAATATATCATATCAACTTCTGCAAAATGAAGAAAAATTATCCAATAATCTGTGGCATAGATATTTAGGGGCATTTTTAAATGACAGAAAAGGCAGATAAAGCACCAGAGCACTGCCTGGGTAGTATCTTCTCTGAGTAGGCAGCGGCTTTTCTTTTTTATGTGCTTAATTCTAGGGTTTAATGTGTTATTAATTCTCATTAAATGGATAATGTTTCATCATTTGCTCGTAGTGGACACGCTGCGACCATTTTGTTTTACATTATCAATGACCTCGCCTTCATAAACATTCCTCTTTTATGCTGTGATAATTATATGAATTGAGTATGGGGCTGTCAGCGCATCAGGTAAAAAGGTAATACATGTCTGAGAGTCAGATGATCTTAATCTTATTAATGTCCTCTTTGTGTCTTGTGGTAAGTCTTTTATGTAATACTGAAACTGTTCCTGAACTCTTCTCATTTTTAAAGCCAGTCCCAGAAATTGTTAATAAAAGGTATCATGTGGTATACATTATTTCTGTAACTATTAGAACTTTTTTACAGATCAGAAGTAAATGGAACCATGGTTTGCTAAATGTGACCAACCTAGCTATCCAATCTAGACAATTTAGACCATTGATAAATGCCCATTTTTATGTGACTTCTGTAATTCTCTACTTCTCATGTAATCTATTTATAATTTCTTTTTTTTTGAGTTTCGATGATTTTTATATATATATATATCAAGAAAAACTCGCTTCATTACAACACATTCATATACAAGCATCTAAAGTTTTCAACATCAAATGTTTATCAAATATTGAAAATAAAGGACAAAACACTACTAGACTATTCAGCCATAATACAAGAACAGGTCTGAAAAATTGGTCCTTGTGGATATTGTCCAAATGATGATCCTACTCATGCACTGTATGAATGAGACCTATATTTAATATTAATAAAAATAATAAAAAATAAAAAGCTTTATCTTGGAGGAACTGGGATAACTTTAGTCCCCATTTGGCATTTGATTCCTGTGAAGTATTATGTAAGGGGGCCCAAGTCAATGAGTAACACTGGAAATAGGAATACAGTTTAGCAGGAGGAGTTAGCTGCTGGTGTGGAAGGAAGGATGTTAGAAGGGAGTACTTGAACACTCTTGCCAATGTACACCTCAAAGAAGCAACTGAGAAAAATGTCGACCAATTACATAGAGCTTTTGCTGAGTCCCATTTCTCCAAAATAACTTCCCCTCCACTAAAATCTTTACATTTTTTAAGATAAGACCTTATTGATCAGCACATCCTGTATTAACATTGTGCTTTGTAATCAACAACAAAAACCATATATTAAAAAACCACATGGTTTATAATCTAAATGAGTGAAATCATGCAAAAACAGTTTGAAATATGATGCATGCCACTGGTTCATGAACTTCATTGGACAAGAAAACAAAGCAAAACAACCAAAAACCCAGAAAGCCCAAACCCCATCAACAGTTCATTGCTATAGAAAAGTTCAAGCAGCTAGTTCTGGTTCTAACAGTTGTGTCTGTTGTTTCCTCCATCCCTTTCTAAAACTGCCAAATCCAAAAGGACGTGGGCATCAAAAGTACAGGGAGAATAGAGATGTTGCATCAAGTGTTGAACACAAAAGTTTGAAGTTAAAGGTTTTCAAACAATATCAATCCCCACCTTGTGTTTGTATCTTTTTCTCCTGTTTGTGAATCACTGCTGCACTCAGATTTATCCTTAATTTCCACACTGGCAAAAATTAAGAGAGAAATCACCCTGTATAACATAGCACCTTTTTAAAAGCCTCATCACCCAAGCTAAGAACTTGTGGGGATTATCCACTACTCATTTTGCAGATTGCTGCCCTTAGTCAGGTGTTTCTTTAGATCCTGTTTTCATCTGTCACAAAAGATGGTTGAATCCAAATACTAAACAACACCAGGAGGTCATTTCTTCTAGCTCCCTGTCTTCAGTCTTTTATTCAGACAAAAGAAAAATACTGTACCATGGAGAAGAAGGAGACATCCTTTGCTGGTTGAATCAATTTGCTTATCAAATAGCTACCTAGTTAGCTGGAGAACAGGTGAAAGGTTCTTGGCTAATGACATGCTCCTTGTGGGTCATGGAAATATCACAAGGGCATGTTGTCCCCCTAAAACTAAGATCTGTATTTAAGTGTAAGTCAACTGTCTTCTCTGTAATGTTATTGAAATTTACAAATAGCTCGCCAATGCCTACTATACACATGTTTTATCACGTCTGCTGTCCAGGCATTAAAATGACATGGCATGTTCATCACATAATTGTGTCAGTTGACAGAACTATAAAATGCATTCAAAATAAATTTTATGAGAGCTAATTGATCGTGCTGTGCTTGCTTCAAAGTTTTGGTGAGAAGATGACTCATATTTTACTTTTTTTGCTGCAGCATTACTTGGTGAAGACTCCTTTTTCCTTAAGGATTTTTTTCCAAGATTCATTTATACTGCTTTTGTTCATTATGGTCAGTCTCAAAATAATCATAAAATTGGCCTTTGCCCTTAAAGGTAAGGTCCTTTCCCATGAGTTCAGGGCTTAGGGGACCACCATCTCTGTCATCATTTACTTTGTCACCATTTAATGTGGGCTTTTCCTGGACACCAAGTGACCTGACATTAGTAGCAGAGATTTCACTGGCAGGTATCTGGCTTTCACACTTGTAAACAGGTGCACTGCCTTAGCAAAATGCACTTCCATAAAGGCAGAGAGGGAGAGGAGGAGGAGGAAGCAGTTGGGGACAGGGACACTTCCAACGTTAGCACTGACTGAAAGGGGTAAATTTAGGTTGTGACCACCACAGTGTTGGTACAAGCAACAGGCATGAAACTTTTCCTCTTTGGCCATCCGAGGTCACTTTTGGTAAGGACGGTCTTGAGCGAGAAACCACTCCAGGGCAGAGGTACCATTTGAAAGAGAAGGCAAGAAAGCCTCAGTTATTCTATATGAGAGTTTCTCCATGGATCCTTTTCATCAAATTGTCTATAAGGACAGATCTTCAGAGGTTCCCTTGAGGGTCATCGATACACTTAAACTTTTTTAAGGACATAGAAAGGATGTGGGCTTGTTTCTCAAAGATTGAGATGGTTTTATGGCTACAGCTATTGAGTGGTGGGTGAAAATCCTCTTCTTCCACATGCTTCCCCTTAAAGTCTGTCATCTTGGATGTTGTTATAGGATTTGAAATCCCCCTGTAATGTGATCCTGCCAGTGGGGGACCAGCTCCCTGGTCTCCCTGCCCCAGGCAACTTGGGTCTCCATAGCTGTCAACCTCCCATAGTGTCTGGTACCCAGCAATTTCAGCACCTCCATCCGAGACCCTGGGCTCACACAGGCTATTCATGGACAGAACCAGAGTCATCTCTGACAGCCTCAGCTCGCGGGGTCAGCCGGGAGGCGGCGCTCCAGACTGGGCACCAGGCCCGCTGCCAGTGAACGCTCTCCCGGGTCCTGGCCCTGCAGCCCAGTCTCATAATTACTGATTTATATTTCTATTAAATTATTTTCATCTGAACATTGCTAGCAAAACAAAGCAGATTGCATTTCCTCGTTTTTTATTTCTTATAAATGACATTTATTGAGCTTATACAGTGAAAAAAAAAATTGAAAAAGAGATGATTTCTGCCCTAAAGGAACCCGTGTGTACAGATAACCAAAATGATTGTCGCCATAACTTAAAAAATTACATAGACTTTTCTGAGCATCTTATGTTCTAAAGATGGTGATTTTGTGCTTTTGGACAACTAAAGTAACCGAAAGGACGACCACTGTGTTCTCTGCCTCTCAGAAGACAGCCACAGATCTTAAGCTAACAACTCATGCATAGCTCAGTGCTTGCTAATTCGATTCTTTTTTTTTTTTTTAATTCTTAACTTGGCAATATTGAGCTGCAAATGGCATCTGAAACCTTTGTGACATCTTGCTACACTCAAGTCTCCACCTTCACATGGTGTCCTGACGGTCGGCTCCTTTGCAGCTTCACCACCATTGCCATAAGGATAAGACATTTATCCTTTTACAGGACAAAAGCGAAACTTCACTTAACATGGTTATACCTTCCTACGTGTTATGGCAGCTGCAGAGGAATGTCTTCTTCTCTGTGGATAGTCCTTTAACGGGCTCTCCTGCTCATGACGACTCAGTACCAGCAGCTGGCTCTGTAGGAAGGTCGGAAAATAACCGACTCCATAAACTGACGTCATCTCCTCCAGAAGGGTAGCTGCATTCAGCAGCTCACATGCAGTCAACATGCTTTTGGCCAAAAATCTACAAGGTCTGTCATCTTGGATGTTGTTATAGGATTTGAAATCCCCCTGTAATGTGATCCTGCCAGTGGGGGACCAGCTCCCTGGTCTCCCTGCCCCAGGCAACTTGGGTCTCCATAGCTGTCAACCTCCCATAGTGTCTGGTACCCAGCAATTTCAGCACCTCCATCCGAGACCCTGGGCTCACACAGGCTATTCATGGACAGAACCAGAGTCATCTCTGACAGCCTCAGCTCGCGGGGTCAGCCGGGAGGCGGCGCTCCAGACTGGGCACCAGGCCCGCTGCCAGTGAACGCTCTCCCGGGTCCTGGCCCTGCAGCCCAGTCTCATAATTACTGATTTATATTTCTATTAAATTATTTTCATCTGAACATTGCTAGCAAAACAAAGCAGATTGCATTTCCTCGTTTTTTATTTCTTATAAATGACATTTATTGAGCTTATACAGTGAAAAAAAAAATTGAAAAAGAGATGATTTCTGCCCTAAAGGAACCCGTGTGTACAGATAACCAAAATGATTGTCGCCATAACTTAAAAAATTACATAGACTTTTCTGAGCATCTTATGTTCTAAAGATGGTGATTTTGTGCTTTTGGACAACTAAAGTAACCGAAAGGACGACCACTGTGTTCTCTGCCTCTCAGAAGACAGCCACAGATCTTAAGCTAACAACTCATGCATAGCTCAGTGCTTGCTAATTCGATTCTTTTTTTTTTTTTTAATTCTTAACTTGGCAATATTGAGCTGCAAATGGCATCTGAAACCTTTGTGACATCTTGCTACACTCAAGTCTCCACCTTCACATGGTGTCCTGACGGTCGGCTCCTTTGCAGCTTCACCACCATTGCCATAAGGATAAGACATTTATCCTTTTACAGGACAAAAGCGAAACTTCACTTAACATGGTTATACCTTCCTACGTGTTATGGCAGCTGCAGAGGAATGTCTTCTTCTCTGTGGATAGTCCTTTAACGGGCTCTCCTGCTCATGACGACTCAGTACCAGCAGCTGGCTCTGTAGGAAGGTCGGAAAATAACCGACTCCATAAACTGACGTCATCTCCTCCGCAGAAGGGTAGCTGCATTCAGCAGCTCACATGCAGTCAACATGCTTTTGGCCAAAAATGAATGACAGTGTGATTTCCTAAAAGACTTTGATTAGGTTGAAAGTCAAATTCTGCCTCTTGAGGATATGAAGAGTTTGAACAGCTCGCCTATTATGGCGTGAAATCTCATGAATCTTCATTAGCTCTCATTGATCCCCGTTGTCCCCAGTCATCCTTTGTTTCCTTGGTCAAACTCACATTCAGCGAGTACCTGTCACAGGCCAATCTCTGTCCTAGGCTCTGTGGATATAGTGGAGACATTCAAGTCCTTTCTGTCAAGAGTCCTTAAATTGTATTACTCGGGTTTACTTTTAGTCTCATGTTTGCAACCTATTTACGTGTTGAAGTTTTCATTACAAAACCTGTATAAGGAGTCTTTTATTAAAGCTTGGCTTAAGTATCTAAGGCTCAAGAATTCATACTTGACCAAAATTTGACATTTGTTTCAAACTTGTTTGTCAGAAATTTGATCTGTGTTCTCTTTTTCCCATAATGCGTACCATCATCTAGCCTATCAGAGAATTGTGTGTGTTGTATTTGCTGTGGGTTTCCTTCCACATCCTCAATCCCAGTGCCTTCTCTAGAATATATACATTTCAGGAGGACAGATACTGTTGTTTTGTTTACTGACATATCCCAAACACCGAAAATTGTTAGATGTTTAGCAGGTATGTGTTGAATGAATGTTCGTGGAATTAAAATTATACAGAGACATCATGCTGTCACATTAAACCGAACCAGTTAAAAGTGTGACATCTTGCTACACTCAAGTCTCCACCTTCACATGGTGTCCTGACGGTCGGCTCCTTTGCAGCTTCACCACCATTGCCATAAGGATAAGACATTTATCCTTTTACAGGACAAAAGCGAAACTTCACTTAACATGGTTATACCTTCCTACGTGTTATGGCAGCTGCAGAGGAATGTCTTCTTCTCTGTGGATAGTCCTTTAACGGGCTCTCCTGCTCATGACGACTCAGTACCAGCAGCTGGCTCTGTAGGAAGGTCGGAAAATAACCGACTCCATAAACTGACGTCATCTCCTCCGAGAAGGGTAGCTGCATTCAGCAGCTCACATGCAGTCAACATGCTTTTGGCCAAAAATGAATGACAGTGTGATTTCCTAAAAGACTTTGATTAGGTTGAAAGTCAAATTCTGCCTCTTGAGGATATGAAGAGTTTGAACAGCTCGCCTATTATGGCGTGAAATCTCATGAATCTTCATTAGCTCTCATTGATCCCCGTTGTCCCCAGTCATCCTTTGTTTCCTTGGTCAAACTCACATTCAGCGAGTACCTGTCACAGGCCAATCTCTGTCCTAGGCTCTGTGGATATAGTGGAGACATTCAAGTCCTTTCTGTCAAGAGTCCTTAAATTGTATTACTCGGGTTTACTTTTAGTCTCATGTTTGCAACCTATTTACGTGTTGAAGTTTTCATTACAAAACCTGTATAAGGAGTCTTTTATTAAAGCTTGGCTTAAGTATCTAAGGCTCAAGAATTCATACTTGACCAAAATTTGACATTTGTTTCAAACTTGTTTGTCAGAAATTTGATCTGTGTTCTCTTTTTCCCATAATGCGTACCATCATCTAGCCTATCAGAGAATTGTGTGTGTTGTATTTGCTGTGGGTTTCCTTCCACATCCTCAATCCCAGTGCCTTCTCTAGAATATATACATTTCAGGAGGACAGATACTGTTGTTTTGTTTACTGACATATCCCAAACACCGAAAATTGTTAGATGTTTAGCAGGTATGTGTTGAATGAATGTTCGTGGAATTAAAATTATACAGAGACATCATGCTGTCACATACGAAGACAGTATTCAACCAGCTTGGATACTGGATTCCGCTATTAATGACTAATTAACCAATTGTGTGCACTTTGTTCTTGAAAAGCCCTCACTGCCCTGTTTTATATTTCCTATCAAAAGAAACTATTCATTTTTTAAACCTGAAAAGAAAATATGGCAATGAGAGGGGAGATGAGAGCAGGAGTCTACTACCTGAAATGTTCGGAAAAGGTACCATGATTGAAATCAGCGGAATGGTGCAGGTTTTCTTTTCCTAGTCTGGAGGGACGGAGTTGTGTCCTTCTGGGTATAAAAGATATGCAGAAGCGTTTGGTATCCTCTGCTCTGTGTCTCTCACTGAACGAAAGCTGGTTTCCTGGTTTCTGGTCCTACCTGGCGTCTGACTAGTTCTGTCCCATCCTGTTCCTCTTTTTGATTCTCCAGAGGGGATCGAGTGGGCTGGAAATGGCTGATGGGAGAAAGTTCTCCTCACATAGATCTGTTAGTCCTTTTGTGGAATTTTTATTGTTTCTGTTTTTCGGGATTTTTTAAAGCATCTTAGCTTATAGAAGACTTGAAAGTTGTATACATCAATGTTTGAAAAAGTAGACTTGCTATTTCTTTTTCTCCTTCATCATCTTTACATAACTTAGGTGAAGACTTTCAAAGGGCTGATTTAGTCATTAGAAAGTTAAGCTCTTTAGATATTTTTGAACAGTTGAAAAATTAATGCAAGTGTGACTTTTTTGGCATAGTTACCCCTGATTTACATCATTTCAGAGAGCCATTTTCATTATCTCTAGATGCTTTTTTTTTTTATAGTATCTAAGGCTCAAGAATTCATACTTGACCAAAATTTGACATTTGTTTCAAACTTGTTTGTCAGAAATTTGATCTGTGTTCTCTTTTTCCCATAATGCGTACCATCATCTAGCCTATCAGAGAATTGTGTGTGTTGTATTTGCTGTGGGTTTCCTTCCACATCCTCAATCCCAGTGCCTTCTCTAGAATATATACATTTCAGGAGGACAGATACTGTTGTTTTGTTTACTGACATATCCCAAACACCGAAAATTGTTAGATGTTTAGCAGGTATGTGTTGAATGAATGTTCGTGGAATTAAAATTATACAGAGACATCATGCTGTCACATACGAAGACAGTATTCAACCAGCTTGGATACTGGATTCCGCTATTAATGACTAATTAACCAATTGTGTGCACTTTGTTCTTGAAAAGCCCTCACTGCCCTGTTTTATATTTCCTATCAAAAGAAACTATTCATTTTTTAAACCTGAAAAGAAAATATGGCAATGAGAGGGGAGATGAGAGCAGGAGTCTACTACCTGAAATGTTCGGAAAAGGTACCATGATTGAAATCAGCGGAATGGTGCAGGTTTTCTTTTCCTAGTCTGGAGGGACGGAGTTGTGTCCTTCTGGGTATAAAAGATATGCAGAAGCGTTTGGTATCCTCTGCTCTGTGTCTCTCACTGAACGAAAGCTGGTTTCCTGGTTTCTGGTCCTACCTGGCGTCTGACTAGTTCTGTCCCATCCTGTTCCTCTTTTTGATTCTCCAGAGGGGATCGAGTGGGCTGGAAATGGCTGATGGGAGAAAGTTCTCCTCACATAGATCTGTTAGTCCTTTTGTGGAATTTTTATTGTTTCTGTTTTTCGGGATTTTTTAAAGCATCTTAGCTTATAGAAGACTTGAAAGTTGTATACATCAATGTTTGAAAAAGTAGACTTGCTATTTCTTTTTCTCCTTCATCATCTTTACATAACTTAGGTGAAGACTTTCAAAGGGCTGATTTAGTCATTAGAAAGTTAAGCTCTTTAGATATTTTTGAACAGTTGAAAAATTAATGCAAGTGTGACTTTTTTGGCATAGTTACCCCTGATTTACATCATTTCAGAGAGCCATTTTCATTATCTCTAGATGCTTTAGTATTATTATTATATTTCAGAAGGACATTCAGTTAATGTAAATGTCAGTTCAAAAATTCCCAAAAGATACTATTTATAGTGTGATTTTATAAGTTATATCTTGATTTTTTTTTAAAGGTAAATTTGAGTGCAGTATTTTTTTTCTATTCTCGTCAACAAAATAAGAATAAAAAGACAGTTTATGATTACTATGGCTATCACAGACAACTGACTTTTGTAAAATGATACAATTACATCTAGAAGACTTAGAAACTTATAATCTAAAGTTAGTGGAATTGGCTTGATATATTTAATACAGTTTAATTTATCAACTTAGGCTTGTCTGGTCTAAATTAATTTTTATTTTCTTGTATAATATCACACTGCACAAAAAGCTTTAGGATAATATTTATGTGCATGTATGTATGTGTGCGTGTATATGTTTCTTAACATCTACTAGTATTTTTCTTCTTTATCTTAAATATCGGCTTATTTTTCTAAGGAGCAATACCGAGCTTCTGATTATGATCCAGTATATTAAAGCACTTTGGAGTTACAAAGGTGCTGAATACAAAATGTAGGAGAAACATGTAAGAATTTTACAGGCCACAGACTAAGTGTATCCCCTTGTACTCACCTCCTAAAATTCCCCATCGTCTTGTTTCTGTGCTGCAAGGCACTCCTCTTCCTATTCAGCTATCTCTTAAGTTTCAAAGGCACAGCAACGACACTCTTGTGTCTTAATTCGTCTAAGCCCCTCTCCTAGCTGCAGCACATTTTGTATTTCTACACTTCAGATCTGTGCTCTGTGCTGCTTTCCATTCTTATTCATGAGTGTTTTTCCTTGGTTTTCACACCTTTTTAAAAAGATACGGCCTTTTGGCCCTACTCCTGTCTTATATATCTGCCCATCTATCACCCTCTGGCTATTTCCTAGCCTTTTCCCTGCTTGACTGTCTCAGCTCCTCAGCAGCACTGATTCCTTGCTACTTTTTAAGTCTGGTTCCTCACGTCACCCCTGCACTCTTCAGGCCCCATTTCACCTTCCCTGCTAGCCCCGTCCATCGCGTCGACCTCCTTCCATTCATCTAAATGGTTTATGCATATCTGGGACTCTTTCCCAGAGTGAGCTCATCCACTTGAAGAGACTCGTCTGTCGTCTTTTCTCAGGTCATTCCTTAATTTATCTCAGTCTCCTAGTTCAGACGTTAGGAATCTGCACTTCACTGTGCCAGTCCTACCCAAACTAACTATCCAGACACCGAACAATTAGTCCTAGTGTCTTCGTCTGCAAGTTCTTCTCTAAATTTGTCTATTTTGCTATCCTTCTTCCAGTTTCTAAGGCAAATAAATCTTTTCTTTCAATTAATAGGAACATTAAGTCATTCAGCAGTACTCATGATGCACATCCTTCTTTGATACAATGCAATTTATTGGGCCTCTGATGCATGTAGTGGAATTGGCTTGATATATTTAATACAGTTTAATTTATCAACTTAGGCTTGTCGTTGTATAATATCACACTGCACAAAAAGCTTTAGGATAATATTTATGTGCATGTATGTATGTGTGCGTGTATATGTTTCTTAACATCTACTAGTATTTTTCTTCTTTATCTTAAATATCGGCTTATTTTTCTAAGGAGCAATACCGAGCTTCTGATTATGATCCAGTATATTAAAGCACTTTGGAGTTACAAAGGTGCTGAATACAAAATGTAGGAGAAACATGTAAGAATTTTACAGGCCACAGACTAAGTGTATCCCCTTGTACTCACCTCCTAAAATTCCCCATCGTCTTGTTTCTGTGCTGCAAGGCACTCCTCTTCCTATTCAGCTATCTCTTAAGTTTCAAAGGCACAGCAACGACACTCTTGTGTCTTAATTCGTCTAAGCCCCTCTCCTAGCTGCAGCACATTTTGTATTTCTACACTTCAGATCTGTGCTCTGTGCTGCTTTCCATTCTTATTCATGAGTGTTTTTCCTTGGTTTTCACACCTTTTTAAAAAGATACGGCCTTTTGGCCCTACTCCTGTCTTATATATCTGCCCATCTATCACCCTCTGGCTATTTCCTAGCCTTTTCCCTGCTTGACTGTCTCAGCTCCTCAGCAGCACTGATTCCTTGCTACTTTTTAAGTCTGGTTCCTCACGTCACCCCTGCACTCTTCAGGCCCCATTTCACCTTCCCTGCTAGCCCCGTCCATCGCGTCGACCTCCTTCCATTCATCTAAATGGTTTATGCATATCTGGGACTCTTTCCCAGAGTGAGCTCATCCACTTGAAGAGACTCGTCTGTCGTCTTTTCTCAGGTCATTCCTTAATTTATCTCAGTCTCCTAGTTCAGACGTTAGGAATCTGCACTTCACTGTGCCAGTCCTACCCAAACCAACTATCCAGACACCGAACAATTAGTCCTAGTGTCTTCGTCTGCAAGTTCTTCTCTAAATTTGTCTATTTTGCTATCCTTCTTCCAGTTTCTAAGGCAAATAAATCTTTTCTTTCAATTAATAGGAACATTAAGTCATTCAGCAGTACTCATGATGCACATCCTTCTTTGATACAATGCAATTTATTGGGCCTCTGAGTCATGTAACAATGATTGAAATGTTTTAAGATATTTATGATTTATTTGGACAGATAGATACAAGTAGCTACAAGTCAGGATAGCTATGGAAACATAGAACATAGTGAAATAAATCATGGGTTATGACAGGTTGGGGCACTAGGATGAAGATTTTCAAAGAGAAATATAGCATTCGGGAAATCTTGAAAGAGTCAGAGATATTTAGTGACCAAAGAAATGTTGGAAAGGGTTATTAGGTTGAGGGATCACCTTAATGAAATAAGTATGCTATGAAATATAAGTAGGAAATTAGATCATTTTAAAATAAAAGAGTGACTTCAAACCATTTCATGTGGTTTGAAAAAAAGAATTCGAAAAATTCTTCAAATTCTAAAAATATGTAGAATTCTTAGAAAGAACTCTAAAAATCTTTGTATCTGCTTATTTATTTTTAGGTTGGCAACTTAAGCTGTTTTGTCAGAAGTTCAAAGAATGTTAATTTTGTGCTCTAGTGAAAATACTGGTTATTGAAAATAAAGCTGCTGTATGATTCATTTAAAGATATACATTAGAATCAAAATATCAGAGGCATCTGATATTTTTATTTTTTCAGGTTGCTGCACTTATTTATTTACTTACTTATTTTTAATTGAAGGTCGATTCCAGTATTGTGTTGGTTTCTGCCACACATCAACATGGACAAGCCATAGGGAGACACATGTTCCCTCCCTCTTGGGGCTCCCTCCCACCTCCCACCCTATCCCACCCCTCTGGCTGGTCACAGAGGAGCCCGAGTTCCCTGAGTCATACAGCAGATTCCCATTGGCTATCTGTTTTGCATATGCTGGTGTATATGTTTCCATACTCTGCTTGCCCATAAGCCTGTTCTCCATGTCTGCGTCTCTGCTGCTGCCCCGCAAATAGGTTAATCAGTACCATCTTTATAGATTCTGTATATATATGTGTGTGTTAATATATGATATTTTATCTCTTTCTGATTTACTTCACTATGTATAATAGGCTCTAGGTTCATCTACCTCGTTAGAACTGACTCAAATGCATTCCTTTTTATGGCAGAGTAATACTCCATTATATATGTGTATCACAGCTTCTTTATCCATTCATCTGCCAGTGAACCTCTTAAGTGACTTGCATCTCCTGCCTATTGTAAATAGTGAAGCAGTGAGCACTGAGGTACATGTGTTTTTTTAATTATGGTTTCCTCAGGGTATACACCTAGTATTGGGATTGCTGAGTCAGATGGCGGTTTTATTCCTAGTTTTTTTTTTAAAGAATCTCCATACTGTTTTCCATAGTGCCTGTATCAATTTTCATTCCCAACAGTGCAAGAGGGTTCCCTATTCTCCACAGTCTCTCCAGTATTTATTGCTTGTAGGTTTTTTTGATGGTGGCAGTTCTGACCAGTATGAGATGATACCTCATTGTGGTTTTGATTCACATTTTGCTAATAATGAGTGGTGTTGAGCATCTTTTCATGTGTTTATTAGCCATCTGTATGTCTTCTTTGGAGAAATGTCTGAAGAGCATTTGATATTTTTAAACAATCATTTAAAAACTACATGAGGGCTTCCCTGGTGGTCCAGTGGGTAAAGACACCGCCTTGCAGTACAAGCGGCACTGGGTCGATCCCTGGCCTGGGAAGATCCCACGTGCCACGGAGCGGCTAGACCGATGTGTCCGATTACCGAGCCAGAGCTCTGGAGTGCATGCGCCCAGAGCCGGTGCTCTGCAACAACAGATGCCACCGGGATGGGACGCCCACACGGGCCAAAGAACAAAGATGGATGAAACTAGACAAACGAAAGACCAGTGGAAGGGGCCCGCCCACCCCCCTCCCTCCCCACCCCTGCCAAAATAAATAAATAAATAAATGTTTAAAAATAATAATAAATAAATAAATAATAAATTAAAACTACATGAATAGGCTTTTTAAGCAATAACATATTTTATAATATTTCTTACTGTCTTTGACTACATTATACTTTTCCCACAAAAATATATGCTAATGTAATGTATTTTTATATTTAAAGATCTTTTATTGGTCCTCCTTTCATATTTATTTACAATAAATATAAGTGTATATTTTAAAATTTCTTGATTATAATACTAAATAAATAACAAATATAAATGTTTGAAGCATTCTCCTGGATTAATTTATCATTAGAGTTATTATTAGTAAAACCTTTGTCTAGCAAGATATATATTGTTAAAATTGATCTGTGTTTGTTAAACATAAGAAAATGAAATGTTACTGAAAGTACATTATTTAATGAGATTTATTTTTAATGTAGTTAATAAATTGGTAGGTTACTTTTTTATTACTTTTTATTTTAATTAGAGTTCAGCAGTTTTATTCCTTTTGCTGAATTGTAGAAGCAAAGTTGTAAGACCCCCCAAAATCAAGATAAAACAATCCCAGTGATACATCTTCAGAAATTCATCCTCTTTTAATTCTGTTAATAAGTCCATTAAATGTCTCTAATTTTAGTGAAAGCATAAATTAGAAATTGAGTTGCAAAGAATTGATTTCCAAGTTATTAGGGTCACTCACTTCATGCCAACATAATTGGGGATTAAGATGTTCTCATGAAGAAAGTTTAGAAAATATTGTGTACTATGTTCAGATTATCAACATCTTTGAAGTGAATAGTCTTTGACTAAAATATTCTGAGATGCCTCATAATTAAGAACCTGTGTAATTTTGATAATATGCCAATTAAGTGCCACAGAACCTTTATATAAATGTAAGATAATCACAGTCTTACCTTTCTGCACATGATGTTCTGTATTCTGACCCTGTCTAGTAGATCCTGCATGCTCATTCCAGTATCTAATACTTAAGACATAAAAAGAGATTGTATGTCCTCACGGGTCATTTAACCCCAGAATATAATGTTATGCCTTCTGGAGTGGTGGTATCTAAAAATAGTAACTGGGCTACAGTGATACAATTTGTTAAATGTTTCACTTTGAATCTTAACACTGGATGAGACTGGATTCGTGCATTCATATTTCCAGCCAGGTAGGTTAGCAGCAAATAAAAGTGTTCCAAAGTGTTTATCTATCGCCATACATTTGTAGCAAATAGGAAAAAAAAAAACACACACAGATATATGATCCGTTTTTCAACTTTTTTTTTTTCTTTTTTTTTTTCTTGGAGGGCGATGTGGGTTGGGGAGGGAGGGGGGCGGGCGGGCCACTTCTATTGGTCTTTCATTTATTTTTCATCCATCTTTGTTCTTTGGCCCGTGTGGGCCTCACATCGCGGTGGCCTCTGTTGTCGCAGAGCACTGGCTCTGGGCGCATGCGCTCCAGAGCTCCAGCTCGATAATTGGACACATCGGTCCAGCTGCTGCGCGGCACGTGGGATCTTCCCAGGCCAGGGATCGAACTGGTGCCCCTTGTACTGCAAGGTGGTGTCCTTACCCACTGGACCACCAGGGAAGCCCCGTTTTTCAACTTTTAAATACAGTAAATACATCTTGATAATTCCAACTTTGTTATTTTAAAATGCATTCTTTTAATTCATGCCTTTCTACTACACACAAACTGAGTGATGCTGTGAAGAAAGATGATCACACTTTATGGATAGAATGCTTACTACACTGTCTTTTTTTTTTTTTTTTTTAAGGTAATAATTTTCTGTCTTTTAAGCCTGTGTTCTTGTTCTCAAATATTGCATCTTTTTGTCTAAATTCAGCTTGAAGCTCTGGCCTTGGTCAGGCATTATGGAGAGATATCTGGGTGCATACAGGATCCTTGTTATGTATGGGCTTTTCTTTTGGTAGAAGTCACTCTCTTGATCCCCCCAAATTATAGTAACAACTTCACCCATATACAGGCATCAGTGCCAGTGGAACCTCAGTGTATGAGTCCACATGGTGGGCTTAGGAGTCTAGATTCTGCTTTTAGATTTCCTGTTTATACCTCTCATGTAAAAGATTCCTGGTCCAGTTCAAGATGGTGTAGTAGAAGGATGCACACTCATCTCCTCCTGCAAGAGTACCAAAATCACAACAAGCTGTTGAAGAACCATCCACAGAAGGATGCTGGAACCTACCAAAAAAGATGTCCCACATCCAAAGACAAAGAAGAAGCCACAGTGTTAGGGTAGGTGGGGCATAATCACTTTAAAATCAAATCCCATACCTGCCAGGTGGATGACCCACAAACTGGAGAAAATAATACCATAGAAGTTCTCCCAATGAAGCTTCTGAATCCACATCCATGCTCCAGAAGATTCCCGGGCGATGTGGGTTGGGGAGGGAGGGGGGCGGGCGGGCCACTTCTATTGGTCTTTCATTTATTTTTCATCCATCTTTGTTCTTTGGCCCGTGTGGGCCTCACATCGCGGTGGCCTCTGTTGTCGCAGAGCACTGGCTCTGGGCGCATGCGCTCCAGAGCTCCAGCTCGATAATTGGACACATCGGTCCAGCTGCTGCGCGGCACGTGGGATCTTCCCAGGCCAGGGATCGAACTGGTGCCCCTTGTACTGCAAGGTGGTGTCCTTACCCACTGGACCACCAGGGAAGCCCCGTTTTTCAACTTTTAAATACAGTAAATACATCTTGATAATTCCAACTTTGTTATTTTAAAATGCATTCTTTTAATTCATGCCTTTCTACTACACACAAACTGAGTGATGCTGTGAAGAAAGATGATCACACTTTATGGATAGAATGCTTACTACACTGTCTTTTTTTTTTTTTTTTTTAAGGTAATAATTTTCTGTCTTTTAAGCCTGTGTTCTTGTTCTCAAATATTGCATCTTTTTGTCTAAATTCAGCTTGAAGCTCTGGCCTTGGTCAGGCATTATGGAGAGATATCTGGGTGCATACAGGATCCTTGTTATGTATGGGCTTTTCTTTTGGTAGAAGTCACTCTCTTGATCCCCCCAAATTATAGTAACAACTTCACCCATATACAGGCATCAGTGCCAGTGGAACCTCAGTGTATGAGTCCACATGGTGGGCTTAGGAGTCTAGATTCTGCTTTTAGATTTCCTGTTTATACCTCTCATGTAAAGATTCCTGGTCCAGTTCAAGATGGTGTAGTAGAAGGATGCACACTCATCTCCTCCTGCAAGAGTACCAAAATCACAACAAGCTGTTGAAGAACCATCCACAGAAGGATGCTGGAACCTACCAAAAAAGATGTCCCACATCCAAAGACAAAGAAGAAGCCACAGTGTTAGGGTAGGTGGGGCATAATCACTTTAAAATCAAATCCCATACCTGCCAGGTGGATGACCCACAAACTGGAGAAAATAATACCATAGAAGTTCTCCCAATGAAGCTTCTGAATCCCACATCATGCTCCCCAGAATGGGTATTCCACAAAGGGACTGGGAATCCACAGGGCATCTGACCTGGAAGGCCAAAAGGATTTGATTACAAGACTTCACAGGACTGGGGGAAACAGAGACTCCAGTCTTCGAGGGCACAAACCCTTGCATACGCCAAGACTCTGATTCCTGAGCCGTGACCCCATAGGAAACTGAACCAAAGCTACCTGTTAGCGTGGGGAGTCTCCTGTGGAGTTGTGGGTCAGCAAGGGTTGACCACAGGGATGGACAGGACTGGCAGCAGCTGTCTGGGAAGGCCCTCTTTGGTGAAAACTCTCTCAGAGGTTGCCATTAACCTGACCATAGAGGCTGAGGGCTGGGCTGCCTCAGGCCATAAAACTACCAGGGAGGGACCACCCATCAGAAGGTAACAGGAGGGCTTCCCCTGGTGGTCCAGTGGGTACGGACACCACCTTGCAGTGCAAGGGGTGCCAGTTTGATCCCTGGCCTGGGAAGATCCCACGTGCCGCGGAGCGGCTGGACCGATGTGTCCAGTTACCAAGCCGGCGCTCTGGGGCGCACGTGCCCAGAGCTGGCGCTCTGTGACGACAGAGGCCACCACGATGGGAGGCCCACAGGAGCCAAAGAACAAAGATGAAAATAGAGAAATCCAAAACCCTTGGGCGATCCTTGTTATGTATGGGCTTTTCTTTTGGTAGAAGTCACTCTCTTGATCCCCCCAAATTATAGTAACAACTTCACCCATATACAGGCATCAGTGCCAGTGGAACCTCAGTGTATGAGTCCACATGGTGGGCTTAGGAGTCTAGATTCTGCTTTTAGATTTCCTGTTTATACCTCTCATGTAAAGATTCCTGGTCCAGTTCAAGATGGTGTAGTAGAAGGATGCACACTCATCTCCTCCTGCAAGAGTACCAAAATCACAACAAGCTGTTGAAGAACCATCCACAGAAGGATGCTGGAACCTACCAAAAAAGATGTCCCACATCCAAAGACAAAGAAGAAGCCACAGTGTTAGGGTAGGTGGGGCATAATCACTTTAAAATCAAATCCCATACCTGCCAGGTGGATGACCCACAAACTGGAGAAAATAATACCATAGAAGTTCTCCCAATGAAGCTTCTGAATCCCACATCATGCTCCCCAGAATGGGTATTCCACAAAGGGACTGGGAATCCACAGGGCATCTGACCTGGAAGGCCAAAAGGATTTGATTACAAGACTTCACAGGACTGGGGGAAACAGAGACTCCAGTCTTCGAGGGCACAAACCCTTGCATACGCCAAGACTCTGATTCCTGAGCCGTGACCCCATAGGAAACTGAACCAAAGCTACCTGTTAGCGTGGGGAGTCTCCTGTGGAGTTGTGGGTCAGCAAGGGTTGACCACAGGGATGGACAGGACTGGCAGCAGCTGTCTGGGAAGGCCCTCTTTGGTGAAAACTCTCTCAGAGGTTGCCATTAACCTGACCATAGAGGCTGAGGGCTGGGCTGCCTCAGGCCATAAAACTACCAGGGAGGGACCACCCATCAGAAGGTAACAGGAGGGCTTCCCCTGGTGGTCCAGTGGGTACGGACACCACCTTGCAGTGCAAGGGGTGCCAGTTTGATCCCTGGCCTGGGAAGATCCCACGTGCCGCGGAGCGGCTGGACCGATGTGTCCAGTTACCAAGCCGGCGCTCTGGGGCGCACGTGCCCAGAGCTGGCGCTCTGTGACGACAGAGGCCACCACGATGGGAGGCCCACAGGAGCCAAAGAACAAAGATGAAAATAGAGAAATGAAAGACCAATAGAAGTGGCCCGCCCGTCCCCCTCCCTCCCGACCTCACTCCCCAGAAAAATAAAAAAAAAAAAAAAGAAGAAGAAGATAACAGGATTAAAGCTTTAATGAGCAAGCCCTGCCCACCAGAGTAAGACCCAGGTTTTCCCACCCCAGTCCCTCCCATCAGGAAGCTTACACAAGCCTCTTAACGTCCTCCATTGGAGGACAGACAGAAGAAACAAGGAGAACCACAGTTCTATAGAACCACAGCAACTAAAACAAAAACCACCCAACAGAAAGTTAAGCAACATGAAAAAGCAGAAAGTTATGTCCCAAATGGAGGGGCAAGATTAAGCCCCAGGAAAAACAACTAAAAGAAGTGGAGAAAGGCAACCTTCCAGAAAAAGGGTTCAGAATAATGATAGCAAAGATGACTCAGGATCTCAGAAAAAGTATGCAGGCATAGACTGAGAAGACGCAAGAAATGTTCACCAAAGATGTAGAAGAACTAAAGAACAAACAGAGAAGAATAAACACTAGAAGGAGTCCATAGCAGAATAACTGAGGCAAAAGAATAGATACATGACCTGGAGGACAGAATAGTGGGAATCACGGCCACAGAGAATATAGAGAAAAGAATGAAAAGAAATGAAGACAGCCCAAGAGACCTCTGGGACAACATTCAATGCACAAACGTTCACATTATATGGGTCCCAGAAGGAGAAGAGAGAGAGAGAAAGGACCTCAGAAAATATCTGAAGAGATAATAAGCGGAAAACTTCCTAAACATGGGAAAGGAAATAATCAACCAAGTCCAGGAAGCACAGAGAGTCCCAGGTAGGATAAAACAAGGAGAAACCTACAGAGACATGTAGTAACCAAACTGACAAAAGTTAAAGACAGAGATGAAATATTAAAAGTAATAAAAGAAAAACATTAACAAATACCATACAAGGGAACTCCCATCAGGCTGTCAGCTGGTTTCTCAACAGAAATTCTACAAGTCAGAGGGGAATGGCATGACATATTTAAAGAGAAGAAAAGGAAGAACCTACAACCAAGCATACTTTACTAGCAAGACTCCTTTAGATTTGATGGAGAAACCAAAAACTTTCCCGACAAGCAAAAGTTAAGAGAGTTCAGCACCACCAAACCAGCTTTACAACAGATGCTAAAGGAACTTCTCAACGCAGAAAAGAGGAGAGCAAAAAGCCCTACCTACAGAAAATAAACCCAAAACAGTTAAGAAAATAGGAATAGGGTCATACATATTGATAATTACCTTAAATGTAAATGTATTAAATGCACCAGCCAAAAGGCGTAGACTAGCTGGGAAGATGAAAATGTGCCTATATACACTGCCACTTCCCACAGCACTCTGCTGGACCCCCCAAATTGTATGTACTTATTTTATATTCTTAGGTTAATCATATTCTCATTATGGCCTGCAGTTGTAATTATCTTTCCTTTTTTTTTTTTTTTTGTCTGTTGATTGTGAAACCTGATAAACATCTTTCACTACTGTCATTACATAACTGTTACTCACTTAATACCATTGCATCCTGATTGGCCAAGAGAAAAATCATAGAATTCTATACCACCAATATTACCATTTAATAGAGAAACCTGTAATCACTTTTTAAAATCCAGATGCATATCAGAATTTGTAGTTGTTCAGTCATGCATTCGTGTCCAACTCTTTGCAACCCCATGGACTGCAGCACACCAGGCCTCCCTGTCCCTCACCATCTCCCAGAGTTTACCCAAGTTCATGTCCATTGCGTAGGTAATGCCATCCAGCCATCTCATTCTCTGTTGCCCTCTTCTCCTTCTGCCCTGAGTCGTTTCCAGCATCAGGGACTGTTCCAATGAGTCATCTGTTTGCATCAGATGACCAAAATACTGGAGCTTCCTTGGATATTTTTTGAAAAATGCAAATGCCCACGTATTGCTTTTCTTTTGCTAGAGCACCAGATATTTTAAAATGACCAAAAATTTAAAAAAAGAAGACAAATGAAATATTAAAAGTAATAAAAGAAAAACATTAACAAATACCATACAAGGGAACTCCCATCAGGCTGTCAGCTGGTTTCTCAACAGAAATTCTACAAGTCAGAGGGAATGGCATGACATATTTAAAGAGAAGAAAAGGAAGAACCTACAACCAAGCATACTTTACTAGCAAGACTCCTTTAGATTTGATGGAGAAACCAAAAACTTTCCCGACAAGCAAAAGTTAAGAGAGTTCAGCACCACCAAACCAGCTTTACAACAGATGCTAAAGGAACTTCTCAACGCAGAAAAGAGGAGAGCAAAAAGCCCTACCTACAGAAAATAAACCCAAAACAGTTAAGAAAATAGGAATAGGGTCATACATATTGATAATTACCTTAAATGTAAATGTATTAAATGCACCAGCCAAAAGGCGTAGACTAGCTGGGAAGATGAAAATGTGCCTATATACACTGCCACTTCCCACAGCACTCTGCTGGACCCCCCAAATTGTATGTACTTATTTTATATTCTTAGGTTAATCATATTCTCATTATGGCCTGCAGTTGTAATTATCTTTCCTTTTTTTTTTTTTTTTGTCTGTTGATTGTGAAACCTGATAAACATCTTTCACTACTGTCATTACATAACTGTTACTCACTTAATACCATTGCATCCTGATTGGCCAAGAGAAAAATCATAGAATTCTATACCACCAATATTACCATTTAATAGAGAAACCTGTAATCACTTTTTAAAATCCAGATGCATATCAGAATTTGTAGTTGTTCAGTCATGCATTCGTGTCCAACTCTTTGCAACCCCATGGACTGCAGCACACCAGGCCTCCCTGTCCCTCACCATCTCCCAGAGTTTACCCAAGTTCATGTCCATTGCGTAGGTAATGCCATCCAGCCATCTCATTCTCTGTTGCCCTCTTCTCCTTCTGCCCTGAGTCGTTTCCAGCATCAGGGACTGTTCCAATGAGTCATCTGTTTGCATCAGATGACCAAAATACTGGAGCTTCCTTGGATATTTTTTGAAAAATGCAAATGCCCACGTATTGCTTTTCTTTTGCTAGAGCACCAGATATGTTTCTAAAGAGCAGCCTTGTTTAAAAACAACTGGACTAAATGAGGATCTTTTATTTTTATCTCGTTTGTTTCACTTTTTCTAGTTTGTATTCAGTGCTCCCGTTACACTTGGTCTATGTTTTCCAGATTTTCCACCACTGTTTTTTTTTTTTTTTTTTTTAATTTTTTGGCCACTTTTATTGGTCTTTCATTTGTTCCCCGGCCTGTGTGGGCCTCCCATCTCAGCGGCTTGCCTCGTTGCAGAGCACTGGCTCTGGGCGCATGCACTCCAGAGCTCTGGCTCAATAGTTGGACACATCGGTCCAGCTGCTCCACAGCACATGGGATCTTCCCAGGCCAGGGATCCAACTGGTGCCCCCTGCACTGCAAGGTGGACTCTCTACCCACTGGACGACCAGGGAAGCCCTCCATCACTGTTTTTAATATTCTTTCTCAAGCTTCTATCAAGTATAGTAGAAAATCTCTTTTATGTATATACATATATATAGATATAAATAAATAATATGTATAATATTTATATTTTAGGAAGCTTATGAATTTTTGCCTAAAACTGTGTGATCTCTTGGTTCTACTGGTTTGACTTAGCATCATTAAAATGCTATATTTCTAATTTTAAAAAAGTATTGATGTGCAACAAGCAGAAAAGGTTTACTCTCTAGCACAGGGAACTAGTCAATGTCTTATAATAACCTACAATGGAAAATAATTTCAAAAATAATATTTGTGTATATGTATAACCGAATCACAAGAAAATAATTCTCCTTTTTGAAATTTCTAATGTTTATCTTTTGCCAGTATTTCCAGTAAAGGGCATTCGTGTCCGACTCTTTGCAACCCCATGAATCACAGCACACCAGGCCTCCCTGTCCATCACCAACTCCCAGAGTTCACTCAAACTCATGTCCATCGAGTTGGTGATGCCATCCAGCCATCTCATTCTCTGTCGTCCCCTTCTCCTCCTGCCCTCAGTCTTTCCCAGCATCAGGGACTGTTCCAATGAGTCATCTGTTTGCATCAGATGACCAAAATACTGGAGCTTCCTTGGATATTTTTTGAAAAATGCAAATGCCCACGTATTGCTTTTCTTTTGCTAGAGCACCAGATATGTTTCTAAAGAGCAGCCTTGTTTAAAAACAACTGGACTAAATGAGGATCTTTTATTTTTATCTCGTTTGTTTCACTTTTTCTAGTTTGTATTCAGTGCTCCCGTTACACTTGGTCTATGTTTTCCAGATTTTCCACCACTGTTTTTTTTTTTTTTTTTTTTAATTTTTTGGCCACTTTTATTGGTCTTTCATTTGTTCCCCGGCCTGTGTGGGCCTCCCATCTCAGCGGCTTGCCTCGTTGCAGAGCACTGGCTCTGGGCGCATGCACTCCAGAGCTCTGGCTCAATAGTTGGACACATCGGTCCAGCTGCTCCACAGCACATGGGATCTTCCCAGGCCAGGGATCCAACTGGTGCCCCCTGCACTGCAAGGTGGACTCTCTACCCACTGGACGACCAGGGAAGCCCTCCATCACTGTTTTTAATATTCTTTCTCAAGCTTCTATCAAGTATAGTAGAAAATCTCTTTTATGTATATACATATATATAGATATAAATAAATAATATGTATAATATTTATATTTTAGGAAGCTTATGAATTTTTGCCTAAAACTGTGTGATCTCTTGGTTCTACTGGTTTGACTTAGCATCATTAAAATGCTATATTTCTAATTTTAAAAAAGTATTGATGTGCAACAAGCAGAAAAGGTTTACTCTCTAGCACAGGGAACTAGTCAATGTCTTATAATAACCTACAATGGAAAATAATTTCAAAAATAATATTTGTGTATATGTATAACCGAATCACAAGAAAATAATTCTCCTTTTTGAAATTTCTAATGTTTATCTTTTTGCCAGTATTTCTAAATGCCCTATGGACATCTAATAGCAACATATGAGATATAAGAAATTCCTGGTAAAGACCAGAAAATATCACATATTTTTATACTAATTCTACCTGGTGAAAAGTCAAGAAAGGCTAGAAACGTGGGGTGGAAGGGTTTTTTTTAAGTATGTTTCTTGCATTCTCGTCTCCCTCTGCCTCAGTCTCCTCTCCTTTTGTAAGGAAAGGAGAAGGCCCATTCTATTTATCATGTATCTGATGGCCTTGAAACCTAAAAGTGGATTCAAGCAATACCAGAAGAGATGAAGTTCAGAATGATTGAGAGGACTGTATATAGGTTTATGGCTATATATAAATACACAAGTTACGTATCAGGCCTCACAGAGTTCTTTTCTTCTATACAAATATTGAAGTGATCCCTTAAGATTGTTTTTATAGGCCATTGTTACTTAATAGCATGACAGAACTTATAGCTAACTTAAGAAGAGAAGGAAAAAAAAAAAAGGGTCAGTTGTGCATTATAAGCTAGCCACTTAAAAGTGGCCTCCCTTTCTCGATATCCAGACACACTATATGTACTGTCATTAATAGTTAATGGAGATGCTTCAACTCGTTTCTTCCACCAAACTTTGAACTGTTTAAACCAAGGTCAATCTGAGCTGTCAAGTGCCACACAAAAAAGTAATATGACTCTGCAAGTTCTGATGGATGCTGTATGCAAACCATTTTACTCATTTTACTAGGGATGATCAAGTTATTTTGGAGCTCCCAGAGTCTTATAGGTTAAATTTGGTTGTGGTTCTCCTGGTTTAAATGTCAGCCAGTGATTAACGGGAGGGTGAATTGTTCCATCTGTAATTGATACTAAAGTAATAGACTTAGCATCATTAAAATGCTATTTTTACTGTTTACTAGATCATTAAAATGCTATATTTCTAATTTTAAAAGTATTGATGTGCAACAAGCAGAAAAGGTTTACTCTCTAGCACAGGGAACTAGTCAATGTCTTATAATAACCTACAATGGAAAATAATTTCAAAAATAATATTTGTGTATATGTATAACCGAATCACAAGAAAATAATTCTCCTTTTTGAAATTTCTAATGTTTATCTTTTTGCCAGTATTTCTAAATGCCCTATGGACATCTAATAGCAACATATGAGATATAAGAAATTCCTGGTAAAGACCAGAAAATATCACATATTTTTATACTAATTCTACCTGGTGAAAAGTCAAGAAAGGCTAGAAACGTGGGGTGGAAGGGTTTTTTTTAAGTATGTTTCTTGCATTCTCGTCTCCCTCTGCCTCAGTCTCCTCTCCTTTTGTAAGGAAAGGAGAAGGCCCATTCTATTTATCATGTATCTGATGGCCTTGAAACCTAAAAGTGGATTCAAGCAATACCAGAAGAGATGAAGTTCAGAATGATTGAGAGGACTGTATATAGGTTTATGGCTATATATAAATACACAAGTTACGTATCAGGCCTCACAGAGTTCTTTTCTTCTATACAAATATTGAAGTGATCCCTTAAGATTGTTTTTATAGGCCATTGTTACTTAATAGCATGACAGAACTTATAGCTAACTTAAGAAGAGAAGGAAAAAAAAAAAAGGGTCAGTTGTGCATTATAAGCTAGCCACTTAAAAGTGGCCTCCCTTTCTCGATATCCAGACACACTATATGTACTGTCATTAATAGTTAATGGAGATGCTTCAACTCGTTTCTTCCACCAAACTTTGAACTGTTTAAACCAAGGTCAATCTGAGCTGTCAAGTGCCACACAAAAAAGTAATATGACTCTGCAAGTTCTGATGGATGCTGTATGCAAACCATTTTACTCATTTTACTAGGGATGATCAAGTTATTTTGGAGCTCCCAGAGTCTTATAGGTTAAATTTGGTTGTGGTTCTCCTGGTTTAAATGTCAGCCAGTGATTAACGGGAGGGTGAATTGTTCCATCTGTAATTGATACTAAAGTAATACTGGTGCACTCATTCCTCAGACTGGCTATGTTGGCATTGGTTCTGACTTATTATCAGTGTGCATTTCTAACCCCAAACTTCTGCCTCCTAAGAGATAAGTACTAGAGTATGAGCCTGTTTAAATTGAAGGCTTTTGTGCACCGAACATGAAATAAGGACACATACGCATGCCACAGACAAATGACCCCCACCCCATGTTAGGTCAGAAGGGCTCTCACATGGTGTAACACAGTCCCCACCTTTGAACATCAGAGTGGAAGCGTCTTTGTCATCATTGAAGTTTAAAATTATGGCATGAGGGAAGATGTTTGGTTGCTAAGTCATGTCTGACTCCTTTGCAACTCCATGTACTATAGCCCACCAGGCTGCCCTATCCAAGGGTTTGTCCTGGCAAGAATGTTGGAGTGGGTTGCCATTTCCTTCTCTTGGGTATCTTCCCAACCCAGGGATTGAACCCACACTTCCTGCATTGGTAGACAGAATCTTTACCACTGAGCCACTAGGAAAGTCCCTAGGGGACAACAAATGAGAAGTCTGTGGCTTTCATTCTTAACACAACCTCCTTTCAGTGAACGACCAAAGATAATTTTCTTTTCTTCCACTTTAAATTTCCAGTTATGAGGCTTGTTGACTAAAAAGATGAACAACTTGAGAGTTGTGGGTTAAGTTTTATTTGAGGTATAATTAGGACTACAGCCCGGGAAACAGCACCCCAGGTAGCTCTGAGAAACTACTCCAAAGAGGCAGCAGGAGGAGGGTCGTTATTTAAGGATTTTGGTGAGGGGGGAGTTCAATATCACCAGTCATTTTACAAAGGGTCCTAGTTAGTCACAAGGCTCTGATGGCCCCATGAGGAGATTTAGTACTTTTCTACATATGAGGAGATGAAAGGATTGAGATCATAAAATCTGTTCCTAATAGTATCCATCTATCTAAAGACCTGCCCCACCAGATTCCCCAGAGCACAGAAGGGATCTATCCCAAGTGTCGAATTGTTCTTATAGGTTAAATTTTTGGTTTTTTGGTTTTTTTTTTCCTGGTTTAAATGTCAGCCAGTGATTAACGGGAGGGTGAATTGTTCCATCTGTAATTGATACTAAAGTAATACTGGTGCACTCATTCCTCAGACTGGCTATGTTGGCATTGGTTCTGACTTATTATCAGTGTGCATTTCTAACCCCAAACTTCTGCC
Source organism: Tragulus kanchil (assembly GCA_022376925.1). NCBI lineage: Eukaryota > Metazoa > Chordata > Mammalia > Artiodactyla > Tragulidae > Tragulus > Tragulus kanchil. The sequence goes on from JAIOJX010000024.1 coordinate 104,698,799, forward strand.
TCCTAAGAGATAAGTACTAGAGTATGAGCCTGTTTAAATTGAAGGCTTTTGTGCACGAACATGAAATAAGGACACATACGCATGCCACAGACAAATGACCCCCACCCCATGTTAGGTCAGAAGGGCTCTCACATGGTGTAACACAGTCCCCACCTTTGAACATCAGAGTGGAAGCGTCTTTGTCATCATTGAAGTTTAAAATTATGGCATGAGGGAAGATGTTTGGTTGCTAAGTCATGTCTGACTCCTTTGCAACTCCATGTACTATAGCCCACCAGGCTGCCCTATCCAAGGGTTTGTCCTGGCAAGAATGTTGGAGTGGGTTGCCATTTCCTTCTCTTGGGTATCTTCCCAACCCAGGGATTGAACCCACACTTCCTGCATTGGTAGACAGAATCTTTACCACTGAGCCACTAGGAAAGTCCCTAGGGGACAACAAATGAGAAGTCTGTGGCTTTCATTCTTAACACAACCTCCTTTCAGTGAACGACCAAAGATAATTTTCTTTTCTTCCACTTTAAATTTCCAGTTATGAGGCTTGTTGACTAAAAAGATGAACAACTTGAGAGTTGTGGGTTAAGTTTTATTTGAGGTATAATTAGGACTACAGCCCGGGAAACAGCACCCCAGGTAGCTCTGAGAAACTACTCCAAAGAGGCAGCAGGAGGAGGGTCGTTATTTAAGGATTTTGGTGAGGGGGGAGTTCAATATCACCAGTCATTTTACAAAGGGTCCTAGTTAGTCACAAGGCTCTGATGGCCCCATGAGGAGATTTAGTACTTTTCTACATATGAGGAGATGAAAGGATTGAGATCATAAAATCTGTTCCTAATAGTATCCATCTATCTAAAGACCTGCCCCACCAGATTCCCCGGAGCACAGAGGGCCTCTACCCGACCCTGGTCTCCATCAGGGGGTATGGAATGTCAGCAGGTCTCAACAGCATAGAGTCTGGTCTCTGCAGAGGCAGAGGGCAAATGTCCCTGTTGTCCAGACACTGGCACTGTAATTGGTAAATGCCAGTTTGTAGTTGACAGACTAAAGAGAGAGCTTAGGATAGAGAACTGAGTTTCTTACCTTCCACAAGTCCTTTTATAATCATCTCCTCTCTACACTATGACTTGTTAGCATCTGTCAAGGTATTATTGCATGCTTTATCTCCTTCCTAAGGCCTTGAGTGATTGTGATTTCTAGGGCCAGTAAATGAACCACAAATTTTAAGAGACTAATTAGAAAATATAGATGGTGTGTTCTTCTCTCAGTTCAGGAACGAGAATCCACATAGCCCTAGCCATGGTGCTAGAACTCATTCCCCATTCTCACCACTGTGCACCCCTGGGCTATAGTTTACTCTCTCAGCTTTGTGTGCTATTCAGAATTTAGATCCTAGATTCTTCACTTGTAAATTTCTTTCATTCTCAGTATGACCTAAATTACTTAGTTGTTTGATATAAAACTAGAAGTTCCCATAGTAAGACTGACTTCTCCTAAATTACCTGTTGAATAGATACATTGAATCTAATTTTTCTCTTCTGCTACCTGTTGTATGTTTGAGTATAATAGTCCTGAAGATAAAAGAAGGGGAAAACATGACCTTAATTCATCACAGCTAGGTGTAAGGAATGAATTCACAGTGCTAGATTTATAATAAGGCAACACTGTTAGAATGAAAGATTATAAGTAAAGTCAAATATTCCTCATACAAATCTGAAAAGTATAAGATAGAATATATGTATAAGTTAAAATTTTTAACTAAATATTTTTTATGAAGTATTGCTGCTTTTATAGAATCTTTTGCTTTTAATAACTAACTTCCATTAATGACATAAGAATTCTCTAGGCAGTTTGAGTCAGGAGAATTTTTGTCTTGATCTCCAAATGGCATTTCCTCCCAGATTTCAAAATAACTCATATTCACCCCATGGATATGTCATTGATCTGTAATGTGTGAATGGACACTATTCTTTCCTATATTTGACCAAATGTTTCATTTCCTGAAAATTAAATTACTTAAATGCAACAAACAGATGGCCAGAAAGTCCTGTAATAGCTTACTCTGCCATGAAATTTATTATCCAAATCTCTTGAGTTAGGCCTGAGAAGTTAAAAATTCTTTCCGAATACTACTATGCCATAGTTGATGTTATGATCATCAGACCATTTTTAAGTTAATAAGCTACTTCAGACTTTAAAAGAAAATTTTTGGAAAGCTATTTCATAGTTTATATAAAAAAGATATAAAATTGTAACAAGTCACATCAGCTACTTTATTAAAGTTCATCTTAGAGTTGATCTTAAGGTATTATAAAATAATATGAATTGTATGTGATATAAAATAGTAATTTTGTTTTTTTTTCCCTATGTTTAGTCTTCAAATATTATCCTCTCTAGGTTAAATAAATAAATTCTCAGTAGAAGTAGTAAATAAATAACTTCTCAGAGTAGAAAATTTGGATAATGAAGACATGATTCTGTATATTCTGTTTACTTTTGTTATTGTCAAATGTAGAAACAAGTTTGATCACTTGGTTCAGTACAAAAAGTACAGCTCTTGGGCAGGCATCTATAATGGCTATGTCTCAACCGTACATAATAAACTTAAAAAGTATCAAGTTATTATGTATCAGCTATGCAGAAAAAAAATAGTCATTTTGCTATTGGAAAGATGTTTTAGCTACCACTCAATGTATTCTTTTTTTCTTTTTTTTAAGCTTTTAGCATATGTATGAAACAGTGGTTTTGGTAAAAGATCAAGGACCAAGTGCAATGAATGTATGAATTGAAACTTTTCTAAGGCATCTTTCTTTTACGAGTTGTGTTTACATGACCTTTAGTTTAACACATTCACTGAATATCCATTATTTTCTAAAATATGTTCCTAACTATATTCAAAGTCCTTTACCAAGAAATAAGCACGCTTTTCCTTTGTCCTTTTCATAATGAAGCTATTAGAGGACATTTGTACCGTCCTTCAGAGTCCAGAGGGAACATGGCACAAAATCTTTGACGATAAACACATCTCATTAATCCATTTTATACTTTTTTCCTAGAAAATTCTGAGAATGCACCAATAAATAGGCACATATTATTAAAGTCCTACTTTCAGAATAGGGGCCCCTCGAGTCACGTTGTCAAGGGGTGAAGAGGAAAAAAGGAAGGTACTGAGGGAAGGACTAGTGTACCTCTCAGAATTCACATGCTTAGGAAAATGTAAGAGGAGGCCCCTGAGGGTTGACATTGCATGAATTTTTGGATAATTTAAGTATGAGAGCTTCTTGGCCATCTTCCAGTGCTCTGTTCTCCCCAGTGTGTTCAGCCCGAGACAAGGGCAGCAGAAGCAGCAAGGGGAAGCCACTACCATACCACTTCTGTCCTCCTCCACCCTCCTTGGGTCTTAGAGGTCTCGCTCCCTTAACTTCTGTCTTCACACTCTAGCATTTCCTCTGTCTACATACAAGGGACTCACTTGCTTTGCTGACTGCATCTTTCAGTCTGCTCCTTTCCTATTCATTGTTCCTACTCCTCACCAAGAGATGGCCTCGACCAGTTAAGGAAGCCAAACTTCCTAGAACACTGCTTATGGCTTTCAAGTTAGAGAAAAATAGAGAAGAGAATCAGTTAAGAGGATACTTAGAAGAGGCAGGTGTACTTATCACATTGCATAGTGAACTTGTCCCCGCAGAGTCATGACTCAGGCAGGACTCTCATGTCATCCTTACTTTTTCTATGCTCCTTGATTTCAAAGAGCTGAGATGCCTGTATATCCAGAGGCTGCTCTGTCCAGCTGGCATGGCTCCTCTATCAGGAAAAAGGACGTGCCATAACCTGGTCACACCTTCTTGTATGAATGGTGCTATTACGGATCTTCCATAGTGCCAATCAGACATATATTAGGCATCATTATTAGAGTCTCCCGCCTAAGGATCTAGCACTCCCACAGTGGTCAGAGTCCACCAGCTGCCTGGTCCTATCTCTGAGCCGTTGGGATAAAGGATGAGTAGTAACAGCCTGAACTTTGTTAATCTCACCATTGCTCACTGAGCTTCAGCTCTGACCAGGAGAGAGTAACTCTCAGGGACTAATTTATCTGAACTAGCCAGACTTGATAAGATAACATGGACGGTTTTGAGAACAGTCAGCCCTGGACTGAGCGAAAGGGGCTTTGCTTTCTGATTCTGACACCGTGGTGTCCAATCATGCAGCACAATGTGGTCAGGGAACAGCAGGTGCCTTTCAGACCACATTTAGAACCTGTCCGTTCCCTCACCACATTGTGCTGCGTTGTGCTGCATGATTGGGCACCATGGCTTCAGAATCAGAAAGTCCCATCTGATATCTGAGGCAGAGATCAGAGTTGCCACAGGTTCTCATCATGGGAGCTGCTGACACGCACGGCGGAGATCTGTCTTGAGTCAGTGCCAGGCTCTCTGTGCTGATGAGTAACATGGCTGACAGTGACAGGGCAGATCATTCGCGCCCCTCTACTGCTCATCACCCAGCATCTGTCTGTGAGGTCTGAAGACTGAGCCATTTCAGGTTTCCAATAATTTGTGAAAATTTCATTTTACATTTACTTTTATTGCCCACTAAGATTTTTTTCCCCTAGAATAAAGGATTTAATTTCTTCACTGTGTGTTTGGCTATTAACACATTTAAGTTAGTTCATATTTTTTTTCTTTTGGTCCCTTTTAGTCATGATCATTTTTTCCCCCATTTTTCATTGAAACGTAAGTGGACTATATGATGGTTCTTTTAATGTTAGAATTTTTTGCTATGTGCAGAAAAAAAAAATAATAAAGGTCAAATGATCAAAGGCTTTTGTTGATGACCCCAGACCAACATTCAGACTTAAGCGTCATTACAAGGACCCATCTAATGTTAAGAGTAATTTTACTTGACATGTGTGACAATTAGCACGTCAAGCCAAATGCAGCCTATCATTATTGGTCATTACTTTATTGTGGAAATATTTATTGAGTGCTTGAGAACTGTGAAGCACTACCACATAGCATGGTGTCCTGAACAAAACAGGGGCTCAATAATAATTTATTTTTGCTGTTTTCATGGGAATCTTTACTCTGTGTAAGAGCTTTTGTGGCAAACTAGAGCAGCCTCTGAGAGCACAGTGGTTACAAAATGGGTTTTGACTAATGTGCTTCATCAGTGCCGTCAGACGCCCTCCATGAATGCAGTTCATCTTGTCTACAGTAAATTTTTATCAAGTGTGTAGAGATGGCCTAGTAAACTTCTTTAGGACGGTGTGCTTCATATTGGAAATGATCTTAAGAAAGTAGAGATTTCTCAATATGGTATTCTAATTAAAACCTAATTAGCAATTCACTGTGCTGGAACTTGGATTTATAGCATAGAAAAAGTGTTCACTCTGCTCAGAAAGTAAAGATGTATTTTTTGAAGACATTAGAATTTCAAAAATGTAAGGCACCACATGTGGAATTTAGAGGTGTTAAAAATCTTAAGTGTGGGTTTCTCCATAGCTTTAAGTTTGAATACTTGTGTATAATCAGCTTGCCAAACAGTATCAAAAAACTCATTTTCGTCAAGTGTTTTATTTATCTTTAATAGAACCTTCATCACCCTGGTGTTGTCAATTTGGAGTGTATGTTTGAGACGCCAAGGTTTTGGGTCTTCCCCACTGCTCATCACCCAGCATCTGTCTGTGAGGTCTGAAGACTGAGCCATTTCAGGTTTCAATAATTTGTGAAAATTTCTTTTATTAACCACAATTTTCCCTAGAATAAAGGATTTAATTTCTTCACTGTGTGTTTGGCTATTAACACATTTAAGTTAGTTCATATTTTTTTTCTTTTGGTCCCTTTTAGTCATGATCATTTTTTCCCCCATTTTTCATTGAAACGTAAGTGGACTATATGATGGTTCTTTTAATGTTAGAATTTTTTGCTATGTGCAGAAAAAAAAAATAATAAAGGTCAAATGATCAAAGGCTTTTGTTGATGACCCCAGACCAACATTCAGACTTAAGCGTCATTACAAGGACCCATCTAATGTTAAGAGTAATTTTACTTGACATGTGTGACAATTAGCACGTCAAGCCAAATGCAGCCTATCATTATTGGTCATTACTTTATTGTGGAAATATTTATTGAGTGCTTGAGAACTGTGAAGCACTACCACATAGCATGGTGTCCTGAACAAAACAGGGGCTCAATAATAATTTATTTTTGCTGTTTTCATGGGAATCTTTACTCTGTGTAAGAGCTTTTGTGGCAAACTAGAGCAGCCTCTGAGAGCACAGTGGTTACAAAATGGGTTTTGACTAATGTGCTTCATCAGTGCCGTCAGACGCCCTCCATGAATGCAGTTCATCTTGTCTACAGTAAATTTTTATCAAGTGTGTAGAGATGGCCTAGTAAACTTCTTTAGGACGGTGTGCTTCATATTGGAAATGATCTTAAGAAAGTAGAGATTTCTCAATATGGTATTCTAATTAAAACCTAATTAGCAATTCACTGTGCTGGAACTTGGATTTATAGCATAGAAAAAGTGTTCACTCTGCTCAGAAAGTAAAGATGTATTTTTTGAAGACATTAGAATTTCAAAAATGTAAGGCACCACATGTGGAATTTAGAGGTGTTAAAAATCTTAAGTGTGGGTTTCTCCATAGCTTTAAGTTTGAATACTTGTGTATAATCAGCTTGCCAAACAGTATCAAAAAACTCATTTTCGTCAAGTGTTTTATTTATCTTTAATAGAACCTTCATCACCCTGGTGTTGTCAATTTGGAGTGTATGTTTGAGACGCCTGAAAGAGTGTTTGTTGTTATGGAAAAACTCCATGGAGACATGCTGGAGATGATCTTGTCAAGTGAAAAGGGCAGGTTGCCAGAGCACATAACCAAGTTTTTAATTACTCAGGTAAGAAATCAGAGTCAGGAAAAAAAGGTATACTTAATATCAGATGTTATCACTGTTTAACTAGAGCGTTCTAGCCCTGTTGTTTATTCCCAACCTCCAGAATCTAAACTAACTAACAACAACAAAAAAAGTTGACGAGGCTTATTTTATTTTCTAATTGATATCTGTGGTATTCAGGATTTACGATACATACTGAGTGAATAATGTGTGTGCAGGCTCATGTATTAAAACTGCTCATGAAATTTTAAAATGCACAGTGCCTGAGCCCTAATTCTTTGAAAATATTCAAGGATGTGTATGCTTGTTAGAGATCACTGAATTCTTTTATGTTTTATCTATACCTGTTTTGGTTGCTATCTGGTCACCTTAATAGAGTACTTTTTCCATTAAAGTTTTCTTAGAAAACCTGCTGGGTTAATCTAGTTCATTTCAGAGTCTGGAGCATAAAGAAATGCCACTGTTCATTTTGAGTTTTCTCTTTATCTAAATTTATGCCCTGCTATAAAACATTTTGAAATAACCTTTTCGATGAAAATAAAATGATGTGGATGATTTTCTCCTTTTTAGATACTTGTGGCTTTGCGTCATCTACACTTTAAAAATATTGTTCATTGTGACCTCAAACCAGAAAACGTGTTGCTGGCATCAGCTGATCCTTTCCCTCAGGCAAGTATGAGAGCCTCTCTCAGCAAAAAAAAAAAGAAAAGGAAAGAAAAACGGCCAACAGCATCACTGGGTCCCCTGCATCACTGCTGCTCTTTCTCCTCAAAACCTTTATTTGTTTCAAGTTCCACCCATTTTGTATTTCAGCTGGGTCCCCTTGCATGCACTGCTGGCTCTTGTCTCCTGGGCAACCAAAATGTAAGGCACCACATGTGGAATTTAGAGGTGTTAAAAATCTTAAGTGTGGGTTTCTCCATAGCTTTAAGTTTGAATACTTGTGTATAATCAGCTTGCCAAACAGTATCAAAAAACTCATTTTCGTCAAGTGTTTTATTTATCTTTAATAGAACCTTCATCACCCTGGTGTTGTCAATTTGGAGTGTATGTTTGAGACGCCTGAAAGAGTGTTTGTTGTTATGGAAAAACTCCATGGAGACATGCTGGAGATGATCTTGTCAAGTGAAAAGGGCAGGTTGCCAGAGCACATAACCAAGTTTTTAATTACTCAGGTAAGAAATCAGAGTCAGGAAAAAAAGGTATACTTAATATCAGATGTTATCACTGTTTAACTAGAGCGTTCTAGCCCTGTTGTTTATTCCCAACCTCCAGAATCTAAACTAACTAACAACAACAAAAAAAGTTGACGAGGCTTATTTTATTTTCTAATTGATATCTGTGGTATTCAGGATTTACGATACATACTGAGTGAATAATGTGTGTGCAGGCTCATGTATTAAAACTGCTCATGAAATTTTAAAATGCACAGTGCCTGAGCCCTAATTCTTTGAAAATATTCAAGGATGTGTATGCTTGTTAGAGATCACTGAATTCTTTTATGTTTTATCTATACCTGTTTTGGTTGCTATCTGGTCACCTTAATAGAGTACTTTTTCCATTAAAGTTTTCTTAGAAAACCTGCTGGGTTAATCTAGTTCATTTCAGAGTCTGGAGCATAAAGAAATGCCACTGTTCATTTTGAGTTTTCTCTTTATCTAAATTTATGCCCTGCTATAAAACATTTTGAAATAACCTTTTCGATGAAAATAAAATGATGTGGATGATTTTCTCCTTTTTAGATACTTGTGGCTTTGCGTCATCTACACTTTAAAAATATTGTTCATTGTGACCTCAAACCAGAAAACGTGTTGCTGGCATCAGCTGATCCTTTCCCTCAGGCAAGTATGAGAGCCTCTCTCAGCAAAAAAAAAAAGAAAAGGAAAGAAAAACGGCCAACAGCATCACTGGGTCCCCTGCATCACTGCTGCTCTTTCTCCTCAAAACCTTTATTTGTTTCAAGTTCCACCCATTTTGTATTGTGGGGGCTGCAGCTTTGTTGCTCATTTTCTCAGTTCAGCCTGTCTTAATAATACAAAGCGCACCAAGCCTCCGCTTCTGCAGTTTGAACTCTCTGGGGCTGGGCAGCACTAGGTCATTGCTTGAGCACTCGCCTGAGAGGGAGCACTGAGAGGGCTGCTACTAGCTCTCTAATGTCAGTTCAAGGCTGTTCTCAGGGACAAAGACAAAAGTTTCTGCTTTCCTCAACTCAGAGAATGCAGAACAACTGGAACTCTTTCCAGAGATCCCCATACCCGACATGACCTGCCCATGGGGGCTGTTCTGCGTGGCCTCCACAATGCCCTCAGATCCTGGCTGCATGTCCGTGCAAAGCTATTTTGAGGATGTCGTGGATGGCGTGTTCTTATCCTTCAACCTTTATTTATAAAATCCTTGAGTTAGAGCTATCACTTTGCATGATGGTTTCCTGCCTTGTGAAACAGAATTACCTTCTTCTGTGTATATGTATGTTCGTGCTTATCTACTGGGTCTAGGGAGGAAGAAAGGAAAATGTTTAGATGAAATCCTTTTTTTGGCCACTTCTATTGATCTTTCATTTATTCCCATCTTTGTTCTTTGGCCTCCCATTGCAGTGGCCTCTCTCCTTGCAGAGCACCGGCTCTGGGCATATGTGCTCCAAGGCTCCAGCTCGGTAGTGGGACACATCGGTCCAGCCGCTCCGTGGCATGTGGGATCTTCCCAGGCCAGGGATCGAACTGGCATCCCTTGCACTGCAAGGTAGTGTCCTTGCCCACTGGACCACCAGGGAAGCCCTAGATGAAATTCTCATGAATAAAAATACACCTTTCTATCTTTTCATAAACCACTATCCTCAAGTACATAAAATGGAAAATAGTTATTACTTCTACCATAAGAAGTCTATACAATATATGTATAGAATTTATAGTTATGTTTTAGCAGTTGTGAACTAAGACACAGACAGACACACAATTTGTGACCTGACCATGTAACTATTTCACAAAAAAAAAGAAAAGGAAAGAAAAACGGCCAACAGCATCACTGGGTCCCCTGCATCACTGCTGCTCTTTCTCCTCAAAACCTTTATTTGTTTCAAGTTCCACCCATTTTGTATTGTGGGGGCTGCAGCTTTGTTGCTCATTTTCTCAGTTCAGCCTGTCTTAATAATACAAAGCGCACCAAGCCTCCGCTTCTGCAGTTTGAACTCTCTGGGGCTGGGCAGCACTAGGTCATTGCTTGAGCACTCGCCTGAGAGGGAGCACTGAGAGGGCTGCTACTAGCTCTCTAATGTCAGTTCAAGGCTGTTCTCAGGGACAAAGACAAAAGTTTCTGCTTTCCTCAACTCAGAGAATGCAGAACAACTGGAACTCTTTCCAGAGATCCCCATACCCGACATGACCTGCCCATGGGGGCTGTTCTGCGTGGCCTCCACAATGCCCTCAGATCCTGGCTGCATGTCCGTGCAAAGCTATTTTGAGGATGTCGTGGATGGCGTGTTCTTATCCTTCAACCTTTATTTATAAAATCCTTGAGTTAGAGCTATCACTTTGCATGATGGTTTCCTGCCTTGTGAAACAGAATTACCTTCTTCTGTGTATATGTATGTTCGTGCTTATCTACTGGGTCTAGGGAGGAAGAAAGGAAAATGTTTAGATGAAATCCTTTTTTTGGCCACTTCTATTGATCTTTCATTTATTCCCATCTTTGTTCTTTGGCCTCCCATTGCAGTGGCCTCTCTCCTTGCAGAGCACCGGCTCTGGGCATATGTGCTCCAAGGCTCCAGCTCGGTAGTGGGACACATCGGTCCAGCCGCTCCGTGGCATGTGGGATCTTCCCAGGCCAGGGATCGAACTGGCATCCCTTGCACTGCAAGGTAGTGTCCTTGCCCACTGGACCACCAGGGAAGCCCTAGATGAAATTCTCATGAATAAAAATACACCTTTCTATCTTTTCATAAACCACTATCCTCAAGTACATAAAATGGAAAATAGTTATTACTTCTACCATAAGAAGTCTATACAATATATGTATAGAATTTATAGTTATGTTTTAGCAGTTGTGAACTAAGACACAGACAGACACACAATTTGTGACCTGACCATGTCTCCAAACCATTATTTTCAACAGGTGAAACTTTGTGATTTTGGTTTTGCCCGAATCATTGGAGAGAAGTCTTTCCGGAGGTCAGTGGTGGGTACCCCAGCTTACCTGGCTCCTGAGGTTCTCAGGAACAAGGGCTATAATCGCTCTCTTGACATGTGGTCTGTTGGAGTCATCATCTACGTAAGCCTGAGTGGCACATTCCCGTTTAATGAAGATGAGGACATCCACGACCAGATCCAGAATGCAGCTTTCATGTATCCACCGAATCCCTGGAAGGAAATCTCTCACGAAGGTATTATCTCCCACTTGGAAGTGATAGTGATTTACTCATTAAGAGTTTCATTGTTGACTCAGTCATGAAATTCAAGTTAATAAATGCTCCCAGCAAATTGCCCAGTAGAGTAAGGGCACAAATTGATTGAGGTGGGTTGAGGAGTAAGGGAAATGGAGACAAAAATAGCTTCTGGTGAAACGGACGTATGTTATGGAGCAATTAAGACGTACACATTAAGAGGGTGATGAAATAAAAGAGAAACTTGATAGTTGGTGTATTTCCTTAGAATGATGAATATTTATACAAAGATATAATAATAGAAGTTGATCTTCAGTAACAGTAATCTTTGATTTACTGTATGCCTATTTATGTACTAAACTTTTTCACTTGCGATAGATAGAAAAGCTTATGATATTGACATTTTAGTCACCACATTGCATCTATTAGTATACCAAGTTCTTTGTATACCATTTGCCTTTGTGTGACATTAGAGTGTGTATATAGTATTTTATTTAGTCATTTCCCTGCTGATATATTTTAGATTATTTCTGTTTATGGAATGTTAGATAACTTTTTGTTTGTTCGGCCACTTCTGTTGGTCTTTCATTTATCCATTTTCATCCATCTTTGTTCCTTGGCCTGTATAGGCCGCCCATCGCTGTGGTCTCTCGTCACAGAGTGCCGGCTCTGGGCACATGCACTCCAGAGCTCTGGCTCAGTAGTTGGACACATGGGTCCAGCCGCTCCATGGCACCTGGGATCTCCCCAGGCCAGGGATCGAACCGGCGCCCCGTGCACTGCAAGGTGGTGTCCTTACCCACTGGACCACCAGGGAAGCCCACAGATAACTTTTATGTATAATTTCTTGTATATGTCCTAATGATTTTTTAAGGCAATGTGGCATTATTTAAAATTAACTTCTCCATAATAAACATTTCCTTCTTAAAGGAAGAGTGATAGATAGTTTTAAAAGAAGTGGGTGGGACCAGTCAGGGTAGAGAAAATGGCTCACTGCGTGCTTCAGGAAGGAGTCCCTCATGAACATGCTTTGGAGATTAATTCTCACCCAAAATAATGCTTAAGATAGATTTTTACTATTATGGCTATATTTCAAGTGAGGACATTGAAGCAAAAGGAGTGATCCATCCACCAAAATCACAAAACTGGTAGATGAAAGAGCCAGGATTTATACCCAGATGGTCTGAGCATCCATTCTTTTTTTTTTTTTTAACTTTTTTTTTTTATTATTTATTTATTTATTTATTTTTGTACATGTATGTTCCCAGATCAGTCAGATGCATATCCCTTGACCCTCCCCACCCAGGTTCCCCCATCCCTCCAGACCATTGCTCCAAGTGGTTGTAAGACAGTAACAGGTAATCTTGGGGATTTCCTAGATGATGAATATTTATACAAAGATATAATAATAGAAGTTGATCTTCAGTAACAGTAATCTTTGATTTACTGTATGCCTATTTATGTACTAAACTTTTTCACTTGCGATAGATAGAAAAGCTTATGATATTGACATTTTAGTCACCACATTGCATCTATTAGTATACCAAGTTCTTTGTATACCATTTGCCTTTGTGTGACATTAGAGTGTGTATATAGTATTTTATTTAGTCATTTCCCTGCTGATATATTTTAGATTATTTCTGTTTATGGAATGTTAGATAACTTTTTGTTTGTTCGGCCACTTCTGTTGGTCTTTCATTTATCCATTTTCATCCATCTTTGTTCCTTGGCCTGTATAGGCCGCCCATCGCTGTGGTCTCTCGTCACAGAGTGCCGGCTCTGGGCACATGCACTCCAGAGCTCTGGCTCAGTAGTTGGACACATGGGTCCAGCCGCTCCATGGCACCTGGGATCTCCCCAGGCCAGGGATCGAACCAGTGCCCCGTGCACTGCAAGGTGGTGTCCTTACCCACTGGACCACCAGGGAAGCCCACAGATAACTTTTATGTATAATTTCTTGTATATGTCCTAATGATTTTTTAAGGCAATGTGGCATTATTTAAAATTAACTTCTCCATAATAAACATTTCCTTCTTAAAGGAAGAGTGATAGATAGTTTTAAAAGAAGTGGGTGGGACCAGTCAGGGTAGAGAAAATGGCTCACTGCGTGCTTCAGGAAGGAGTCCCTCATGAACATGCTTTGGAGATTAATTCTCACCCAAAATAATGCTTAAGATAGATTTTTACTATTATGGCTATATTTCAAGTGAGGACATTGAAGCAAAAGGAGTGATCCATCCACCAAAATCACAAAACTGGTAGATGAAAGAGCCAGGATTTATACCCAGATGGTCTGAGCATCCATTCTTTTTTTTTTTTTTAACTTTTTTTTTTTATTATTTATTTATTTATTTATTTTTGTACATGTATGTTCCCAGATCAGTCAGATGCATATCCCTTGACCCTCCCCCCACCCAGGTTCCCCCATCCCTCCAGACCATTGCTCCAAGTGGTTGTAGGTACTCCTATTCCCCTAGCACAATGACAATAGCTATCTTTTCTACACATGACAGTATAGGTTCCCATGTTACTCCCTCCCATTGTTCGGTCTCCACAATGTCTTTATGTCTATTCTCTGTTTTTTCATGAGTTCACTGTGTGTGTTATCATGACCATCTTACTAGATCCCATATATATGAGTTAGTATACTATACTTGTCTTTCTCTTTTTGACTTACTTCACTTTTTATGATAGGTTCTAGAGCCAGCCACCTCATTAGGACTGAGTCTTCTGCATTTCTTTTAACAGCTGAGTAGTATTCCATTGTATCTATGTACCAGAGCTTCTGGATCCATTCATTTGTCGATGGACATCTAGGTTGCTTCCATGTTCTGGCTATTGTATAGAGAGCTGCAATGAACATTGGGGTACAGGTGCCTCTTTCAGTTTTGATTTCATCAGGATATAGGCCTAATAGTGGGATTGCTGGGTCATAGGGTGCTTCTATTTTTAGTTTTTTAAGGAATCTCCATATTGTCTTCCATAGAGGTTGTATTAATTTACATTCCCACCAGCAATGCAAGAGGGTTCCCTTTTCTTCACACCCTCTCCAGCATTTGTTGTCTGTCGATTTGTTGATGATGGCCATTCTGACAGGTGTGAGGTGGTATCTCATTGTGGTTTTAATTTGCATTTCTCTAATAATAAGCGAGGTTGAGCATCGTTTCATGTATTTTTGGACCAATTGTATGTCCTCTTTGGAGAGGCGTCTCTTTAGATCTTTTTCCCATTTTTTGATTGGGCTGCTCATTTTCCTTGTGCTGAGTTGTCTGAGTTGCTTGTAGATTTTGGAGATTAATTCTTTGTCTGTTGTTTCATTTGCTATGATTTTCTCCCACTCTGTGGGGTGTCTGTTGAACTTTTTTGTAATTTCTTTTGCTGTACAAAAGCTTTTAAGTTTCATGAGGTCCCACGTGTTGACTTTTCTTTTCAGTTCTGCTATTTTAGTTGGTGGGTCAGAGAAGATCTTGCTTTGATTTATGTCCTTGAGGGTTTTGCCTATATTCTCCTCTAAGAGTTTGATGGTTTCTGGTCTTACATTGAGGTCTTTAATCCATTTTGAGTTGGTCTTAGTGTATGGTGTCAGGGAATCTTTTTTTCAAGTGGTTGTAGGTACTCTATTCCCTAGCACAATGACAATAGCTATCTTTTCTACACATGACAGTATAGGTTCCCATGTTACTCCCTCCCATTGTTCGGTCTCCACAATGTCTTTATGTCTATTCTCTGTTTTTTCATGAGTTCACTGTGTGTGTTATCATGACCATCTTACTAGATCCCATATATATGAGTTAGTATACTATACTTGTCTTTCTCTTTTTGACTTACTTCACTTTTTATGATAGGTTCTAGAGCCAGCCACCTCATTAGGACTGAGTCTTCTGCATTTCTTTTAACAGCTGAGTAGTATTCCATTGTATCTATGTACCAGAGCTTCTGGATCCATTCATTTGTCGATGGACATCTAGGTTGCTTCCATGTTCTGGCTATTGTATAGAGAGCTGCAATGAACATTGGGGTACAGGTGCCTCTTTCAGTTTTGATTTCATCAGGATATAGGCCTAATAGTGGGATTGCTGGGTCATAGGGTGCTTCTATTTTTAGTTTTTTAAGGAATCTCCATATTGTCTTCCATAGAGGTTGTATTAATTTACATTCCCACCAGCAATGCAAGAGGGTTCCCTTTTCTTCACACCCTCTCCAGCATTTGTTGTCTGTCGATTTGTTGATGATGGCCATTCTGACAGGTGTGAGGTGGTATCTCATTGTGGTTTTAATTTGCATTTCTCTAATAATAAGCGAGGTTGAGCATCGTTTCATGTATTTTTGGACCAATTGTATGTCCTCTTTGGAGAGGCGTCTCTTTAGATCTTTTTCCCATTTTTTGATTGGGCTGCTCATTTTCCTTGTGCTGAGTTGTCTGAGTTGCTTGTAGATTTTGGAGATTAATTCTTTGTCTGTTGTTTCATTTGCTATGATTTTCTCCCACTCTGTGGGGTGTCTGTTGAACTTTTTTGTAATTTCTTTTGCTGTACAAAAGCTTTTAAGTTTCATGAGGTCCCACGTGTTGACTTTTCTTTTCAGTTCTGCTATTTTAGTTGGTGGGTCAGAGAAGATCTTGCTTTGATTTATGTCCTTGAGGGTTTTGCCTATATTCTCCTCTAAGAGTTTGATGGTTTCTGGTCTTACATTGAGGTCTTTAATCCATTTTGAGTTGGTCTTAGTGTATGGTGTCAGGGAATGTTCCAATTTCATTTTTTTGCATGTAGCTGTCCAATTCTCCCAGCACCACTTGTTAAAGAGGCTGTCTTTGTCCCATTTTATAGTTTTTCCTCCTTTATCAAAAATAAGGTACCCATAGGTGCGTGGGTTGATCTCTGGGTTCTCAATCTTGTTCCATTGATCTATAGTTCTGCTTTTGTGCCAGTACCATACTGTCTTGATAACTGTTGCTTTGTAGTAGAGTCTGAAGTTAGGGAGGCTGATCCCTCCAACTCCATTTTTCTTCCTCAGGATTGCTTTGGCTATTCGAGGTCTTCTGTGTTTCCATATGAACTGTGTTATTACTTGGTCTAGTTCTGTGAAAAATGTCAGTGGTAGTTGAATAGGTATTGCATTGAATCTGTAGATGATATTTGGAAGTATGGTCATTTTCACAATATTGATTCTTCCAATCCAGGAACATGGAATATCTCTCCATCTGTTTAAGTCTTCTTTAATGTCTCTCATGAGTGTCTTGTAATTTTCTGTGTACAATTTTGTTTCTTTGGGTAGGTTTATTCCTAGATATTTGATTCTTTTGGTTGCAATGGTGAAGGGGATTGCCTCTTTGATTTCATTTTCTGATTTTTCATTGTTTGTGTATAGGAATGCCAGTGACTTCTGTGTGTTGACTTTATATCCTGCAACTTTGCTGAATTCATTGATTAGTTCTAGTAGCTTTGTAACCGTGTCTTTGGGATTTTCTATGTATAATATCATGTCGTCTGCAAAAAGAGAGAGCTTGACTTCTTCCTTTCCAATCTGGATTCCTTTGATTTCTTTCTCTTGTCTTATTGCTGTTGCTAGGACTTCCAGGACTATGTTGAATAGCAGTGGTGAAAGTGGGCACCCCTGTCTTGTTCCTGATCTTAGAGGGAATGCTTTCAGTTTTTCACCATTAACAATAATGTTCGCTGTAGGTTTCTCATAGATGGCTTTTATTATGTTGAGATAGGTTCCTTCTATGCCCATTTTCTGAAGAGTTTTGATCATAAATGGATGTTGTACTTTGTCAAAGGCTTTTTCTGCATCTATTGAGATGATCATGTGATTTTTGTCTTTCAACTTGTTGATATGGTGTATCACGTTGATTGATTTGCGGATGTTGAAGAAGCCTTGCATGCCTGGGATGAACCCAACTTGATCGTGATGTATGAGTTTTTTGACATGTCGTTGAATTCTGTTTGCTAGGATTTTGTTGAGGATCTTGGCATCTAAGTTCATCAGTGAAATTGGCCTATAGTTTTCCTTTTTTGTGTTGTCTTTGCCTGGTTTGGGTATCAGGGTGATGGTGGCCTCGTAGAATGTGTTTGGGAGTTTTCCTTCCTGTGCAATTTTTTGAAAGAGTTTTAGAAGGACAGGCATTAGCTCTTCTTTAAATGTTTGGTAGAATTCGGCTGTGAAGCCATCTGGTCCTGGGCTTTTATTTTTGGGTAGATTTTTAATCACAAAGTTGATTTCTGAGCTTGTGATTGGGTTGTTCAAAGTTTCTGTTTCTTCCTGGCTCAGTCTTGGGAGATTAATCCTGTCCAAGAAACTGTCCATTTCTTCCAAGTTGTCCAGTTTGTTGCCATAGAGTTGCTCATAATAGTCTCTTAGAATCCTTTGGATTTCTGCATTATCTGTTGTAATCTCTCCTTTTTGTTTTTGATTTTGTTGATCTGGTTCTTCTCTCTCTTTTTCTTAATGAGTCTGGCCAGTGGCTGTTCAATTTTGTTTACCTTTTCAAAGAACCAGCTTTTTGTTTTATTTATCTTTACTATTGTTTCTTTTGTTTCTTTCTCATTTATTTCTGCTCTGATCTTTATGATTTCTCTTCTTCTGCTGGCTCTGGGATGTTTTTGTTCTTCTTTCTCCAACTGTTTTAAGCGGAGAGTTAGGTCATCTGCTTCATATTTTCCTAGTTTCTTGAGGTGGGATTGTATTGCTATAAATTTCTCTCTTAGAACTGCTTTTGCTGTATCCCATAGGTTTTGCACTGTCGTGTGTTCATTGTCATTTTCTTCTAGGAAATTGAGATATCATAATGTTCGCTGTAGGCTTCTCATAGATGGCTTTTATTATGTTGAGATAGGTTCCTTCTATGCCCATTTTCTGAAGAGTTTTGATCATAAATGGATGTTGTACTTTGTCAAAGGCTTTTTCTGCATCTATTGAGATGATCATGTGATTTTTGTCTTTCAACTTGTTGATATGGTGTATCACGTTGATTGATTTGCGGATGTTGAAGAAGCCTTGCATGCCTGGGATGAACCCAACTTGATCGTGATGTATGAGTTTTTTGACATGTCGTTGAATTCTGTTTGCTAGGATTTTGTTGAGGATCTTGGCATCTAAGTTCATCAGTGAAATTGGCCTATAGTTTTCCTTTTTTGTGTTGTCTTTGCCTGGTTTGGGTATCAGGGTGATGGTGGCCTCGTAGAATGTGTTTGGGAGTTTTCCTTCCTGTGCAATTTTTTGAAAGAGTTTTAGAAGGACAGGCATTAGCTCTTCTTTAAATGTTTGGTAGAATTCGGCTGTGAAGCCATCTGGTCCTGGGCTTTTATTTTTGGGTAGATTTTTAATCACAAAGTTGATTTCTGAGCTTGTGATTGGGTTGTTCAAAGTTTCTGTTTCTTCCTGGCTCAGTCTTGGGAGATTAATCCTGTCCAAGAAACTGTCCATTTCTTCCAAGTTGTCCAGTTTGTTGCCATAGAGTTGCTCATAATAGTCTCTTAGAATCCTTTGGATTTCTGCATTATCTGTTGTAATCTCTCCTTTTTCGTTTTTGATTTTGTTGATCTGGTTCTTCTCTCTCTTTTTCTTAATGAGTCTGGCCAGTGGCTGTTCAATTTTGTTTACCTTTTCAAAGAACCAGCTTTTTGTTTTATTTATCTTTACTATTGTTTCTTTTGTTTCTTTCTCATTTATTTCTGCTCTGATCTTTATGATTTCTCTTCTTCTGCTGGCTCTGGGATGTTTTTGTTCTTCTTTCTCCAACTGTTTTAAGCGGAGAGTTAGGTCATCTGCTTCATATTTTCCTAGTTTCTTGAGGTGGGATTGTATTGCTATAAATTTCTCTCTTAGAACTGCTTTTGCTGTATCCCATAGGTTTTGCACTGTCGTGTGTTCATTGTCATTTTCTTCTAGGAAATGTTTGATTTCTCCTTTGATTTCCTCAATGATCAGTTGGTTTTTTAGGTATGTATTGTTTAATCTCCATGTGTTTCTGTTTTTAGGGTTTTTTTTCTGGTAGTTGATCTCCAGTCTCATTGCATTGTGGTCCGAGAGGATGGTTGATATAATTTCGGTTTTCTTGAACTGACTGAGGTTAGATTTGTGGCCCAAGATGTGGTCTATCCTGGAGAATGTTCCGTGAGCACTTGAGAAGAAAGTGTATTCTTCTGCTTTTGGATGGAACGTCCTAAAAATATCGATGAGGTCCATCTTTTCCAGTATGGCATTTAAGGCTTGTGTTTCTTTATTAATTTTCTGTTTAGATGATCTGTCCATTGGTGTGAGAGGAGTGTTAAAGTCTCCTACTATTATTGTGTTATTGTTGATTTCTTCTTTTATGTCTGAAAGTACCTGTCTTATGTATTGAGGTGCCCCTGTGTTGGGTGCGTAGATATTCATGACTGTTATGTCTTCCTCTTGGATAGATCCATTAATCATGATGTAGTGACCTGCCTTGTCTCTTAGAATCTTCTTTACTTTAAAGTCTATTTTGTCTGATATAAGGATTGCTACTCCAGCTTTCTTTTGATTTCCATTTGCATGAAATATCTTTTTCCAGCCTTTCACTTTCAGTCTATGAGTGTCTCTAGGTCTGAAGTGGGTCTCTTGTAAACAGCATATATATGGGTCTTGCTTCTGGATCCATTCAGCCAGCCTGTGTCGTTTGGTTGGAGCATTTAGTCCATTTACATTCAAAGTAATTATTGATACGAATGTTCCTATTGTCATCTTCTTAGAAATCTGGGGTTTGATTTGTAAGGCTTCTCCTACTCTTGTATTTATTGGCTATATCAGGCCGTTTAACACTTGTTGTAGGGCTGGTTTTGTGGTACAGAATTCTTTTAGTTTTTGCTTGTCTGTGAAGCTTTTGACTTCACCATCGATTTTGAATGAGATTCTTGCTGGGTAGAGAATTCGTGGTTGCAGGTTATTCTCTTTTAGCCGTTTAAATGTATCTTGCCATTCTCTTCTGGCCTGTAGGGTTTCTGTTGAGAGATCCGCAGTTAAACGTATGGGGTTTCCTTTATATGTTATTTGTTGTTTGCTCCTAGCTGCTTTTAGTAATCTGTCTTTATATTTAGTCTGCGTTAGTTTGATTAGTATGTGCCTTGGTGTGTTTCTTCTGGGGTTTCTCCTGTATGGAACTCTTTGTGCTTCCTGGACTTGGTTGACTATCTCCTTTCCCATGCTGGGAAAGTTTTCAACTATAACCTCTTCAAGAATTTTTTCATAGTCTTTCTTCTCTTCTTCTTCTTCTGGAACTCCTATAATTCTAATGTTGGTGCGTTTAATATTGTCCCATAGGTCTCTGAGGCTATCCTCAGTTCTTTTAATTCTTTGGGCTTTGTTCTGTTCTTCAGTACTTATTTCCACCATTCTGTCTTCCAGCTCACTTATCCGTTCTTCAGCCTCTGATACTCTACTGTTGAGACCTTCTATAGTATTTTTGAGTTCAGCAATTGAGTTGGTGGTCTCTATTTGCTTATTTTTCATTTCCTGCATGTCTTTTCTCAATGCACTAATTTCCTCTAATATTCTGTTTTCGGTGTTTTGCATCCTCATTAGTATAGTTTTCTGAATTCTCTTTCAGATAGCTTGTCTATCTCCTCCTCTGTCATTTGAAGTGGTGTTTCTCTAGCTTGGTCCTTCATTTGTACAGTGTTTCTCTGACGTTTCATTATTAGGTTAATTTTGTTTCTTTGTGTGTGTCTGTGTGTATGGAGTTCTTATTCCCACCAGGCTTCTTGGTTGAATTCTCCCTTCCTTTGGGTTTTGTCCTTGTAGAAGGGTTCAGTGGTTTGTGTCTTGGGTGGTGATAGACCTTGTTTACAGGTGAATAATCTGTAGTGTTGTATGTTCTTTGATAATCAGTGTGGGGTCTTGGAATCCGGGCTTCCGCTTCGAGGATCCTTGGTTTGATGATTGGTCAGGGAGTGTAGGCTCTATGTCTGGTTTGCTATGGTGTTCTGTGATACTAGTTCACACACTAGCATCTGAGGAACAAGAGGTGCATCCCTGATGGGTGACAGTCATAAAAGGATGCAGATGTTTTCTAACATAATCATAAGATATACATACATATACAGCAATCCCCACAACTGACCAGTTTTACAGAGATAAGGCGCGGGAAATCTTTCTAGCAACTCATGCAATCACAGGTGTTACTTGCCCGTTAAGCTTTGAATTAATTAAAATAGTGCCTGAATAATAGATCTAGCACAAGGTCCTGGCTTGGATAATTACAATGAAGGCAATTTTAAATTAGGACATGTGCTCGGGGTGACAAGGAGGAGAGTCTATAAGTAATAAAAAGGAAAAGATTTGTCTTGGAAGTATTTTATAGGATTAGGTAGCAAAGATTAGTGTGTGTACTGTTTAGTGCATTTGGAAGTGAATAGTGCAGACAGAAAGATAGGAAATAATTTATCTAGAGGATATTGATAGCTAGGAAGATGTTTTACATTTAGAACATAGAGAAAGAAAGCAGTGGGAAAGAGGAAAGAGAAAAGAGAATTAGAGGTTTTCAAGAATTAAAATTAAAGTTAAAAAAATATAATAAAAGTCAAAAGAAGGTTAAAAATTAAAAAGAGCAAAAAAAAAAAAATTAATGAGACCAAAAAACAAAGAAAAAACACATAGAATAAATCAAACAAATGAAAACTACAAAAAAAAAAAAAACAAACAAACAAACATAAAAAACCCCCAATAAACAAAGAAACTAATAAACCCCAAACCAATCAACTGAATAAGCAAAGTAGTCCACCACAAACAAGCAGAAAAAATTGAAAAAAGGAAAAAAAAAAAAAAAAAAAGTTAAATACTGTCCTTGGTTTTTATCTTCATATCTGCCTGTTGGAAACCAATCTGCTCTTGATGATGGTGTCTTGATGGCGTGGTCTTTCCCTTACAGTGCCGGTTGCTGTGGTTTCTGTTTTTGTGTTCAGCAAAATGAGGGCTTTGCTGCCATACTGGGTGCTGGCCGGGACGGTGGGCTGATCCCAGTCAGTCGGGCGGAGGCTGCAGCGCGCGCAGTCCCGTGTTGGAGGGGGGCGCCCCGGCTCGACCGCGCGCCCGCCTGTAGTCTCCAATTCCTGCTCTTTCCCCGGCTTCCTCCGCTGCTGCTGCAGCTCTAGGGGAGCGTGGGCTCCTCCACCACTGCCGGTTATGTGTCTAAGTACCAAAGGCGGACGCGAGCTTTCCCGTCCAACTCGTGCCCGGTCCCTGGTCAGCAACCCGTGGACGACTTCCTCTCTCCGTTCAGCAAGCCCTCCAGTTGGAGTGGCTGAACTTACCCGCCTGCTCGCGGCTCGCCTCGCGGCTCCGCGGCTCCGCGCGCTCGCGCCGGCTCCGCGGCGTCCCGCGGCTCTCGCGCGCCGCGGCTCCCGCGGCTCCCGCGCCGCGGGCGGGTTCCGGCGGCTCCTCGCGGCGGGCGGGTTCCGGCGGCTCCTCCCATCCATTCTTTAACCACTAGTTTTACTTCCTTTTTGTTTTCAGGAATCATCTAGTTCTAAGTTTGTTGAGATTTTTCACCACTTAAAAAGGCAAATACATTCATAGATAAACATCTGTTTGATACCTGTTATTACACCTGTGGTGTATAAATTGGAAAAGAGCATGTGTAAACAGCCTGGATAATTAGTTCTTAGACTACTGTTCATTGTAAAAAGTATGAACCATACACTCAGAGCTTTGAGTTACTATTGGCAACAACTTGTTTTAATTTTCTTGAAATATAATTGATTTACAATGTTGTATTAGTTTCTTCTGTACAGTAAAGTGACTCACTGATATAAATATATATTTTTCATAGAAACTAATAAACCCCAAACCAATCAACTGAATAAGCAAAGTAGTCCACCACAAACAAGCAGAAAAATTGAAAAAGGAAAAAAAAAAGTTAAATACTGTCCTTGGTTTTTATCTTCATATCTGCCTGTTGGAAACCAATCTGCTCTTGATGATGGTGTCTTGATGGCGTGGTCTTTCCCTTACAGTGCCGGTTGCTGTGGTTTCTGTTTTTGTGTTCAGCAAAATGAGGGCTTTGCTGCCATACTGGGTGCTGGCCGGGACGGTGGGCTGATCCCAGTCAGTCGGGCGGAGGCCGCGGCGCGCGCAGTCCCGTGTTGGAGGGGGGCGCCCCGGCTCGACCGCGCGCCCGCCTGTAGTCTCCAATTCCTGCTCTTTCCCCGGCTTCCTCCGCTGCTGCTGCAGCTCTAGGGGAGCGTGGGCTCCTCCACCACTGCCGGTTATGTGTCTAAGTACCAAAGGCGGACGCGAGCTTTCCCGTCCAACTCGTGCCCGGTCCCTGGTCAGCAACCCGTGGACGACTTCCTCTCTCCGTTCAGCAAGCCCTCCAGTTGGAGTGGCTGAACTTACCCGCCTCGCGGCTCCTCGCGGCGTCCGCGGCTCCTCGCGGCGTCCGCGGCTCCTCGCGGCGTCCGCGGCTCCTCGCGGCGTCCGCGGCTCCCGGCGGCTCCTCGCGGCGGGCGGGTTCCGGCGGCTCCTCGCGGCGGGCGGGTTCCGGCGGCTCCTCCCATCCATTCTTTAACCACTAGTTTTACTTCCTTTTTGTTTTCAGGAATCATCTAGTTCTAAGTTTGTTGAGATTTTTCACCACTTAAAAAGGCAAATACATTCATAGATAAACATCTGTTTGATACCTGTTATTACACCTGTGGTGTATAAATTGGAAAAGAGCATGTGTAAACAGCCTGGATAATTAGTTCTTAGACTACTGTTCATTGTAAAAAGTATGAACCATACACTCAGAGCTTTGAGTTACTATTGGCAACAACTTGTTTTAATTTTCTTGAAATATAATTGATTTACAATGTTGTATTAGTTTCTTCTGTACAGTAAAGTGACTCACTGATATAAATATATATTTTTCATATTCTTTTCTATTATGGTTTGTCACAGAGTATTGAATATAGCTGTCTGTGCTATAGAGTAGGACTTTGTTGTTTATCCGTCATATATATATATATAATAGTTTGCCTCTCTGAATACCAACCCCTACTTTCCCTCCACCTTGGCAACCACAAGTCTATTCTCTGTATCTGTGACTGTTTTTGTATCGTATATGTTGATTTGTATTGTATTTTAGATTCCACATATAAGTGATATCATTTGGTATTTGTCTTTCTCTGACTTTACTTAGTATGATAATTCTGTGTCCATCTATGTTGCTATAAGTGGCATTATTGCATTCTTTTGATGGCTGAGTAATATTCCATTGTATATATACTACATTTTCTATATTTATCTACTGATGGACATTTAGGTGGCTTCCATGTCTTGGTTATTGTAAATAATACTGCTGTTAACATAGGGGTGCATATATCTTTTTAAAAATATATGGAACGCTTCACAAATTTGCATGTCATCCTTGAGCAGGGGCTGTGCTGATCTTCTCTGTATCATTCCAGTTTTAGTATATGTGCTCCCAAAGCGAGCAAGCACTTATCTTTTTGAATAGTAGCCAGGAGTGGGTTTACTGGATCATATGGAAACTCTGTTTTTAGTTTTCTGAGGAACCTCCATACTGCTTTCGATAGTGACTGCACCAGTTTACATTCGCACCAACAGTGTAGAAGGGTTGCCCCATCTCCATACTCTCTCCAGCATTTATTATTTGTAGACTTTTTGATGATAACCATTCCAACTTGATACCTCATTGTAGTTTTGACTTTGCCAACAACATTTTAACATCATCTAATTAGCTAAAAATCACAACTAGGTTGGTATATCTTAAAGGAATCTTTGACCTTCAAAAGCACTAACATGTAGCCAAAGGACTAAAGAAATCCTTTGGGTAAGTCAACAGAGTCAAGAAGGAAAGTGTAATTCTTTTTCCTTTGCAGGAAGCAGAAAAGAGAGAATTATCAAATAACCTTGTGACTTGACCTTATCATGGAACATTACCTTTGAATGTAGTTAACCATTATGTTTGATACCTGCAGTCCAGAAATCCAGTAAAAAAATAACTTGATGTTATTACCACAGTAAAAACCTGAAATATCTCTGAAGCCAGTCAGAGATCTTCGTGTTCTACAGGAATATTAGGAAAATAACCTTCACATTAATTTTTTTGCTCTTGGAGTAGCAGAATACTTTGTCTTTAAGTAGTGGGACAAATCGTGCCCACTCTGGTATCATGAAAATATGCTGGCCCTGTATGTAGATGTAACCTACTTAGCTGTGGGCTTTGAATGGATGTCTAATTGTCACTTGTATTCAAAGAGGCAGGGATATCAACAACTCGAGGAGCTTTTGCTGGAAAACCACAGTACACATGCATGAGTACTGTGAAAGTAAAGGACAAAACATAAAATATCTTTCAAACAACTTGAAAGCGTGTAGGGGAGATAAGTTCTATGAACTGGTGGAAATGGTCATTTATTCTCTTGAATTGCTAGCTTGATATAAAATCAGGGTCTCCAAGTTCAGAGGAGAAAGAATCACTATGGACTTGACTAGTCAGAATTGGATTTTCAGAGGAGATGGAACTTGGGCCAGTCACTAAAGAATGAAAAGGAAGAGATAATAGTTTTTCAAAAAGAGGGAATTACATGGGATAATCCAAGAGGCATTTATATTTGACCAGAAGGAATATATTTAACTTGGCTATAAAAGTGTCTAAGCACAAAAAACTTCCTGCCACTCAAAGTGATGTGGTAACCAGCTCAGGTAGAATCTCATTCTTGTAAATGACTCAGGTTATCAGTTTGGGAATTAACTGGTCTCCCTTAGTATCTTTTCCCAGCTCCTCTCTGCATTTGATGCAGAGAGGAGCTGGACTGTTGCTAACTGAATTCCAACAGCAAAAGAGTTATCTACCTACTGGTGTATGAACAGAAATAATATTGAATATAAAGAAAAGCTGGCCAAATTACATCATGATATTAGCTAAGGTGTTATAAAAGTAATTACTGGCCCAGATTCTATTCCATTATCTTGTTGGGAACAAATAATTTCCAGATGGATATTATCAAATAACCTTGTGACTTGACCTTATCATGGAACATTACCTTTGAATGTAGTTAACCATTATGTTTGATACCTGCAGTCCAGAAATCCAGTAAAAAATAACTTGATGTTATTACCACAGTAAAAACCTGAAATATCTCTGAAGCCAGTCAGAGATCTTCGTGTTCTACAGGAATATTAGGAAAATAACCTTCACATTAATTTTTTTGCTCTTGGAGTAGCAGAATACTTTGTCTTTAAGTAGTGGGACAAATCGTGCCCACTCTGGTATCATGAAAATATGCTGGCCCTGTATGTAGATGTAACCTACTTAGCTGTGGGCTTTGAATGGATGTCTAATTGTCACTTGTATTCAAAGAGGCAGGGATATCAACAACTCGAGGAGCTTTTGCTGGAAAACCACAGTACACATGCATGAGTACTGTGAAAGTAAAGGACAAAACATAAAATATCTTTCAAACAACTTGAAAGCGTGTAGGGGAGATAAGTTCTATGAACTGGTGGAAATGGTCATTTATTCTCTTGAATTGCTAGCTTGATATAAAATCAGGGTCTCCAAGTTCAGAGGAGAAAGAATCACTATGGACTTGACTAGTCAGAATTGGATTTTCAGAGGAGATGGAACTTGGGCCAGTCACTAAAGAATGAAAAGGAAGAGATAATAGTTTTTCAAAAAGAGGGAATTACATGGGATAATCCAAGAGGCATTTATATTTGACCAGAAGGAATATATTTAACTTGGCTATAAAAGTGTCTAAGCACAAAAAACTTCCTGCCACTCAAAGTGATGTGGTAACCAGCTCAGGTAGAATCTCATTCTTGTAAATGACTCAGGTTATCAGTTTGGGAATTAACTGGTCTCCCTTAGTATCTTTTCCCAGCTCCTCTCTGCATTTGATGCAGAGAGGAGCTGGACTGTTGCTAACTGAATTCCAACAGCAAAAGAGTTATCTACCTACTGGTGTATGAACAGAAATAATATTGAATATAAAGAAAAGCTGGCCAAATTACATCATGATATTAGCTAAGGTGTTATAAAAGTAATTACTGGCCCAGATTCTATTCCATTATCTTGTTGGGAACAAATAATTTCCAGATGGATATTATCACAGAGCCAGGACCAAATAATTTTAAGTATGTAGGGTCTGATGAGTATACACAAGCAACCTAGTATCTGGCAGAGGATGGCCACAGCTGAGATTACAGGATACTGTAAACCACACCAGAACCAGTAAAAATACAAATGCACCTAAGTAAAAATCTAGGCAGCTTAGCAACGCTGACAAATCAGAGGTGGGGATCAGCAGCGAGGTAGCTTAAGATGTATTTCCTGCCACTGTAATTAGCCATCATGCACCTCTTTGAGCTTCAGTTTCTCATCTGTAAAACAGGGTAATGATTCCTGCCCATATAATGAAGTCGTAATGGAGACTGAAAGAAATAAAGGATGGGAAAGGCATTTATAGAACGCAGGTGTGAGGTGAGCCAAGGATTTGGATCTAGGAAAAGTATAGCAGAACAATAAGCTAAGCAGTTGCTCTGGCGGGTAACCAAGAATTGATTGTATAATTTTAGAAATTGTATGGAAACTTATATGTGCATTTCCCAAGTGTTCTTCAGACACATTGTTAGTTGTACTTTTTTTTTTCTTGACATGAAAAAGCAAAAGATAAAGCTGTAAGGTCTTTGCAGTGTACATAGATGTGTCAGAATGAGAAAATGCCTTTATCATGTTTTTTTCTCTGTTAATGTAGACTTGGACTCAGTACGGTATACTACTATTTATTGGTGTATTTGAGCTGTCGTTTTGCTATTTGATCCTCACAGGAGTCCTCTGTTGAGCAACTTAGTTTAGTCTGTATTAGGAAAGTTAAATGACTTGCCTCAGGTCACAGTGTAGGGCTTGAAGCCATAGATTTGTCTCCCTTGTTTGTTTGTTTGTTTGTTTTAAGACAGTTGGTTCTGTCTGTTCACTTACTTTTTCATTTTGGATGCAGTGGGTCTTTGTGGTGGCACTAGAAGGCCTAGTTAGCCCATGGCATGCGATGTTTTAGTTCCCTGACCAGGGATCAAACCTGCATCCCCTGTTAACAATTTGAAGGCAGATTCTTAGCCACTGGACTGCCAGGGAGGTCCATGTCTCCATTCTTTATAGCACACACTGTTGCATACCAAACTGTGCTTATCTCTAATGTCTTGATATTTAAGAACCTATAGGGCTTCCCCAGTGGCTCAGACAGTGAAGAATCTGCCTGCAATGTGGGAGACCCAGGACCGACCCCTGGGTCAGAAAGATCCTTTAGAGAAGGGAATGGCTACCCACTCCAGCATTCTTGCCTTGAGAATTCCATGGTCAGAGCTTTATTCCTAGTGGGCTTCTGTACATGGGATTGCAAAGAGTCAGACATGACTGAGTGGCTACCACTTTCACAGAATATTTTAAACTCATGAATTACTTATTCTATTATAATAAACTGAGTACTGGCATTATAAAGATACGCTTACCAATAATTAATCGTGAATTAGTCAGGACTCATATGTGCAAATAATAGAAATTTATCTCTAACTTAAATAGATATAATCTTATTGACTCCCAATTAAGTTCAGACCAAGGATTTGGATCTTAGGCAGGTGTGAGGTGAGCCAAGGATTTGGATCTAGGAAAAGTATAGCAGAACAATAAGCTAAGCAGTTGCTCTGGCGGGTAACCAAGAATTGATTGTATAATTTTAGAAATTGTATGGAAACTTATATGTGCATTTCCCAAGTGTTCTTCAGACACATTGTTAGTTGTACTTTTTTTTTTCTTGACATGAAAAAGCAAAAGATAAAGCTGTAAGGTCTTTGCAGTGTACATAGATGTGTCAGAATGAGAAAATGCCTTTATCATGTTTTTTTCTCTGTTAATGTAGACTTGGACTCAGTACGGTATACTACTATTTATTGGTGTATTTGAGCTGTCGTTTTGCTATTTGATCCTCACAGGAGTCCTCTGTTGAGCAACTTAGTTTAGTCTGTATTAGGAAAGTTAAATGACTTGCCTCAGGTCACAGTGTAGGGCTTGAAGCCATAGATTTGTCTCCCTTGTTTGTTTGTTTGTTTGTTTTAAGACAGTTGGTTCTGTCTGTTCACTTACTTTTTCATTTTGGATGCAGTGGGTCTTTGTGGTGGCACTAGAAGGCCTAGTTAGCCCATGGCATGCGATGTTTTAGTTCCCTGACCAGGGATCAAACCTGCATCCCCTGTTAACAATTTGAAGGCAGATTCTTAGCCACTGGACTGCCAGGGAGGTCCATGTCTCCATTCTTTATAGCACACACTGTTGCATACCAAACTGTGCTTATCTCTAATGTCTTGATATTTAAGAACCTATAGGGCTTCCCCAGTGGCTCAGACAGTGAAGAATCTGCCTGCAATGTGGGAGACCCAGGACCGACCCCTGGGTCAGAAAGATCCTTTAGAGAAGGGAATGGCTACCCACTCCAGCATTCTTGCCTTGAGAATTCCATGGTCAGAGCTTTATTCCTAGTGGGCTTCTGTACATGGGATTGCAAAGAGTCAGACATGACTGAGTGGCTACCACTTTCACAGAATATTTTAAACTCATGAATTACTTATTCTATTATAATAAACTGAGTACTGGCATTATAAAGATACGCTTACCAATAATTAATCGTGAATTAGTCAGGACTCATATGTGCAAATAATAGAAATTTATCTCTAACTTAAATAGATATAATCTATTGACTCCCACAATGGGATAAGTTCAGAAGGTGAGCCCCATTCATCTGGATCCTATGGTTCAAGTGTTACATATCTCACTCTGCTTTACCTAATGCTCTCTTTCTTCTCAGGTAGACTTTTCATGTGGTGCAAAGTGATCTTCCAGCAGCTCCAGACTAACGTGCTGCCCATTGTACATGACTCAGAATGGAAGCATAAGTATCTCTCTGTAGCTTTAGATTCTCTGAAAGGGACCCTGATTGGCTGTGCTCAATCCCATAATACCTGGGAACAATTGTATTGTCACTGCAGGAGCCAGGCTCTGATTGGCCCTTTTGGATGATAGAGAGCCCCCACCAGGCTGGAGAGAGGAAGTTCCTGCTCCTAAAAGATACTAGGCTAAAAACAAACACAGAAGCATTAACAGACGGCCACTATAAAAATAGATTTTTTTTTTTGGCAAATTAAGGCATTATTTGAAAAATGAGAGGAAAAAATGGAGGAAAATCAAACATAGCAAATGTTACAGATAAAATAATGATAGTAAGATGAATTAAATTTTGAAAGAAGAAGAAGAATCATTAATCTTGTATACATTTTCACAGTAGCCAAGCACTGCTTTACGTACTTTATATATATGAACTTAGTTGTCCCCAACCTTTGAGCAGATACTATAATTGTTTCCACTTTAAAGATGGGAAGTGCAGACAGAGAGGGTCAGGTGGCTTCCCTGGGTGGGGCTAGGGTGCAAATCCTGTCAGCCTTCTCCAAGCTAGATGCTCTTACCCACTGCATTTACAGCTGCTTGATCGTCCTTCTAATGGGTTTAGCCTTGCTGTCACATTAAAAAATTTTAATATGCTTTCACTGGCTTAGAGCTAATATAGCAACACAATTTTTAATAATGTCTAAAAAAAAAGGCAGCAGGATCCTATTATGACAAAGACCTCAACTGAGAGCTCTCCCACTCAGCATCTTGGTGACCTCTTCCAAATTACTTACCGTCTCCGGTGTCAGTTTTCTCCTCTGAAATAGGGTGATACTAGTTCCTAACTTG
Organism: Tragulus kanchil; assembly: GCA_022376925.1. Classification (NCBI taxonomy): domain Eukaryota; kingdom Metazoa; phylum Chordata; class Mammalia; order Artiodactyla; family Tragulidae; genus Tragulus; species Tragulus kanchil. The sequence continues at coordinate 104,729,811 of JAIOJX010000024.1, forward strand.
CTGGGTTATTTTAAGTATTAAATGAAATTTCACTGGGAAGTGATTAGCACAGTGATTGACGTAGCTAGATTACCTTAAATGTATCGAACACTTTCTGTTTCAATCACTTTACATGATCAGTCGATCTGTGTGTATATATACTTGTTTATGTACACACATATAATTATATGATTACATAGGTAACTAAACACATATTTAATTATAGTTATATACATAACTCCATACTTATATAAAATGCATATAATTATATATGTGCCCGATGACTCAGAATGGAAGCATAAGTATCTCTCTGTAGCTTTAGATTCTCTGAAAGGGACCCTGATTGGCTGTGCTCAATCCCATAATACCTGGGAACAATTGTATTGTCACTGCAGGAGCCAGGCTCTGATTGGCCCTTTTGGATGATAGAGAGCCCCACCAGGCTGGAGAGAGGAAGTTCCTGCTCCTAAAAGATACTAGGCTAAAACAAACACAGAAGCATTAACAGACGGCCACTATAAAAATAGATTTTTTTTTTTGGCAAATTAAGGCATTATTTGAAAAATGAGAGGAAAAAATGGAGGAAAATCAAACATAGCAAATGTTACAGATAAAATAATGATAGTAAGATGAATTAAATTTTGAAAGAAGAAGAAGAATCATTAATCTTGTATACATTTTCACAGTAGCCAAGCACTGCTTTACGTACTTTATATATATGAACTTAGTTGTCCCCAACCTTTGAGCAGATACTATAATTGTTTCCACTTTAAAGATGGGAAGTGCAGACAGAGAGGGTCAGGTGGCTTCCCTGGGTGGGGCTAGGGTGCAAATCCTGTCAGCCTTCTCCAAGCTAGATGCTCTTACCCACTGCATTTACAGCTGCTTGATCGTCCTTCTAATGGGTTTAGCCTTGCTGTCACATTAAAAAATTTTAATATGCTTTCACTGGCTTAGAGCTAATATAGCAACACAATTTTTAATAATGTCTAAAAAAAAAGGCAGCAGGATCCTATTATGACAAAGACCTCAACTGAGAGCTCTCCCACTCAGCATCTTGGTGACCTCTTCCAAATTACTTACCGTCTCCGGTGTCAGTTTTCTCCTCTGAAATAGGGTGATACTAGTTCCTAACTTGCTGGGTTATTTTAAGTATTAAATGAAATTTCACTGGGAAGTGATTAGCACAGTGATTGACGTAGCTAGATTACCTTAAATGTATCGAACACTTTCTGTTTCAATCACTTTACATGATCAGTCGATCTGTGTGTATATATACTTGTTTATGTACACACATATAATTATATGATTACATAGGTAACTAAACACATATTTAATTATAGTTATATACATAACTCCATACTTATATAAAATGCATGTGGCTATACAGATCTAGTCAGCTACTTGTGACTCAGATGGTAAAAAAAATCTGTCGCTATGTGGGAGGTCTGGGTTCCATCCCTGGATCAGGAAGATTCTCTGTAGAAGACAATGGCCACCCACTCCAGTATTCTTATCCGGAGAATTCCATGGACAGAGGAGCCTGGCAGGCTACGGTCATGGGTCACAAGGAGTTGGATACGACTGAGAGTGTAGCACTTTCACTTTCATACAAATATAAATAAGAATGCGTGTATGCAATAAATCACTCTAGAACGTATCATATGATTATAAATAATTGCACAAGAAGAGACTTTAGGTAATCATGGAAAGAAAGCAGTTCAAGAACGTTTTCATTCATTCTAGGACAAGGTTGAGTGTTCCACTTTCATTTCATCATTGTGACCATTTGACCATTACTGTGCTGTGTGCTGTGCCCAGTCACTCAGCTGGATCCACCTCTTTGCAACCGTAGGGACTGTAGCCCACCACGCTCCTCTATCCGTGGGATTTTCCAGGTGGGAATATTGGAGTGAGTTGCCGTTTTCTACTCCAGGGAATTTTCCCGACCCAGGGATGCAACCCATGTCTCTTGGACCTCCTGCACTGGCATCTGGATTATTTACCACTGTGCCACCTGGCAGGCTTTTCCATTACCACTTGTCAATAATTAGACATGGCCTCACTCTCACCTCCAGTTGTGTCTTGTACTAGGTTAAGCTTAGTCATCAGCACCTAGAGGCTGACCTTTCCCAGTTCCTTGAAAGAATTCTACACCTATTTTAAAGTAGTTGCTTAATTTGGCAAATCTACTTTGTCTTGTTGCCTCAGACAGTAAAGAATCTGCCTGCAGTGTGGTAGACCCAGGTTCAATCCCTGAGTTGGGAAGATCTCCTGGAGAAGGAAATGGCAACCCATTCCAGTATTCTTGCCTCCTTGTCCCTTGCCATCACCTGAGTTCATGTCCATTGACTTGGTGTTGTTATCCAGCCATCTCATTCTCTGTTGCTCCCTTTTCCTTTTGCCTTCAGTCTTTCCCAACATCAGGGTCTTTTCCAGTGAGGTGGATGTTTGCATCAGGTGTCTACAAAGTATTGGAGCTTCAGCATCAGTACTCAGATGAAACTAAGGACAATTGCCCCTGACTTGTTCATGTACCCAGATGCTATTTCTTTCATTGCATTTTTAGCAGTGCAACAGGAGCAAGAGGTAGGCCAGGCTCTCCTCCATGGCTGACATACCTGGTGCACAATAAGCATGAATCATGGATGAATATTGAAAAGAAAATAAAAAATTGCAAGTAACACTTAGTGTATAACTTAAGAAGTAGAGGAACTTCCCTGGTGGTCCAGTGAGTAGAGAGTCCGCCTTGCAGTGCAAGGGGCACCAATTCTATCCCTGGCCCAGGAAGATCCCATGTGCCATGGAGTGGCTGGACCGGGGTGTGCAATTACCAGCCAGCGCTCTGGAGCACATGCACCCAGAGCCGGTGCTCTGCAATGAGAGAGGCCACTGCAATAGGAGGCCCACACAGGCCAAGGAATAAAGATGGATGAAAATAAATAAATTAATTAATTAAAAAAAAAAAACAATAAAAGAGGCCAAAATTGGAAAAAAAAAAAAAGGAAGAAGAAGAAAGAAATAGGGGCCAAGGATATAGAGCTTCGAATCAGGAAATGGAAAAACTAGCTAATAGTCAGAAGACAGGAATATTTGCAAGGTAGGGTTTATCAATAATTTTGCCAGAGTGCCTTCTTGATTATGGCTCATTTTAAGCTCGCAGTAATATCTAGTTGTGAGTCTATAGCAGACATTTTTTTCACTTTGGCATCCCAGCAGTCAACCAGAGGAGCTGGTTCACAATGAAGATTCCCAGACTTCACCTCCGTAAACTGCCGTCTTGCTCCGAGAATGCAAGAAGTCCATGGAACACACTTCCTGTAACACTGTTAAGAGCCCTGATCCTTTTAAAGACCCGACAGCTGGCAGTCAGTGCTCTAAATAGGTTTAGTAAGTTTCTAATATTCAAAGTTAGGTAAACTAAAAGTTTATCTCATTTGTAATATTTTTATATCCACATCATGTTCTTTGTAAGATAGTTAATATCAGAATATGTGCTTTGTTCCAAATGTTGAATGTATTTCAACATAGACTTCCATGATAGCAGTAAGAAAAAAGTAAGAAAAAAAATAGCAAGATAAAGCTTCTTGACAAACTTTGAGTGTCAACACTAAAGGAGACAAAAAACCCCAGGAAATGAAAAATGTTGTTATAATAGTTATTGTGTGTAACAAAGAGGGAACTAACATCTGTGTCGTGATTGTGAGCAATGAAAGGAATTTAGGGAAAATGAATCCATTTAACACTCAAACATGCTCCTTTGAGTGGGCATAGGTGTAGAAATTTGATCCTACCAAATGTATAGACTATAGGGGGACATGAGATATAATCATATAGTTCATAATAGTTATATATAAATTATTCCACATATTATTAGTTTAAAATTTTAGAAAACCTTTAGGCCAGGCGTGTCTGACTTCATGATATTTACGCGATAGGATGTGTAAATACTGAGGCTTCTTCCATACTGGAAAGGAGCACTGAGAAGGGGCTGGGAGCTATAGGAGCCCAGCTTCCACAGAGTTCATAATGGATCTGTTGAGGTGAAAGGATTGGCTTATATACATTCACATGCATGATTTAATATTATATGATTTAGTCATAGAGTTAGTCCTTTTGAATAGATGTCACGTGTGTGTATCTTGTATTGTGCAGTACGCACTGTTCTAAATTACAACAGTAGCCAGTGCATTAATTTAACATAACTAAATTAATTGTGTGAAGGTGGACAGTAGGGTAGAGAAAACTGAAGTGAAATGTTTCGTTGTCCTTAATGGGAGGAAATCAGCATTTTATTTTGTTTTGTTTTTAAGGTGGTTCTTCTCAAACTGTGTGATAAAAGACCAGTTTTATTTTAATTTCCAAACATATGGACCAGAACTTTGTGGAATATAATAGAAATGTGAGAGCAATATCCAAATACTGTGACAGTTTCCAAGAGTCTCAGTTTCTATAATTATCTCATTATGAACTAATACATTGCACTGACTGGCACTGATCTATACTCTCAATATGTTCGTCAGTGAATTAAGCATAAATGATAATTATGCTTGCACATACTTTGTAATGGTGAAGAAGAAATCACAGGAAAAATTTTTCATAGTTTAAAGAGGTTTCGTAATGAGATATGAGGCTTTACCTTCAATTTGAACTCTTTTAACCATTTAGATCCCTTACCAGTGCACTACCACTTCTGTAAAAAAAATAATAATGGAAAAAAGTGCAAGAAAGTTCCAAGAATACATAGAACACAACCTTTTTTGTGACTAAAACTGTTCCATACCTGGCATAAAAGTTGTCTATCATGTTAAATATATAAAGTATATCTACATATCTGTATCTATATATCTGTACATATATCTACACACAGATAACACATATATGCACACATATATGTGTACTATATATACACACATATACTACATATACACACATGAATGCACTATATACACAATATATACACACAGATACATATATATATACACAATATCTATGCATATATATACTATATATACACACATATATATACACATTACATATAGGTATCCTATTTTGTATGTGGCTATTACTGAAGAATTAGAGGGTTATAGTTCCTTTTCTATAATACAGTTCCTTTCATGAGCAGATAAAGATGTCCTTTTGAACATCTAACCCGATCTATGCCTGTCCAAAGGAGAAACTGCAAGTGTGAAGGTCAAATGAATTCTCTTTTTCTACATTCCTTCAGTTGGTCAAGATCCTAACACATCCGTCTTAAATTACTCCATTTTATAAATGACTTTATTCTACAGCTTTGTTTACCTATGAGTTTATTCTTAGAAGAGAGACGACACAGGTAACTATGTGAGGTAGATTGTATGGCTAATGAGGTGAAATATAATTTGTTTCAGCACAAGTTGTCCCACCAGGAGAATGCTGACAAACCCGTAGTGACGGGCAAGCCTCTGTTGGAGGAAACTTACATTTCCATCATCAAATTGAATGGATGTGTTCAATTAGAGACACACGGTCCATTTGAGGAAGGTTAGTAATAGACCATGATGATCACTGGATAAATTACTACTTTTTCCTTCTGAGTTTTGATATTCCTTTATATGCCATTAGGGAGGCAAGCAGGCAGTAATCAACACAGAGGCAGCTTCGGAAATTGTCTCACAACCAGCTCACGACCCCTGCAGACTGGGATCATTTTCTCTGCTTGCAGGTGAAGCCTAAAGAAGCACCTATTCTCAACTCACCTGCTGTGTTGTCACTGTTCAGCTTCAGGGTCACATGGTTTGTTGTTTAATCAAGAATTCAGATCAGACTTGAAGCCTTGACGTACGTGAAAAGGAAAAAAAAAAAAAGGAAATGCCCTTACATTAATCTTACAACTTGTCTTTAGTTCAAAATTATCAACCTCTGACGGTGCGCCCATGACACAGGTGTTTTCCAGTGTGAGATCCCACAATCTCAATGGTAATATTTCTTCCGCATCTTACCCCTGATAAGCACAGCTGTGGTTTATTCTTCCATTTGGTCTCAATCTTCCGTGGACATTTATGTTCAGTGCAGAATATATGGCATCCCAAGGCATAGAATGGCTATAATAATATACCACTAAATTTATCCAAGCATCTAAATTTTATTTTAAAAGCAGTTTTTTTTGTCATTCTATGTGGTAAATTCAAATTAAATTGGTCACAAGGGTGTTTTTCCCCCAGAAATTGAAGATGAAAAATACTACCAGTACAAACACAAAGCAAAGCTAAATAAAAGCCTAGCACCATTACCACATGGTATGTTTTCAGAATCCCACAGTGTTCCAGAGCGCTAAGCACTTAGGTTGGAAGTAGCACTTTGCTATGAAAAGGAACCAGCTGTAGGTCCCTCTTTCACTACATATTGTTCAAAACAAAAAATAACCCCATTGAAAATAAGCCTCGGGTAGATGAGACCCAGAAATCCAATGGTATGAGAAACAAAAGAAAGACAATTGTCATTTAAGAATTAAACTCTATTTGTAATAGTTTATGAGGCTTGCAGATCTAGCAAGCCTGCTGAATATTAATGAATGGATTGATTTGTCAACGTATTAGCACCACTGTCAGACGTAACAGCATGGAGAAGTCGTGAGGGGACGAGGCAGCGAACACTTAAAAATGCTTGGCAGGTTGCCAGGAAATTCTGTTGTGAGTGGTCAGCTGAAGTGAAAGATGTGACTCAGAACTTCCAGTGGATTTTAACACCTTAAACAATTTCTGTACCAAATTCTAGAACTACTTTCTTTTTTTGAAAAACAGCCTGCTTTTTGTTCACTAATAAGAAACTTTAAAATTTTGAGTCAAAGGTATGCAAGGGTTTAAACAGTATCTGCTTAGTAGACTGAACTTTAAAATATATGTATATGTGTATATGTTTATATGATATACTTTTATATGGTATATATACATAATATTGTTTATAAATACATTTCAAAATCCAAATGAATTAGTATCTTAAAAGCTATCCCACCAGGAAAGGAACCATTTCATAGCAAATAAAATATAATTAATGAGGTTTTTCTCTCACAAATGATGACACAGGTGTTTTCCAGTGTGAGATCCCACAATCTCAATGGTAATATTTCTTCATCTTACCCTGATAAGCACAGCTGTGGTTTATTCTTCCATTTGGTCTCAATCTTCCGTGGACATTTATGTTCAGTGCAGAATATATGGCATCCCAAGGCATAGAATGGCTATAATAATATACCACTAAATTTATCCAAGCATCTAAATTTTATTTTAAAAGCAGTTTTTTTTGTCATTCTATGTGGTAAATTCAAATTAAATTGGTCACAAGGGTGTTTTTCCCCCAGAAATTGAAGATGAAAAATACTACCAGTACAAACACAAAGCAAAGCTAAATAAAAGCCTAGCACCATTACCACATGGTATGTTTTCAGAATCCCACAGTGTTCCAGAGCGCTAAGCACTTAGGTTGGAAGTAGCACTTTGCTATGAAAAGGAACCAGCTGTAGGTCCCTCTTTCACTACATATTGTTCAAAACAAAAAATAACCCCATTGAAAATAAGCCTCGGGTAGATGAGACCCAGAAATCCAATGGTATGAGAAACAAAAGAAAGACAATTGTCATTTAAGAATTAAACTCTATTTGTAATAGTTTATGAGGCTTGCAGATCTAGCAAGCCTGCTGAATATTAATGAATGGATTGATTTGTCAACGTATTAGCACCACTGTCAGACGTAACAGCATGGAGAAGTCGTGAGGGGACGAGGCAGCGAACACTTAAAAATGCTTGGCAGGTTGCCAGGAAATTCTGTTGTGAGTGGTCAGCTGAAGTGAAAGATGTGACTCAGAACTTCCAGTGGATTTTAACACCTTAAACAATTTCTGTACCAAATTCTAGAACTACTTTCTTTTTTTGAAAAACAGCCTGCTTTTTGTTCACTAATAAGAAACTTTAAAATTTTGAGTCAAAGGTATGCAAGGGTTTAAACAGTATCTGCTTAGTAGACTGAACTTTAAAATATATGTATATGTGTATATGTTTATATGATATACTTTTATATGGTATATATACATAATATTGTTTATAAATACATTTCAAAATCCAAATGAATTAGTATCTTAAAAGCTATCCCACCAGGAAAGGAACCATTTCATAGCAAATAAAATATAATTAATGAGGTTTTTCTCTCACAAATGATGATTTGTAGAGAGAAACTGATCTGAAGAATATTTTAGCGAGATCATTGGCATTGTAATGCTCAAAATTGACTGCCTACTTGTGGTCCAAATTGAAATGTTTCCTATCTATCCCAGTCATAAAAATAAAACGTCAGTGCTGAATGTATAATACGTCTTAGTTGAGTTGAAATGTGATATCTAAATAAGATGTTGAGGAGTCAGGATATAGGTATAAGAAATGTTAAAATTTTGTAAGTTTTCTTTCTTTCACAATAACAAAGAAAAATATTTCAAAATACAGAATGTTGAAAAACTTAACACTATCCCACTCCACAGTACCAGTCCAATGAGCAGTTATCCAGAATGCTCTTAAGTTGCTACAGTAATAGAAAATACACAATTTTACGAGAAGCCCTATTTCTTCTCAGTTTGAGCCTAGCACTAATAGGTTTGAAAACAGCCGTCTTGTTACTCCAAGCCTTTCCTTTTCCTGGGCAGTCAGTTTCTCCTTGAAACACGTGTTCAGTCCAAACACACCCCTCTTTATGTTCTTATATAATCAAAACTCAAAACCATTCTGACTTAAGGTTCAAAGAGCCTGAAGTGACATGAAGTCACCATTCCTTCATTATAAAGAATTCATTTCTTTTAGCATGTTTTAAAGTAACACTTGCTTTCTAGATAAAATGTAGATTCATGCTGAGTTTCCTGTGCATTTAGAACTCCGAATTTATTTTTGTAAATGTTGATAAACCACATTTTCAATCCTGTGCTTAGACTGGTTGTCTTTTATTTATTTTGTGGGGTGCCATTGGGCGCCGTCGTGTCTGACCCTTTGCGACCCCATGGCCTATAGCCCGCCAGGCTCCTCTGTCCATGGAATTTTCCAGGCAAGAGTACTGAACTGGGTATGCAAGGGTTTAAACAGTATCTGCTTAGTAGACTGAACTTTAAAATATATGTATATGTGTATATGTTTATATGATATACTTTTATATGGTATATATACATAATATTGTTTATAAATACATTTCAAAATCCAAATGAATTAGTATCTTAAAAGCTATCCCACCAGGAAAGGAACCATTTCATAGCAAATAAAATATAATTAATGAGGTTTTTCTCTCACAAATGATGATTTGTAGAGAGAAACTGATCTGAAGAATATTTTAGCGAGATCATTGGCATTGTAATGCTCAAAATTGACTGCCTACTTGTGGTCCAAATTGAAATGTTTCCTATCTATCCCAGTCATAAAAATAAAACGTCAGTGCTGAATGTATAATACGTCTTAGTTGAGTTGAAATGTGATATCTAAATAAGATGTTGAGGAGTCAGGATATAGGTATAAGAAATGTTAAAATTTTGTAAGTTTTCTTTCTTTCACAATAACAAAGAAAAATATTTCAAAATACAGAATGTTGAAAAACTTAACACTATCCCACTCCACAGTACCAGTCCAATGAGCAGTTATCCAGAATGCTCTTAAGTTGCTACAGTAATAGAAAATACACAATTTTACGAGAAGCCCTATTTCTTCTCAGTTTGAGCCTAGCACTAATAGGTTTGAAAACAGCCGTCTTGTTACTCCAAGCCTTTCCTTTTCCTGGGCAGTCAGTTTCTCCTTGAAACACGTGTTCAGTCCAAACACACCCCTCTTTATGTTCTTATATAATCAAAACTCAAAACCATTCTGACTTAAGGTTCAAAGAGCCTGAAGTGACATGAAGTCACCATTCCTTCATTATAAAGAATTCATTTCTTTTAGCATGTTTTAAAGTAACACTTGCTTTCTAGATAAAATGTAGATTCATGCTGAGTTTCCTGTGCATTTAGAACTCCGAATTTATTTTTGTAAATGTTGATAAACCACATTTTTCAATCCTGTGCTTAGACTGGTTGTCTTTTTATTTATTTTGTGGGATGCATGTGGGCTCAGTCGTGTCTGACTCTTTGCGACCCCATGGCCTATAGCCCGCCAGGCTCCTCTGTCCATGGAATTTTCCAGGCAAGAGTACTGAACTGGGTAGCCATTTCCTTCTCAGAGGATCTTCTTGACACAGGGATTGAACCTACATCTCTGGCATCTCCTGCATTAGCAGGTAAATTCTTTACCACTAGCACCACCTTGGAAGCCCTCTTGGGGTGGAGGGGTGCAGTGAGAAGCTAAGTATAACACTGTTTCATTTGCCCCTGTTAAACATGATCTTACCAGTACAGCTATGTATGCATATATTTATTTTGGAACTTCCTTGTGCAGTCCAACTTGTTTGCTCTTCCTGTCTGCATCCTCTGAGTAGAAGCCTTTCCTAAAGCCTTTCTGCTGTCTTCAGTGTGGCTTCATTCCAGAGTACTGAACAAGGTGGAATTGAGAACAGATACCTTTCTTTGTTTAGAGCCATCTATTCCTAGGCACTTTGGGCAATATTCAACTGTTACTGACTACTTGCAATGTTCTCATACCTCTAGTCCCTTGTTACTCAAAATGTGGTCTAAGGCTCCACCTGAGACTCCTAGGTTCCGCCCAGAGCCACCGAATCTGAATCTCCTGTTTAAGATCCTTGTCTTATTCATAGGCCTGTAAGAGTCCGAGACGTACTGCTCAGCACAGTCGTTCTCAACCCTGAAAGAAAAGTGCAAGTTTTAATCGCTAAGTCATGTCTGACTCTTTGCAACCCCCGTAGCCCCTCAGGCTCCTCTGTCCATGGGATTCTCCAGGCAGGAATACTGGAGTGGGTTGCCAGTTCCTTCTCCAGGGATGCTTCTGACCCAGGGATCAAACCCGAGTCTTCTATGTTGTAGTTAGAGTCTTTACCATATTAGAAACACCGCAGGTGCTTCTGTAGCTGCTGACACCTGGAAGCCCCTCCTCTGATGAATTTTTTACTTGACCTTTGACTTAAGTGTCAGCCTATTCACAATTTCCTATTCACAATGAAAATAAAAAGAAAAAAAAAATGACCCCAAACTTCATTAGAATATTACAAATATATTTTAATTTAGGCTTTTAAATTTTGAATCAATTTGGCATCAGTTTGGGGGCTGCTATAAGCTGCGTTTAAATAATTCATGAAAAAAAGGTTCATGATTTCCAGTCTTGTCTTTTTAGTCTTCAAGAGGATATTAAATTGAATGTGAAGCAAAGGAGTGCCCAAGGATAGATTAACTTTCTACAGAGGCCACAACTGGGAAAGGGAAGACCTGACCTGAGTCTCGAAGGTCTTGCCCTTCATTGGATTGCGGTAATTGACTCAGGAACGAGTGAGACGATGGTTTCCAGTGGCCTTGTTTGCTGCCGGCAGCCTCTGGTTTCAGCCCCTGAGAGGAGCGCCCCAGTTAGTGTTGCCGGGCAACAGCTTGCTGGGTTGAGAGCTGGAATGTGAAAGGTTGCAAAACGATTTTTTAAATAAACACACAACTTACCATCAGCATGAAGCCAGCCAAAGGAAGAAGTCCTGAGCCTACAGGGTGACTGGCAGTGAGGCAGAACGGAAACGGGGAAAGAAAACAAGACACTCAGGGTGAAGGATGACTTCATCACCAGAGTGATGGTTCTGGTGTGGCTTCCGATTTGAAAAGCTGTACCTCACTAATCTGCAACTGGGCAGAAGACAATATTAAAAAAAAAATAGTCTTTCTTCAAACTGCCATGTCTGGACAAAACAGGTCAGCTCCAGGATTTCACAGGTGAATTCTCCTGTGTCCGATAAACATCTTAAATTAAACATGGTCTGTATTGCAGATACTCTCAGCATTGTTCTGATTCTCTGATGGAAGTCATTGATCCTGTGATCTGTTTATAGAGGTGTGATGTCCTACCATCCACGAGTATTTTTAGCCAAAACAAACCATATGCACATAATGTGGATATTAAAAGTTAGAGCTGAGAAAATGGGTATTTAAATTTCTAATTAATGTATTCAGTCTGCCAAATGCTATTTAGCAAGCGTTTTCCTAATACGTGAAATGATGCATTTTATTTTAAATATTTATGAAATTGTACAAAACAATGAATATACAATCTGGGTCATCTTAAAGCAGCTAAAGTCTAGTGCAGAAAGTGGGGAGACTGGCCAGTAAAGCGGGGAGGCAGACCAGTACTGAAATGAAAAAAGATGGAAAATGGGAGACCTGCCTGGTTGCCCGGAGGTTAGCACTGGCCTTTTTACGGCAGGGGCCCAGGTTTCATCCGTGGGAACTACGGTCCCACATGCCACACAATGCTCTAAAAAAAGAAGCATGGAAAATGGAAGGTGACTGAGAGGTGCGACCTGAGGGACCTACTATGTCTTCAACTATGTGCAGCTCTGTTCGTTGTCTGGGCTGGTCTCCAGACTTTGGATGCTGTTCAGTTCCCCATAGCTATGACACATGCCAGTGTCCCTTCTACATACTCAGAACCTTTTAGGTCCATGTACACGGTATTTGCTTTGAAATGGTTTCCACAGTTCAAATAGTTTCCACAGTTTCAAAGATGATTCTGAATTTTGACGTCTGAAGAAAATAGAATCCATACAGTTAACGGTCTGATGGAGCATTTCTTTTCATATTAAAACATAAAGCCCTTCAGAACCTGGTATACCATTTAATTTTGTTTCTGTTCAGATACAGTTGTGCACCTGGCAAGCAGGCTGCACAGAACTTCAGCTATCCCAACATCAGCTGAAAGTCCAGTCTGGTTTTAAAAAAAAGAAAAAAAAGGAATGTTTGATAAAATTGATAAAATTTTCAAATTTCTTTACAAGAAGTTATGGGAAGAGTAACTGTGTTAAGCCAAGAATTTGTTGTAGCAAAAAGAGAAATATTAGAGATCCTAACACAGATTTTCTTTGCTTTTAATTTATAAGAAGCAATATGAATCCATAGCTGGAGACATTTTAGAAAACACACACATACAAAAATACTGTGCTTATGAGAGGTAGAAGATTCTTTAAAATAAATATTGGAGCTATACAATTGTTTAAAATTTTCCAGTGAAAAAGGAAAAGGAAGAACTTTTCACATTGCCCCAATGTCACTATTTGAGGTACTCAGAGAGCTTGCACTTACGACAATCTGTTGGTAATATGGAAGGAAGGGGTTGAGTTCAAGGATAAATAAGAGAACAGAGCTTTTCCTAATACGTGAAATGATGCATTTTATTTTAAATATTTATGAAATTGTACAAAACAATGAATATACAATCTGGGTCATCTTAAAGCAGCTAAAGTCTAGTGCAGAAAGTGGAGACTGGCCAGTAAAGCGGGAGGCAGACCAGTACTGAAATGAAAAAGATGGAAAATGGGAGACCTGCCTGGTTGCCCGGAGGTTAGCACTGGCCTTTTTACGGCAGGGGCCCAGGTTTCATCCGTGGGAACTACGGTCCCACATGCCACACAATGCTCTAAAAAAAGAAGCATGGAAAATGGAAGGTGACTGAGAGGTGCGACCTGAGGGACCTACTATGTCTTCAACTATGTGCAGCTCTGTTCGTTGTCTGGGCTGGTCTCCAGACTTTGGATGCTGTTCAGTTCCCCATAGCTATGACACATGCCAGTGTCCCTTCTACATACTCAGAACCTTTTAGGTCCATGTACACGGTATTTGCTTTGAAATGGTTTCCACAGTTCAAATAGTTTCCACAGTTTCAAAGATGATTCTGAATTTTGACGTCTGAAGAAAATAGAATCCATACAGTTAACGGTCTGATGGAGCATTTCTTTTCATATTAAAACATAAAGCCCTTCAGAACCTGGTATACCATTTAATTTTGTTTCTGTTCAGATACAGTTGTGCACCTGGCAAGCAGGCTGCACAGAACTTCAGCTATCCCAACATCAGCTGAAAGTCCAGTCTGGTTTTAAAAAAAAGAAAAAAAAGGAATGTTTGATAAAATTGATAAAATTTTCAAATTTCTTTACAAGAAGTTATGGGAAGAGTAACTGTGTTAAGCCAAGAATTTGTTGTAGCAAAAAGAGAAATATTAGAGATCCTAACACAGATTTTCTTTGCTTTTAATTTATAAGAAGCAATATGAATCCATAGCTGGAGACATTTTAGAAAACACACACATACAAAAATACTGTGCTTATGAGAGGTAGAAGATTCTTTAAAATAAATATTGGAGCTATACAATTGTTTAAAATTTTCCAGTGAAAAAGGAAAAGGAAGAACTTTTCACATTGCCCCAATGTCACTATTTGAGGTACTCAGAGAGCTTGCACTTACGACAATCTGTTGGTAATATGGAAGGAAGGGGTTGAGTTCAAGGATAAATAAGAGAACAGAGCTCTCAGAATAATAGTAGCAAGGGTAACTCAGAGTAAATGGGCAGGTGCATCAGAAAATAACCCTACCACTCTCTGAAGAAGCTGGCATATTTACTGCAAGAGAAGAAGGAACCAGCCACTGCCTATTTTGCTCCTGTTTTCTTTGCTGATGTGTGAGGGGGTAGGGGTGGAGGTAGAGTGGGGGACATCAGATAGGGATTAAGAGAAAGAGGGTATAAAAGAAGAAATACAGCCCAAAAGAATGGAGGATTTTACTGCACATATACGGCCCTAGACCCAACAGCAGCTAATTCAAATTTCATCAGCTTATTGCCACAGACTGTGGAGAATCCAGCCCTGTAAAGCAGTAAATTTCACCTCATGAAAAGCTGTTATCAGGATGCGTGGTAGTCTGTGTGTGCTCAATTGTGTCCAGCTCTTTGCAATCCGATGGTTGCAAAACTGTAGCCCGCTTGGCTCCTCTGTCCATGGAATTTTCCAGGCAACAATACTGGAGGGTGTTGCCATTTCCTTCTCTAGGAGATCAGATTCCAGGAGATCCTAATGCAGGAGATGAGTTCTTTACCACTGAGCCACTTGGGAAGCCCACTGGAATATGTACTTTTTGGTATATCTCTGAAAGTAAGTACTGGGTACCAGGAATTTGAGACATTCTCTTCTTCCCCAAATATCTCTTTATCATGGGGCTCCAGATCTTCCTGGAACTTCTGGGATCCTGGAGATTCTGCTTTCTTCTGGCCTTCAACCTTGGGTGCTAGGATCTTGTTCCGCTGATGTGCCAGCTGTCGCTTTTCCTTCTGATTTTCCATTCTGCTGCAGTCCCCTTCATTACTCCTGTTTCCCACAGTCAGACCATTGTCCCTTTTTCCTTTGCTTTCTTTTTGAAAGAAGTTCAGAACAACTCAGTGTTGTATCTTGTCTTTCCCATTGTCTCTCCTTCACCGACCCCGCTCAGCCAGAGGTGCTCAGACACTTTGTGGTTATCTGTATTAGGAAATAATGGGTAAATTGAGAGACCTGTCAGGCTACTTCAGACAGGCCAGAGTTTTCTGAATTTCCCAAAGGGATTCTGTAATCATTCAAGAAGAAGCTTGGTAGCTGCTCTTGTCAGAATCCTAGAGTGAGTGATTAAATGAATAGTTTGCAAGCAATTAGAAAATAAGGACTGGTATTTAGAAGGAAAGGACAAAAAACCAATACTAGTCAATGGTAGTTTACTTACAATATATTACCCCAGAATAATTTGCATTCTGTTTAAATAGGACAGACAGATTGGTAGAGTAATATCAAGGATTAATGTTTCTTAACTATAAGAAAGCATTACAAAAAAATTTCCCATGGTAGCCATTAGAGAACATGATAACATATAGACTGAATGGAATATTCCTAGGAGAAAACATTGGTAGTTTTTCAGTGTGTTCAAATAATTGATGGGCATGACAGTTGTGAGGGTGATCTATGACAGAGTTATCAAGTCCTGTGTTTAAGCTTTATCCTGAAAAAAATTTTGTTGTTCAGTTGTTTATTCATGTACAGCTCTTTTCAGTCCCATTGATAGCAGCATGCCAGGCTTCCCTGTCCTGTTCTGTAGTTAGTTCAAACTCATGTCCATTGATTCATTGATGCCACCCAACCATCTCGTCCTCTGTTGTCCCCTTTTCCTCCTGCCTTCAATCTTTCCCAGCATCAGGGTCTTTTCCACTGAGTCGGCTCTTTATGTCAGATGACCAAACTATTTGAGCTTCAGCTTCAGCACCAATCTTTCCAATGAATATTCAGGATTGATTTCTGTTAGGATTGATGGACATGATGTCCTTGCTGTCCAAGGGACTCTGATTTTCTCTAGCACCACAGTTCAAAAGCATCAGTTCTTTGGCACTCAGTCTTCTTTATGGTCCAAGTCTCACATCCATACGTGACTACTTGAAAAACCATAGCTTTGACTATGTGGAGGTTTGTCTGCAAAGTGATGTCTGTGCTTTGTAATACGCTCTCTAAGGTTGTCGTAGCTTTTCTTCCAATGAGAAAGTGTCTTTTAATTTCATAGCTACAGTCATCAAACCACAGTGATTTTGAAGCTCAAGAAAATAAAATCTGACACTGCTTCCAGTTTTTCCCCACCTATTTCCCATGAAGTGATGAAGTCAGATGCCATTGTCTTAGTTTTTTTGAACTGAATTTCCCAAAGGGATTCTGAAAAGGCTGGCTCTTGTCAGAATCCTAGAGTGAGTGATTAAATGAATAGTTTGCAAGCAATTAGAAAATAAGGACTGGTATTTAGAAGGAAAGGACAAAAAACCAATACTAGTCAATGGTAGTTTACTTACAATATATTACCCCAGAATAATTTGCATTCTGTTTAAATAGGACAGACAGATTGGTAGAGTAATATCAAGGATTAATGTTTCTTAACTATAAGAAAGCATTACAAAAAAATTTCCCATGGTAGCCATTAGAGAACATGATAACATATAGACTGAATGGAATATTCCTAGGAGAAAACATTGGTAGTTTTTCAGTGTGTTCAAATAATTGATGGGCATGACAGTTGTGAGGGTGATCTATGACAGAGTTATCAAGTCCTGTGTTTAAGCTTTATCCTGAAAAAAATTTTGTTGTTCAGTTGTTTATTCATGTACAGCTCTTTTCAGTCCCATTGATAGCAGCATGCCAGGCTTCCCTGTCCTGTTCTGTAGTTAGTTCAAACTCATGTCCATTGATTCATTGATGCCACCCAACCATCTCGTCCTCTGTTGTCCCCTTTTCCTCCTGCCTTCAATCTTTCCCAGCATCAGGGTCTTTTCCACTGAGTCGGCTCTTTATGTCAGATGACCAAACTATTTGAGCTTCAGCTTCAGCACCAATCTTTCCAATGAATATTCAGGATTGATTTCTGTTAGGATTGATGGACATGATGTCCTTGCTGTCCAAGGGACTCTGATTTTCTCTAGCACCACAGTTCAAAAGCATCAGTTCTTTGGCACTCAGTCTTCTTTATGGTCCAAGTCTCACATCCATACGTGACTACTTGAAAAACCATAGCTTTGACTATGTGGAGGTTTGTCTGCAAAGTGATGTCTGTGCTTTGTAATACGCTCTCTAAGGTTGTCGTAGCTTTTCTTCCAATGAGAAAGTGTCTTTTAATTTCATAGCTACAGTCATCAAACCACAGTGATTTTGAAGCTCAAGAAAATAAAATCTGACACTGCTTCCAGTTTTTCCCCACCTATTTCCCATGAAGTGATGAAGTCAGATGCCATTGTCTTAGTTTTTTTGAACTGAATTTTCAGCCAGCTTTTTCACTGTCCTCTTTCACCTTCATCTAGAGGCTCTTTAGTTTCTCTTTGCTTACTGCCATTAGGGTGATACCATCTGATATCTAAAGTTAATTGATATTTCTCCAGGCAATCTTGATTCCAGCCTGTGCTTCATCCAGCCCAGCATTTTGCATGGTGTATTCTACATATAAGTTAAATGAACAGGGTGACAATATATAGCCTTGACATGCTAGTTTCCCAATTTGGAGCCTTTTCATTGTTCCATGTCCTGTGCTAACTGTTGCTTCTTGACCTGCATATAGGTTTCTCAGGAGGCAGTTAAGGTGGTCTGGTATTCCCATCTCTTTAAGAATTTTCTACAGTTTGTTGTGATCCACACAGTCAAAGACTTTAGCATAATCATTGAAGCAGAAGTGGATGATTTCTGGAATTCTCTAGCTTTTCCTATGATCCAGCGTCTGTTGGCAATTTAGTCTCTGGTTCCTTTGCCTTTCTAAATCCAGTTTGTACATCTGGAATTTCTCAGTTCACATACCGTTGAAGCCTCACTTGAAGGATTTTGAGCATGACCTTGCTAGCATGTGAAATGTGTAGTAGTTTGAGTGTTCTTTGGCATTACACTGCTTCAGAATTGAAATGAAAACTGACCTTTTCCAGTCTGGGGCCACTGCTGAGTTTTCCAGATTTGCTAGCAAATTTGTTGAGTGTAGCACTTTAACGCATCATCTTTTAGAATTTTAAATAGATCTGCTGAAATTTCATCACCTCCACTACCTTTGTTCATAGTAATGCTTCCTAAGGTCACTTGACTTCATACTCCAGGGTGTCTGGTTCTAGGTGAGTGATTGCATTCTTATGGTTCTGCTTCTGTTAGCGCCATACTGTTTCTGCCCTTTATTGTACCCATCTTTGTATGAAATGTTCCCTTGGTATCTCTCATTTTCTTGAAGAGATCTCAAGCCTTTCCCATTCCATTGTTTTCCTCTATTGTTTTGCATTGTTTACTTAAGAAGGCTTTCATACCTCTCCTTGCTATTCTCTGGAACTCTGCATTCAGATGCATATATCTATCCTTTTCTTCTTTGCCTTTTGCTTCTCTTCTTTCAGCTATTTGTAAAGCCTCAAACAACCATTTTGCCTTGTTGCATTTCTTTTTCTTGGAGATAGTTTTGGCCACTACCTCCTGTACAGTGTTACAAACCTCCATTGATAGTTTTGGTCACTACCTTCTGTACAATGTTACAAACCTCCATTCTTAAGGCACTCTTAGATCTAATCCCTTGAATATATTTGTCACCTCCATAATCATTCACGATTTGATTTAGGTCATATCTGAGTGACCTAGTGGTTTTTCCCTGCCTCCTTCAATTTAAGTCTGAATTTTGCAGTAAGGAGTTTATGATCTGAGCCACAGTCATGAGCCTGGTGTTGTTTTTGCTGACCGTATAGGGATTCTCCATCTTTGACTGCAAAGAATATAATCAGTTTGATTTCAGAACTGACCATCTGGTGATTTCCATGTATAGCGTTGTCTCTTCTGTTGTTGGAAAAGGGTGTTTGGTATGACCAGTGCATTCTCTTTGTAGTAGTTTGATTAATATATAGCAGACAGACTTGCTCAGTTTGGAAGTGGTAGCAAGGTAGAGGATTAGTTCCTTCAATAGCAAAGGATCACATCACGTGCAGAATAGTCTTTGAAAGCCTAAATATTGAGCTAAATCATGAAGACAGATTAGAGGGAGAGAGAAAACAGATCTATATCTGCACTTAGATACATAGAAGTATGGTGGAAATATAACTAAGAACTTTATGTTCATTCTTGGAAAATATTTAGTTAGATTTGTACATTATTATCAGCTAATAATAATGAGTTAATGATATAATGTGGCTCCTGCGTGCCATAGTATTTAAGAACATGGGCTTTGGAGCCTGTTCCCCTGAGTGTCAGCCTCAGCTGTTACCTGGAAACTGTCTGACCACGTTGTATGACCTTTAGAGGTTCCAGTTTTTCTTTTTATATAAAATAGAGGTAAAATAATAACTACGTTTATATGCTTGTTACGGGGACTGCCTAAGACTATGAATATGAAATTTTTTTAAAAAAAGGAGAAACTTTCATCCTAGGCCATATGAATAATACCTGTGTGCACACATCAAGTTGGCAGCTATTTGTAAGAAAAATTCTGGTCCATTGTGAACAAGAACATTGAAAAACCGCTAGTGAACATAGAAATTAGGATGCACAGAGAGACTGGGGAGGCTGAAAGACAGCAGAAGGAACTGCAGGAAGCAGTGTTGCAAAGGGAAGCACTGTCTCCAAGACTTGAAGAGCTGGCACATGGAATGGTCAATTCTTCGTTGCATCTAAAACATAAGTAGGATTAATGTGGGTATGTTGTAAAAATGACAGCTTTGGGCACAGCATAGAAGAAACTAATTCTTGTCACTGGTATCATGAAATACAATTGACATGTGAAATAGATTTGACCACTGGAGTTAGTCACTAGGACCCTAGCTAGTTAGGTTTCAGAAATCCTAAAGAAAACATTTTTCCTTTGAGTTGGATATTAATAAAGAGATTTAAAATGGTTTGCATTTTTGGGGCATGTAGTTTGATCAGTATATAGCAGACAGACTTGCTCAGTTTGGAAGTGGTAGCAAGGTAGAGGATTAGTTCCTTCAATAGCAAAGGATCACATCACGTGCAGAATAGTCTTTGAAAGCCTAAATATTGAGCTAAATCATGAAGACAGATTAGAGGGAGAGAGAAAACAGATCTATATCTGCACTTAGATACATAGAAGTATGGTGGAAATATAACTAAGAACTTTATGTTCATTCTTGGAAAATATTTAGTTAGATTTGTACATTATTATCAGCTAATAATAATGAGTTAATGATATAATGTGGCTCCTGCGTGCCATAGTATTTAAGAACATGGGCTTTGGAGCCTGTTCCCCTGAGTGTCAGCCTCAGCTGTTACCTGGAAACTGTCTGACCACGTTGTATGACCTTTAGAGGTTCCAGTTTTTCTTTTTATATAAAATAGAGGTAAAATAATAACTACGTTTATATGCTTGTTACGGGGACTGCCTAAGACTATGAATATGAAATTTTTTTAAAAAAAGGAGAAACTTTCATCCTAGGCCATATGAATAATACCTGTGTGCACACATCAAGTTGGCAGCTATTTGTAAGAAAAATTCTGGTCCATTGTGAACAAGAACATTGAAAAACCGCTAGTGAACATAGAAATTAGGATGCACAGAGAGACTGGGGAGGCTGAAAGACAGCAGAAGGAACTGCAGGAAGCAGTGTTGCAAAGGGAAGCACTGTCTCCAAGACTTGAAGAGCTGGCACATGGAATGGTCAATTCTTCGTTGCATCTAAAACATAAGTAGGATTAATGTGGGTATGTTGTAAAAATGACAGCTTTGGGCACAGCATAGAAGAAACTAATTCTTGTCACTGGTATCATGAAATACAATTGACATGTGAAATAGATTTGACCACTGGAGTTAGTCACTAGGACCCTAGCTAGTTAGGTTTCAGAAATCCTAAAGAAAACATTTTTTCCTTTGAGTTGGATATTAATAAAGAGATTTAAAATGGTGCATTTTGTCATTTTATGTGTGTGTGAATACACAGACACACACACACACATGCATATTTTGTCTTTACAATTTACTTTGCAGTTTGGTAACTTTCCAGGACTTTATCATTAATTTTTTTTTATTCCCAATGTCATTGTCAACAGCAACTCCTTAAGAAAGATTTGGTGAATAAACAGATAAATGAATGATAACATATATGTGATGGGCATGGTCGATAAAGAGAATATGTGAAAAAAAAACAGTTTAGAATCTGTTTTTAAAGTGGACTCAGGGACTTCCCTGGTGGTCCAGTGGCTAAGACTCTGTGCTCCCAATGCAGGGGACCAGGGGTCGATCCCTGGTCAGGGAACTAGATCCCATATACCGCAGCAAAGACCTGGATCAGCCAAGTACATAAAAATAAGCATTAAAAAAAAAGTGGACTCAGAAAAAAAAAAAGACTCAGTGAAAGGAATTTTGGATAGTGCATCTAGTGCTGAGTTGGATAAGTCTTGTTTAATGAAGAGGATGTTTTGGGAGTTCCAGATACAGTGGCCAGTGGAGTGATGCTCCCAGACACTGACGATGGGCCTGTTTTCTCACCAACAGCATGTTCCCAGCATTTAGTGATTCCCAGCATTTAGTGCCTGAATTTAATAGTTCATTATTTCTGTTTTCTGCTGCCAAGAGCCAAAAAAATGTATTTATACATACACGTATACACATGTAAGTACACAGACACACAAATTCCCTCTAATTCTCTCCTTATGTCCTGAAGTCTTTTCTCTTGGAGGTACTTGTCATTCACTTGCTGTGCTTATTCAGGTCAGCTGGGTAGAGCGGCTGTAGGCAGACTTACGATTATGTGCTTCATTCAGAGAGCAATTGTTTCATTTTCATGTATTTTATTCCTTCAGACACGTCTAGTTTCTCCTCTGGCAGTACTTCCCTCCCCATTAGGCAGTGTGGTTCACTGTTGGGGCCCATTTGGGCATAAACCATGAAATACAATTGACATGTGAAATAGTTTGATAGTTAGTCACTAGGACCCTAGCTAGTTAGGTTTCAGAAATCCTAAAGAAAACATTTTTTCCTTTGAGTTGGATATTAATAAAGAGATTTAAAATGGTGCATTTTGTCATTTTATGTGTGTGTGAATACACAGACACACACACACACATGCATATTTTGTCTTTACAATTTACTTTGCAGTTTGGTAACTTTCCAGGACTTTATCATTAATTTTTTTTTATTCCCAATGTCATTGTCAACAGCAACTCCTTAAGAAAGATTTGGTGAATAAACAGATAAATGAATGATAACATATATGTGATGGGCATGGTCGATAAAGAGAATATGTGAAAAAAAAACAGTTTAGAATCTGTTTTTAAAGTGGACTCAGGGACTTCCCTGGTGGTCCAGTGGCTAAGACTCTGTGCTCCCAATGCAGGGGACCAGGGGTCGATCCCTGGTCAGGGAACTAGATCCCATATACCGCAGCAAAGACCTGGATCAGCCAAGTACATAAAAATAAGCATTAAAAAAAAAGTGGACTCAGAAAAAAAAAAAGACTCAGTGAAAGGAATTTTGGATAGTGCATCTAGTGCTGAGTTGGATAAGTCTTGTTTAATGAAGAGGATGTTTTGGGAGTTCCAGATACAGTGGCCAGTGGAGTGATGCTCCCAGACACTGACGATGGGCCTGTTTTCTCACCAACAGCATGTTCCCAGCATTTAGTGATTCCCAGCATTTAGTGCCTGAATTTAATAGTTCATTATTTCTGTTTTCTGCTGCCAAGAGCCAAAAAAATGTATTTATACATACACGGATACACATGTAAGTACACAGACACACAAATTCCCTCTAATTCTCTCCTTATGTCCTGAAGTCTTTTCTCTTGGAGGTACTTGTCATTCACTTGCTGTGCTTATTCAGGTCAGCTGGGTAGAGCGGCTGTAGGCAGACTTACGATTATGTGCTTCATTCAGAGAGCAATTTTTTCATTTTCATGTATTTCATTCCCTTCAGACACGTCTAGTTTCTCCTCTGGCAGTACTTCCCTCCCCATTAGGCAGTGTGGTTCACTGTTGGGGCCCATTTGGGCATAAACCAGACTTTTTGTCGAGGTGCTGTCTCCTACCTTCCTAATTATAGAATTCAAAGCAGAAGGAGTGAATTAATAACATGTCCTTATTCCCTGCGGTGTCCGGGGAAGTGTAATGCTGCGACATGCTTGCCGGAGCACACACACTGTCCCTTCTCCCCTCATTCTCCATTTTTGCTGTGTGACTTCCCAGCAGCAAGAATGGAAGGGGCACTTTACTCACCAGTGAGTAAATCATGTGAATGGATGTTTTAAAGCCCAGGCCCAATATACCGTTCACTGAGAGAACTGTACTTTCAGAAGCTCTCTGAGAACACATGCTTGGAATTTTAAATTGTACTAAGTACCGTGTTTCCTAAGGTATCCTAGCTAAGGCAAGGGTGTAAGGACAGAGACAGTGTTTAAATGTGTGTCAGTACATTCACTTTCTCCAATAAAAGACTTCTCAGATGTTTGATGCTGTTGTACTTCCATGCAGACAAATGCTTTGAATGTTAGTATCAGAGAGATGCAGTTCTAAGTTCCCCAAAGCCTGTAGAAATCATTTCTCTTTGCCAGATAGCAAGAAGGATTCTGACCCATTCTGATGGAATAAAGTGGTCTTTATTCCAGGTGGCCTTGGGATGCCTTTAATGCAGTATTTTCAGATTCACTCAGAGTGACATAGACCAAACAAGCGAACCAAAGCCCTGTCATTCAGGACTTGGTGCTTGAGGAAGTTGGGGAGTGAATTTGCATCTTTGTCTGCTACCAACTTAAGGTTTTTGGTAGGAAGATCCATCTCTCAAGAAACTTAATGACCAGGGTAGATTTAAGGAAGGGGATGTACTCTTTGGTGAAATGTTAATGCTTTTTATTAGTTTGGCAGATGTCACTAGATTCTTTTGGGGAAGAAAATGCTAGTGGAGAGAAAGAAATGGCAAGTTGTAGGAACGAATGGGAAGCATAAGGTAATGAGTTTAATAAATAGTGAACTGTTATATCTGAAAGTTGTTTTTGGAAAGGTGATTGAAGCATGGTACTCTGGGTAAGATGCTTTGTAGACTAGATAACTAGAAGAATCACCTTTTTTCCTAAATTACACTATGTTGAAGTCCCTATCAGAGATAGAGTACAAGGCTGGATGGGTGTGATTGTAACCTCTTAGAAGAATTTTTGTTAGACAAGTTGCTTTCCTGTCTTTCCTATAAAAGCAATGAAGACTGGTATAATTCTAACTCATTAGATACATTAAAAATCACAGTAAAAAAGACAGAGGTGTTTCACCACTGGGCCATAATTTATCATAAATTGTGGTCCATGTTATGCTTTTTTATTAAATGTCATGTCCAGACATCTTTCATTTAATTCAAGACTACAAAGCCCATTATGTGTATTAAAACTTTAAACACAGTTTATAACAAAATTAGTGAATGCTTTATCTTGCATATTAGTTTCATCTTGCCATTAGTGCAAAACATATTTAAATGATATATGTTTTAAAAATGATGTATGTTTACTCCCCCCAAAAATATTAAAAACTAAACCCAGAGAAAGTCACATCATCTCACAAAAGCTTATACTCCTTCCTCTGCAGTTTTGTTTCATTTTTCTTAATAAAAGATTCAGATGTTTTGTGTTGTACTTCATCACAAATCTAATATAAGTTCAGAGTGATGCTGTTCTCATGCAGACAAATGCTTGAATGTTAGTATCAGAGATGCAGTTCTAAGTTCCAAAGCCTGTAGAAATCATTTCTCTTTGCCAGATAGCAAGAAGGATTCTGACCCATTCTGATGGAATAAAGTGGTCTTTATTCCAGGTGGCCTTGGGATGCCTTTAATGCAGTATTTTCAGATTCACTCAGAGTGACATAGACCAAACAAGCGAACCAAAGCCCTGTCATTCAGGACTTGGTGCTTGAGGAAGTTGGGGAGTGAATTTGCATCTTTGTCTGCTACCAACTTAAGGTTTTTGGTAGGAAGATCCATCTCTCAAGAAACTTAATGACCAGGGTAGATTTAAGGAAGGGGATGTACTCTTTGGTGAAATGTTAATGCTTTTTATTAGTTTGGCAGATGTCACTAGATTCTTTTGGGGAAGAAAATGCTAGTGGAGAGAAAGAAATGGCAAGTTGTAGGAACGAATGGGAAGCATAAGGTAATGAGTTTAATAAATAGTGAACTGTTATATCTGAAAGTTGTTTTTGGAAAGGTGATTGAAGCATGGTACTCTGGGTAAGATGCTTTGTAGACTAGATAACTAGAAGAATCACCTTTTTTCCTAAATTACACTATGTTGAAGTCCCTATCAGAGATAGAGTACAAGGCTGGATGGTGTGTGATTGTAACCTCTTAGAAGAATTTTTGTTAGACAAGTTGCTTTCCTGTCTTTCCTATAAAAGCAATGAAGACTGGTATAATTCTAACTCATTAGATACATTAAAAATCACAGTAAAAAAGACAGAGGTGTTTCACCACTGGGCCATAATTTATCATAAATTGTGGTCCATGTTATGCTTTTTTATTAAATGTCATGTCCAGACATCTTTCATTTAATTCAAGACTACAAAGCCCATTATGTGTATTAAAACTTTAAACACAGTTTATAACAAAATTAGTGAATGCTTTATCTTGCATATTAGTTTCATCTTGCCATTAGTGCAAAACATATTTAAATGATATATGTTTTAAAAATGATGTATGTTTACTCCCCCCAAAAATATTAAAAACTAAACCCAGAGAAAGTCACATCATCTCACAAAAGCTTATACTCCTTCCTCTGCAGTGATTTCTAGTTTCATTTTTTTAGCATGCAAAATAAAGGTAAAGCCAACATCTTAGAATTCTCAAGAGGAATTTTCTTCAGGTTCTACTGTCTGTTATCGCTGTATGTGTTTAACTGTGTGAAAAAGCAGATGTGGAATAAACTAAACTAAAAATGAATTATGCATATGTTCCAGTTATATCATCTATTTTTACTAATAAAAATCTTTTTCAGCCATTGATCTTATCAATAACTTGCTGCAAGTAAAAATGAGAAAGCGCTATAGCGTGGACAAGACCTTGAGTCACCCTTGGCTACAGGTAAAACTTATTTATTGGATATTTGCTCAGTTGAATATGCTTCTAAATATTTAGGGATACTATGTGTAAAAAGTCTTATGTCACATTTTTGAAAGTATACTCATAATATCAGTTTGTTTGCCAAATGCATGCAGTTTCTTCGGATTTAATAGTGTTTCTAAATCTCTCTCAGGAAAATTGGATGAGGGTGAAACACACCAAACACACACACACACACATACCCCAAAAACAGGAGGGTCATTACACAACTCCAAGGACCAGGTTTCAGAAGCATCTGTATGTGTAATCCTAAAATCTAAGAAAATGCCCTATCAGAGATAGAGTACAAGGCTGGATGGTGTGATTGTAACCTCTTAGAAGAATTTTTGTTAGACAAGTTGCTTTCCTGTCTTTCCTATAAAAGCAATGAAGACTGGTATAATTCTAACTCATTAGATACATTAAAAATCACAGTAAAAAAGACAGAGGTGTTTCACCACTGGGCCATAATTTATCATAAATTGTGGTCCATGTTATGCTTTTTTATTAAATGTCATGTCCAGACATCTTTCATTTAATTCAAGACTACAAAGCCCATTATGTGTATTAAAACTTTAAACACAGTTTATAACAAAATTAGTGAATGCTTTATCTTGCATATTAGTTTCATCTTGCCATTAGTGCAAAACATATTTAAATGATATATTTTTTAAAAAATGATGTATGTTTACTCCCCCCAAAAATATTAAAAACTAAACCCAGAGAAAGTCACATCATCTCACAAAAGCTTATACTCCTTCCTCTGCAGTGATTTCTAGTTTCATTTTTTTAGCATGCAAAATAAAGGTAAAGCCAACATCTTAGAATTCTCAAGAGGAATTTTCTTCAGGTTCTACTGTCTGTTATCGCTGTATGTGTTTAACTGTGTGAAAAAGCAGATGTGGAATAAACTAAACTAAAAATGAATTATGCATATGTTCCAGTTATATCATCTATTTTTACTAATAAAAATCTTTTTCAGCCATTGATCTTATCAATAACTTGCTGCAAGTAAAAATGAGAAAGCGCTATAGCGTGGACAAGACCTTGAGTCACCCTTGGCTACAGGTAAAACTTATTTATTGGATATTTGCTCAGTTGAATATGCTTCTAAATATTTAGGGATACTATGTGTAAAAAGTCTTATGTCACATTTTTGAAAGTATACTCATAATATCAGTTTGTTTGCCAAATGCATGCAGTTTCTTCGGATTTAATAGTGTTTCTAAATCTCTCTCAGGAAAATTGGATGAGGGTGAAACACACCAAACACACACACACACACATACCCCAAAAACAGGAGGGTCATTACACAACTCCAAGGACCAGGTTTCAGAAGCATCTGTATGTGTAATCCTAAAATCTAAGTAAATGCCCGAAACTATATATTTAAATCCTAGGCAGTCCTCATGAAACAAATGCATGGTAGATAATAAAGCATATGTATGTGTTTGTTTTCTCTGAAATATTTTAAGTTTCATGTTGAACTTAAAAAGTTTAGAAAAACGACCTTCTGAGATACTGAAGGATTGTTTGTAGGCACTGAATTCCAAAGGAACACCAGCACGCTGCATTACTTGACTGCAGGTATTGATTGCCCACCTTCCAATGCATGGCATTCTATACACAGTGTGTATTTGCAAAGTTTAGGCAAAGGGGATGGCTTTGGTGCCGATGGTTTCTCCTCGGGGTGCCTAAGGAGAGGCACAGCATGGTTGGAATGGAAGAGAAAAGGGTAACATGTGTTGTGGGCACTAACAATATAAGAAAGAGTGTTTTCATGAGTTTTAATCATACCTCTCGTCATATTTCGCAATGTGTTCCTCAGGATTATCAGACCTGGCTAGATTTACGAGAGCTGGAATGCAAAATCGGGGAGCGCTACATCACCCACGAGAGCGATGACTCGAGGTGGGAGCAGTACGCGGGTGAGCAGGGGCTGCAGTACCCCGCACACCTGGTTGATCCCAGCACTGGCCACGGTGACAGTCCCGAGACCGAGGAAGCGGAGATGAAAGCCCTCAGTGAGCGTGTCAGCATCCTCTGAGCTCCATCCCCTGTAATCTGTCAAAACACTGTGGAATTAATAAATACATACGGTCAGGTTTAACATTTGCCTTGCAGAACTGCCTCCAAGTCGCCCTGTAAAAACTGTGCGTGGACAAGACCTTGAGTCACCCTTGGCTACAGGTAAAACTTATTTATTGGATATTTGCTCAGTTGAATATGCTTCTAAATATTTAGGGATACTATGTGTAAAAAGTCTTATGTCACATTTTTGAAAGTATACTCATAATATCAGTTTGTTTGCCAAATGCATGCAGTTTCTTCGGATTTAATAGTGTTTCTAAATCTCTCTCAGGAAAATTGGATGAGGGTGAAACACACCAAACACACACACACACACATACCCCAAAAACAGGAGGGTCATTACACAACTCCAAGGACCAGGTTTCAGAAGCATCTGTATGTGTAATCCTAAAATCTAAGTAAATGCCCGAAACTATATATTTAAATCCTAGGCAGTCCTCATGAAACAAATGCATGGTAGATAATAAAGCATATGTATGTGTTTGTTTTCTCTGAAATATTTTAAGTTTCATGTTGAACTTAAAAAGTTTAGAAAAACGACCTTCTGAGATACTGAAGGATTGTTTGTAGGCACTGAATTCCAAAGGAACACCAGCACGCTGCATTACTTGACTGCAGGTATTGATTGCCCACCTTCCAATGCATGGCATTCTATACACAGTGTGTATTTGCAAAGTTTAGGCAAAGGGGATGGCTTTGGTGCCGATGGTTTCTCCTCGGGGTGCCTAAGGAGAGGCACAGCATGGTTGGAATGGAAGAGAAAAGGGTAACATGTGTTGTGGGCACTAACAATATAAGAAAGAGTGTTTTCATGAGTTTTAATCATACCTCTCGTCATATTTCGCAATGTGTTCCTCAGGATTATCAGACCTGGCTAGATTTACGAGAGCTGGAATGCAAAATCGGGGAGCGCTACATCACCCACGAGAGCGATGACTCGAGGTGGGAGCAGTACGCGGGTGAGCAGGGGCTGCAGTACCCCGCACACCTGGTTGATCCCAGCACTGGCCACGGTGACAGTCCCGAGACCGAGGAAGCGGAGATGAAAGCCCTCAGTGAGCGTGTCAGCATCCTCTGAGCTCCATCCCCTGTAATCTGTCAAAACACTGTGGAATTAATAAATACATACGGTCAGGTTTAACATTTGCCTTGCAGAACTGCCATTATTTTCTGTCAGATGAGAACAAAGCTGTTAAACTGTTAGCACTGTTGATGTATCTGAGTTGCCAAGACAAATCAACAGAAGCATTTGTATTTTGTGTGACCAACTGTGTTGTATTAACAAAAGTTCCCTGAAACACTAAACTTGTTATTGTGAATGATTCATGTTGTATTTAATGCATTAAACCTTTCTCCACTGTGCCTTTGCAAATCAGTGTTTTTCTTACTGGAGCTGCAATTTGGTAAGAGTCTACGGAACCTGTCCAGAACAAAATAGTTCTGATCTATGTGTCCCATTGGTTTTGCCACTGTAAGCAAACTCTTGAAGAGTAGATTATTACCAGTGTTCTGTGAACAATCCCAAAACTCACATGCAAGAAACGAGGGATGGGGGCTTGGGGAAGAAGGTCAGGGGATGGATATGCAATCTTATGATGCAAAATTGCATGAAGGAGTCTTACTGTATATTTTCAAATCCTTTGCCTGCCTGGTGTGCCTCAGTATATTTAAACTCAAGTCAATGGGCCTCAGTGTACCTCCTATTCTTAAACCTAACTGCCTTAGAAATGTAACTGCCGTGTATAAAACAGGTGTATTTTCCCCTTTCTTACAATACTCTGCTGGACTATGGAAAATCAGCAGCTAAGCAACCTTTTGCCTTTGTGTATTTTTCAACAGTAACAAATAAATATTCTTTTCAAAAGATGCCTCCATCTGGCTGAATTATTTTCATGGGTGATCCATGCTCCGGTTTATAGGCCATGAAGGAATCAGGGATCTCCGCTCCAAAAAATAAATAAATAATAAAATAAAACAGGAGAAGTTTCATGGCCTAGAACTTATCTACTCCGCAGCCGTGAAAGTATGATTCCACATGTGCTGAAACCTTTCTATCTTGCATGTCATCTAGTTTCCAGTAGAAAAGAAAAATGGCCAAAACTGAATAGAATACTTGGAGACATAAAAGTGTTATACACAGCTATCTCAGTGGAGCTATCTGATCTATTAGAATAATGGCTCTAATTTCTTTTCAGATAGGAAGGTTCAGAAGTGAATTGCAATAACACATCAATACTAGAAAATCACTAAGGAGAACGCCAACTTCGATGTTGTTCTATAGCCTGGGGAGAAAAAACTGGTATTGGACTTAACAAACTTCCAGTGTGTGGAGTTGATAATGGTCAACTCTTTTTCTTTGTAGTAGATGACAGTGAATTATCATGTTATTACTGTTACTGTATCACAGAAAAATATGTTTGGAATAATTTTATGTGTTGTGAATGTGTTACATAAATACATTAAGACACAAGCCTTATTTCTACTTGGAGGAATAGGAGAATAGTAGATCTTTACAATGGTTAATTACTATATATTTTGTTATTATTTTAAGGGATTTGGAATTTATTCTGTGTAAGTCAGAGGAAACCAAACTTTTTTAAGAAGAAGAGTAAGCAACATCAGCAAGTTCACTCTGCCAGCAAGACTGAGTCTGGATTGAAGCCAGGGTAGGGATGAGCCAAAAAACCAGGTAAACTATTGTAAAAAAAACACAGGGGATGATGACGGTGTGAATTAAGGCAGGAGTGAATAGGAAGCTAGGTAGAGGGGTCTATAAAAGAGATGTTGATATAATCAGTGGAACTTAGTTACTGGTGAAATGTGGAATTTAGAGGAGACCAGAGTGAATCCTAGGTTTTGGTCTGGGCAATTGATGGTACTGTTAATCAGGAGTTATAGCCTTAGGGTAAGTTCACATTTGATTATGTCGAATATAAAATTCCTTGTTGCTACACATCAAGTTTTGAAGATACCCTGAAGGTATTTAGATATATATGTAGAGTTTAGGGAAGAATTCTAGATTTGAACGTACAGATTTGGAATTCAAAAGCTCACCACAAATTGATTAGAATGACTCAGATCCTTGGGGATAGAATGAGGGAGAATGATCCTCGGATGTAAATCTTAGGAATAACAGTAAGAATGGTTCAATCAGAATAAAAGGAAAAAGAAATGTTTAAGAATAGAATAATATGAAATAATATTTAATATGCAATTTAAGGAAAGAAGTAAGTTCAGGAATGAAGTAGATAAAATATTATGGAGGTGATACTGGTCAAGGTAATGGTTTCAGCCTTTGGGGAGGGAAATCTTACCAACTGTTCCAGCAGTTTGTAACAAACATGACTCTGTTACATTCAGAGTAGCACATCAAGGATATCTGTGTGGCTATTGAGACAACTTATTCTGCGTGTCATCAAGCACAGGAAAGAGTAAGTAACTGATAACACTCAGGGAAAAAGTGGGCCACTGGAAGTCACGCCACTTTCTTCCATCAGTTGATGCTGCAAAGCATCCAGTTTCACTGAAGCAGCAACCACTGTTTATAATAAATAGCATCAATGTGATTGTCCAGACTTCGCAATCCGTGGTGTATCATAGGGTTCCATGACATGGGCAGTAGACTGTGTTTAATACGAGAGGCAAGCAGCATTTTTGATACAGAAGTATCTTCTGATTCTGACAAAAATAAGAGACATGCACGAGTGTGCCCTAGGGAGGATGTATCTCGTGTCCTTGCAGAGGCAGTATTCCTTGAACAGTGGCATTGTCAGTCCACTCAAGATGCCTGGAGAATTGCTCCTCTCTGTGTATCCTCCACCATTAGAACAATCCCCACTGTTGCTTTTGGCCTGAGCAAGAGGACAGGGCCTAGAAAAATATTTTGATCAGTGGTGCTGTTTTGAGTTTAGTGAATACTCAATTCCATGGAGACTTTAATAAAATACATGATCAGCCATTGTATTGCATGTTTAGAATAAGCACAGCAATAAGAATAAGAAAGTCATCTGTCTCATGGCATCTATTTATTCAGTTCGTGTTAACTTTCTACCCGTTACGAAGTGATTGCTTTTTTACCTACTGTCTCTTTAGACGTACTTAAAAAAAAAAAAAGACTGGTTCATCTGAAGACACACACTGAGGTCCATGGAGAAGGGCAAGCTGCTTTTTTGTGGCCCAAAGGGTGCAAGATCTTTTAGTTCACGTTGTCTGAAACTCGGTTCTGTCCATACCATCCCCTGCCCTGTTAGCCCAGTCTGTCCTCTCTCCATGCATTTGCAGGATGGTTCATGCCTTTTTCTGTTCACCTTCTCCTCTGTAATTACCTTCTTTTTTGGTTAGAGAGATATTATTTGTGTCACATTTTAATTCCTTCATTGGATTTTTACTATTTTTAAGTTATCTTTTAGTGACTCCTCTCGAGATAATATACATCTGTACTTACCACAGTCTATTTAACATCAGTAGTAACTGAATTCTGGTGAAATACACAAACTGTGCTCCACTATAGCTCTACCCTTATTTGTGATGTTCCTGTCACATGTGTTATATATTTATATATTATGGACCAAGAATACTGTCTTATAACTCTCATTTTATGCAGTTCTCCTTTAAATCAGTTGAGAGAAGAAAGGTTAAAAAATACTGTCTTTTATATTTAATAGCTTTTTCCTTTACTCTTTATTTCTTCGTATGAATTCAGAATACTGTCTAGTGCCTTTTCCTTTCTGCGTGAATGACTTTCTGGGGAATTTCTTTAAGGCATGTCTGCTGGCACAAGTTCTCTCAGTTCTGACATGTCTTGGAATGCCTCTTTTTCACCCTTACTTTTGAAGGAAAGCTTTGCTGGATATGGAATACTTGGTTCACAGGGTTTTTTCTTTTCTCTTTCTTTCATCTCACTGCATTTTAACCTCTGTTCTTTCTGATGAGAAGTCACTCTTTTTACATATATATAATTTTGGCCTCTTTTTATTGATGTTTTTATTTATTTATTTTCATCCATCTTAATTCTTTGGCCTGTGTGGACCTCCCATCGCAGTGGCCTATCTCATTGCAGAGCACCAGCTCTGGGCACATGACTCCAGAGTTCTGGCTCGTAATTGGACACACTGCTCCAACCACTCCACGGCATATGGGATCTTCCCAAGCTAGGGATCGAGCCAGTGACCCTTGTACTGCAAGGTGAACTTTTCACCCACTGGATCACCAGGGAAGCCCAAGAAGGCAGTCTTAATCATATTGTGGTTCTCCTGTATGCATTGCATTGTTTTTCCCTTGCTGCTTTTGATATTTTCCCTTTGTCTTTCAGCGGTTTCAGATTATGTATTCAGGTATGGATTTCTTGGTTTCTAAATGTGTAGATAACTTTTTTCATACAGTTGGGAAAAGTCAGGTCACTATTTCTTCAAGTACTTTTCTGCCCTTCAACACTCTCTCCTCCTCTCTCTTCTCCAATTACATGTAAATTGGTATGCTGGGTGAGTCTCACAGGTCTCTGGGACTCTGTTTTGATTTTATTTTGGTTTCTTCATTTTATTTCTGTTCTTCAGATTGTGTAATCTTTTTTGATCTATCTTTAAGCTAACTGAGACAATCTCTTACACAATCTCTCTCTGTCTCTCTCACTCTCTTTTTTTTTTTTTTTTTGCCAAATCAGATATGATGATGTGTGTCTCCAGTAAATGTTTTATTTCACTTTTCTTCCCAAATATAAATTTTCTCTTTGGTTGCTTTTTATTGCACTCATCTTTCTAAAAAGGATCTTCTGCTAGGTGAGTCCTTATTATAGGTCCATTCAGTTCTGTAAATGCCATTTCCCTGAGTTCTTTGAACATGTTTCCCTGAGTTCTTTGAACAGTAAGACTTCTGTCCTTTGCTAATGAATGTGATTGTAGGTTAGGTTAGTAAGTGTCTTTCCAAGAGATGCTTTAAAAATTCTCTGCATGCAATGGCTTTCACTCAACCAGGTGAAGAGCAGATGCCTGAGAATCAGAATCTTCTGAGTGTGTCCACCTTTGTATATACATGTAGCCTTTCAGCTACCAGGGATATGTAAAAACTTCCTCTGTATTTTCCTAGTAAATTTCTTGATATTCTACCAATGTGTTCATTACCGCAATTGGTATTATAACCTCAGGACAGCTGTAATGTTGGCCTTCCATGTTTGTTCATGATAAGATTGCTATTGTTTTTGACAATAACCCTGGAAATGGGTTTTTCTGTGCTTTCCTCCAAATCAAGTCAGCCATTTGCTATCAGTAAGACTCCTGGTTCTCCTCAGCCTTCTTCTTCACTCTAGTAGAACTACCTTGCCATAGAGCTGAAGGGAGAGGGGAGGAATGGAAGCAGGCTAAAAGGTCACAGACTCTCACTGTTCTTACTGAGGGTTAGTTAGTTTCTCCTGAATAAATGCTTATCAATTCATTATTTGTCCTTGGCCAATTGCCACAGTCTTAAAATGGCTGTTTTGGAAAAATTTGCTAGTTATTGCTGTTTGGGAAAAGATTTGCTGTGCTTCTCACTCAACTATTACGAAAGTCTTCAGAGTTAATAATATTAACATCACTTTAAGACTCGCCATAGGACTTTAAACAAATACAGTGAAAACTTATATATGATCTATCATAAATAAAAAAGATACTTGAGTAAGAAATACTCAGAGAATCCAAATTTTTCTCATTCACATTTCTCATAATGAGCTACTAAGCTATCAGATAATTAAATTTCAATTATTTGTGAAATTGAAACATCTCATTAAAATGTTTCTCTTAAATCATTTCTCCCTCGTTTGGGCTCTGAGTGTCTGAACAACATGACTGCCTGTGCTCAAGTGGATAAAACCGTTCTCTATCTCCCCAGTAAGGGACGAGTTGGTGTGGATGTGGTCTCTCTGAACTTTCAAACTGTTAATACTAACCTCTGCCACAACAGCAAGCTGCTGGAGGACAATGTTCCACATTATTTTTCCAAAGACAAAAATTGACAATAGGGATAGCTATTTTGCAGATTTTCTTCAGCATCTTGAACTTCTTTGCTCCTTTGTTCTTTTGGCCTGACTTGTTTCTCTTTCGGGAGGGGAATCAGAATCTTCTGAGTGTGTCCACCTTTGTATATACATGTAGCCTTTCAGCTACCAGGGATATGTAAAACTTCCTCTGTATTTTCCTAGTAAATTTCTTGATATTCTACCAATGTGTTCATTACCGCAATTGGTATTATAACCTCAGGACAGCTGTAATGTTGGCCTTCCATGTTTGTTCATGATAAGATTGCTATTGTTTTTGACAATAACCCTGGAAATGGGTTTTTCTGTGCTTTCCTCCAAATCAAGTCAGCCATTTGCTATCAGTAAGACTCCTGGTTCTCCTCAGCCTTCTTCTTCACTCTAGTAGAACTACCTTGCCATAGAGCTGAAGGGAGAGGGAGGAATGGAAGCAGGCAAAAAGGTCACAGACTCTCACTGTTCTTACTGAGGGTTAGTTAGTTTCTCCTGAATAAATGCTTATCAATTCATTATTTGTCCTTGGCCAATTGCCACAGTCTTAAAATGGCTGTTTTGGAAAAATTTGCTAGTTATTGCTGTTTGGGAAAAGATTTGCTGTGCTTCTCACTCAACTATTACGAAAGTCTTCAGAGTTAATAATATTAACATCACTTTAAGACTCGCCATAGGACTTTAAACAAATACAGTGAAAACTTATATATGATCTATCATAAATAAAAAAGATACTTGAGTAAGAAATACTCAGAGAATCCAAATTTTTCTCATTCACATTTCTCATAATGAGCTACTAAGCTATCAGATAATTAAATTTCAATTATTTGTGAAATTGAAACATCTCATTAAAATGTTTCTCTTAAATCATTTCTCCCTCGTTTGGGCTCTGAGTGTCTGAACAACATGACTGCCTGTGCTCAAGTGGATAAAACCGTTCTCTATCTCCCCAGTAAGGGACGAGTTGGTGTGGATGTGGTCTCTCTGAACTTTCAAACTGTTAATACTAACCTCTGCCACAACAGCAAGCTGCTGGAGGACAATGTTCCACATTATTTTTCCAAAGACAAAAATTGACAATAGGGATAGCTATTTTGCAGATTTTCTTCAGCATCTTGAACTTCTTTGCTCCTTTGTTCTTTTGGCCTGACTTGTTTCTCTTTCTCCCAACTCTGAACTTTTCTTACAGGTTCAGAGAAAGGACTTTTTTTGTAAATCTACTCAAAAGCTGAATAAACTCTCCTACCTGACTCTTCTGATTCTTTCTTCCTTTTTTCAGACAGACTGTGGCCCCTAGGGAAACTTGCTTTGCTTGGTATCCATAAATTATCTTTTGACTTAAAAATGTTCAGCTACTCACCTTCAGTGAAACCAAAACAAATCAAGTTAGACCGTTTGCATTCTAGCAATCATCTGATTTCTATCTTTTATTTCTCTTCATTTTTATCATCAACTAGTCTCTTCTCACTTGAGTTGTCAATTGTCTTTTAACTCAAAATTGGTGGATTTCCTCAAGATAGCATAGAGGTTGGAAATGAAGAGACAGACCAACTTGGAATTCTTGTTGACCATGAGAGCATTTTAATCTCTCATATATCCAGAGGATTTGTGCGAGATTAAGTAGAATAATGCCTATAAAACTCGTTAGTGTATCCTTGGTCTGAGACATCACCGAAGCCATCAATAAGCCATCCAACAGCTATTTTTGACCACTTTATACATACTGGGAATATAGCAGATGAAAAGACAGGTGTGGATACTGACCATATTCCCTCTAACTTTCTTCTCTGATGTCCGACCTACATTTGTCTTGATTGGCTACTTGAAAAGCCTGAATTCTGAGCTTAAGAAGTCTGCACCAAGATCCCAACTCCATGCCTTATTGAGCAAATTTAGACAAGTTATTCTAGAGCCTCTGAGTCTCCTCAGAGTGTATGTTTTGTGTACAATTTGAATAACTAAGATAAGTATTTCGATTTCTTAGCCAAATTGCTGGCATGTGTTGCAGCTCAACACATGCGAACTTCCTCCTCTCTCCTACCTCTATGTGCATTTCCCAAAGCTTTCTTATTTTTCTTTTCTAGTGTCTTCTTCTTCTGATATGATTTATTTTTCATGTTCTAACCTCTGCCACAACAGCAAGCTGCTGGAGGACAATGTTCCACATTATTTTTCCAAAGACAAAAATTGACAATAGGGATAGCTATTTTGCAGATTTTCTTCAGCATCTTGAACTTCTTTGCTCCTTTGTTCTTTTGGCCTGACTTGTTTCTCTTTCTCCCAACTCTGAACTTTTCTTACAGGTTCAGAGAAAGGACTTTTTTTGTAAATCTACTCAAAAGCTGAATAAACTCTCCTACCTGACTCTTCTGATTCTTTCTTCCTTTTTTCAGACAGACTGTGGCCCCTAGGGAAACTTGCTTTGCTTGGTATCCATAAATTATCTTTTGACTTAAAAATGTTCAGCTACTCACCTTCAGTGAAACCAAAACAAATCAAGTTAGACCGTTTGCATTCTAGCAATCATCTGATTTCTATCTTTTATTTCTCTTCATTTTTATCATCAACTAGTCTCTTCTCACTTGAGTTGTCAATTGTCTTTTAACTCAAAATTGGTGGATTTCCTCAAGATAGCATAGAGGTTGGAAATGAAGAGACAGACCAACTTGGAATTCTTGTTGACCATGAGAGCATTTTAATCTCTCATATATCCAGAGGATTTGTGCGAGATTAAGTAGAATAATGCCTATAAAACTCGTTAGTGTATCCTTGGTCTGAGACATCACCGAAGCCATCAATAAGCCATCCAACAGCTATTTTTGACCACTTTATACATACTGGGAATATAGCAGATGAAAAGACAGGTGTGGATACTGACCATATTCCCTCTAACTTTCTTCTCTGATGTCCGACCTACATTTGTCTTGATTGGCTACTTGAAAAGCCTGAATTCTGAGCTTAAGAAGTCTGCACCAAGATCCCAACTCCATGCCTTATTGAGCAAATTTAGACAAGTTATTCTAGAGCCTCTGAGTCTCCTCAGAGTGTATGTTTTGTGTACAATTTGAATAACTAAGATAAGTATTTCGATTTCTTAGCCAAATTGCTGGCATGTGTTGCAGCTCAACACATGCGAACTTCCTCCTCTCTCCTACCTCTATGTGCATTTCCCAAAGCTTTCTTATTTTTCTTTTCTAGTGTCTTCTTCTTCTGATATGATTTATTTTCATGAATTCAACTGTTACTTTAGGTAACATCCCCAAATCCATATTGACTGCCTCAAACTCTCAACATTCCAGTTACATCTCTCCACAAACCTATAGATAATCATCATAATCTATATCTATCTAGAGTTCCACCATGACTCTGCATGCCTAAAATTACTGTTATCAATTTACTTTCAAATCAGCTGCATAGTAGGCATTTTCTAAGTAGACTCTTCCTCCCTCACGCTCCTCACCACATCTTCTGCTCTACACACCTTTTCCAGGTTTACCATCTCCGACATTGCTTTCAGCATTGTCCTCACATGTTCTGAAACCTTCAAAGATTCCACTGCCAGTTATCTACAAGGTGAATTCAAATTACTTAGTGTTACAAAAGCTGTGTGGCCTAAAAATTAATAAAATGCATTCAGTAAGAATTCCATGGATTCCACAGACTTATGAATTACATCTGTGAATGTCAGGGCTTAGACGGAAACAATTTTCACCTCTTTGAAGTACATTTCTTATATCTATAGCAAGACAAGATGCTGGGCAAGCTGACTTCTAACTTACCTTCTAACCTACATTTCATAGGTGGCATGAAAGCATGGTTTAAGTTGAATGTCAACAAGGTGTCAATAATGCATATGTTTTCTAATTCTTGGGAAAATTCCATTTTTAAAAAGAAAAAAATCACAGTCTTTTCTGGACCTCCTTTGTGTCATAGATTGTGTCTAGAAATTTTTGACAGTGATGGTTTCTTTAAATGACCCTGGGCTACAAGCTACTTTCTGCTGAAGAGTGTGAATATTTGCCTGAAAACTTTTTTCTGTATCTTGAATGAAATGGTAAGACTTTGAATTAAGATTTATTTTTTCTGGATAATGAAATTCTGAGCTCCTCAGAGTGTTATGTTTTGTTTGTTACAAGTTATTCTAGAGCCTCTGAGTCTCCTCAGAGTGTATGTTTGTGTACAATAAAAGATAAGTATTTCGATTTCTTAGCCAAATTGCTGGCATGTGTTGCAGCTCAACACATGCGAACTTCCTCCTCTCTCCTACCTCTATGTGCATTTCCCAAAGCTTTCTTATTTTTCTTTTCTAGTGTCTTCTTCTTCTGATATGATTTATTTTCATGAATTCAACTGTTACTTTAGGTAACATCCCCAAATCCATATTGACTGCCTCAAACTCTCAACATTCCAGTTACATCTCTCCACAAACCTATAGATAATCATCATAATCTATATCTATCTAGAGTTCCACCATGACTCTGCATGCCTAAAATTACTGTTATCAATTTACTTTCAAATCAGCTGCATAGTAGGCATTTTCTAAGTAGACTCTTCCTCCCTCACGCTCCTCACCACATCTTCTGCTCTACACACCTTTTCCAGGTTTACCATCTCCGACATTGCTTTCAGCATTGTCCTCACATGTTCTGAAACCTTCAAAGATTCCACTGCCAGTTATCTAC
Source organism: Tragulus kanchil (assembly GCA_022376925.1). Lineage (NCBI taxonomy): Eukaryota > Metazoa > Chordata > Mammalia > Artiodactyla > Tragulidae > Tragulus > Tragulus kanchil. The sequence continues at coordinate 104,770,060 of JAIOJX010000024.1, forward strand.
AAGGTGAATTCAAATTACTTAGTGTTACAAAAGCTGTGTGGCCTAAAAATTAATAAAATGCATTCAGTAAGAATTCCATGGATTCCACAGACTTATGAATTACATCTGTGAATGTCAGGGCTTAGACGGAAACAATTTTCACCTCTTTGAAGTACATTTCTTATATCTATAGCAAGACAAGATGCTGGGCAAGCTGACTTCTAACTTACCTTCTAACCTACATTTCATAGGTGGCATGAAAGCATGGTTTAAGTTGAATGTCAACAAGGTGTCAATAATGCATATGTTTTCTAATTCTTGGGAAAATTCCATTTTTAAAAAGAAAAAAATCACAGTCTTTTCTGGACCTCCTTTGTGTCATAGATTGTGTCTAGAAATTTTTGACAGTGATGGTTTCTTTAAATGACCCTGGGCTACAAGCTACTTTCTGCTGAAGAGTGTGAATATTTGCCTGAAAACTTTTTTCTGTATCTTGAATGAAATGGTAAGACTTTGAATTAAGATTTATTTTTTCTGGATAATGAAAGGATCATCATGTTTTATACTACTTATTTTTTAAAATAGACCCAAACCTGGATATTTTCTCTTTGAAGTATTTAGAGTGACTTGGTCCAAGTTCTGAATTACAATTACTTTGGCTTTGAACACTTAGTGATGTCAGTTTTCAAGGAGATTCAGATAGATTATTCTCTCTTCTCTCATAATCTTAATTTCCACTCTTGAAAGTAGGTATCTGTCTAATATTGATTGACTGCTGATTCTACTACTCTCCATAGAGATATGGTATTCGTTTGACTCTTTGTGACCCTGTGGACTATAGCCCACCAGGCTCCTCTATCCAATTCTCCAAGCAAGAATACTGGAGTGGTAGCCATCCCTCTCTCCAGGGGATCTTCTTGGCCCAGGAATTGAACCCAGACCTCCTGTATTGCGGGCAGATTCGTTACTGTCTGAGCCTCTAGGGAAGCCCTCTATAGAGACATGAGTGTGACCTATATATAGGTCTCCTGCAAAATCTCCCAAAACTGGATTCTCTGCGGATACTTTCAACCTTCTGGATGCAGAGGAGTCGGAGGAATTGCTTGAGTAAAGATAAAGAAGTGAGAATGAACTTGAACAGGAGAAAAGCCCTTGAAGAAGCAGAGGATTTATATGGAAGTAGACTCAGGAAATGCCATTGTCCAGCTTAAGTAGAGCTAGATCAACAAGGCCTCAAAAGCCGGGAAGAAGAATTCACACTTTATCACAAAATATATAGGAAGCTGTAGGTCATTTTGTCAAGAGGAACTGTGAAATTCCTTGTTTTATACTTAAGAAAGCAATAATAAAAATTTTATTTGGAGTGCAGGAGTTTAAAGGTCAAATCAAACTTATGTTCATAATGATTAAAAGGTTTTTTAAAAAAACCTACAGAGTCTAAACTTAAACTGACTACACTTTCATTACTCTCTTCTAAAGACAGACTGCTCTTACTATCACATGTGATTTTTTCCTCATTCTTGATTCCCTTTATTCAGGCACTCAGATAAACTAAGAATGTCTCAGAGGAGATAGTGACTTGAAGTATGTTCTGTAGGCAAAACTGCAGAATAAGCCACACTTGGACATCAGAAAACTGTAGCTTGTGTACATAGAGAAAAAAATCATTAGAGCCAATTATCTTTAGACAGACTGATGTTTCAAATTCTAATTACAAAGTTTTAGCCTCATTAACATGTGTTTCATTTTATATGTTGGCTACCACACTTTATTGTTACAATTCATTAAAAATAATGTGAAAAATGAAGATGATCATAGACTTCATCATGTAAGCCAAAGGAAAAGAAATACCCAAGTAATGATAACAACTCTTTATATTGATTGACTGCTGATTCTACTCTCCATAGAGATATGGTATTCGTTTGACTCTTTGTGACCCTGTGGACTATAGCCCACCAGGCTCCTCTATCCAATTCTCCAAGCAAGAATACTGGAGTGGTAGCCATCCCTCTCTCCAGGGGATCTTCTTGGCCCAGGAATTGAACCCAGACCTCCTGTATTGCGGGCAGATTCGTTACTGTCTGAGCCTCTAGGGAAGCCCTCTATAGAGACATGAGTGTGACCTATATATAGGTCTCCTGCAAAATCTCCCAAAACTGGATTCTCTGCGGATACTTTCAACCTTCTGGATGCAGAGGAGTCGGAGGAATTGCTTGAGTAAAGATAAAGAAGTGAGAATGAACTTGAACAGGAGAAAAGCCCTTGAAGAAGCAGAGGATTTATATGGAAGTAGACTCAGGAAATGCCATTGTCCAGCTTAAGTAGAGCTAGATCAACAAGGCCTCAAAAGCCGGGAAGAAGAATTCACACTTTATCACAAAATATATAGGAAGCTGTAGGTCATTTTGTCAAGAGGAACTGTGAAATTCCTTGTTTTATACTTAAGAAAGCAATAATAAAAATTTTATTTGGAGTGCAGGAGTTTAAAGGTCAAATCAAACTTATGTTCATAATGATTAAAAGGTTTTTTAAAAAAAAATACAGAGTCTAAAATTAAACTGACTACACTTTCATTACTCTCTTCTAAAGACAGACTGCTCTTACTATCACATGTGATTTTTTCCTCATTCTTGATTCCCTTTATTCAGGCACTCAGATAAACTAAGAATGTCTCAGAGGAGATAGTGACTTGAAGTATGTTCTGTAGGCAAAACTGCAGAATAAGCCACACTTGGACATCAGAAAACTGTAGCTTGTGTACATAGAGAAAAAAATCATTAGAGCCAATTATCTTTAGACAGACTGATGTTTCAAATTCTAATTACAAAGTTTTAGCCTCATTAACATGTGTTTCATTTTATATGTTGGCTACCACACTTTATTGTTACAATTCATTAAAAATAATGTGAAAAATGAAGATGATCATAGACTTCATCATGTAAGCCAAAGGAAAAGAAATACTGCCTAAGTAATGATAACAACTCTTTATATTTGCATAGCAACTTCCTTTTAAGGAGCTCAAAACATTTCACAAACATTATCTCATTAATCCTGTGAGTACAGCAATACAAGATAATTTTTTAGAATTCTAAGCTGCAGAAATTGATGCATTACAATAGCCACAGTTTGTTTCCACTGTTGTACATTGAATTATGAACAAATGAGGTGAGATATTATTATTTAAAAATTTGAATAATAAAATTGACTGATTTTGGTCTACGTTTCTGTCCGTTTTTTGTTTTTGAAATTTTGGCCTCTTTTATTGGTTTTTTATTTATTTACTTTCATCCATCTTTACTCTTTGACCTGTGTGGGCCTCTCATTGCAGTGGCCTCTCTTGGTGAAGAGCACTGACTCTGGGCACATGCACTCCAGAGCACTAGATCATAATTGGACACACTGGTTCAGCTGCTCCGCAGCATATGGGATCTTCCCAGGCCAGGGATCAAACTGGTACCCCTTGCACTGCAAGGCAGACTCTTTACCCACTGGACCACCAGGGAAGCCCAATTTATGTCAGTTTTAACACATACAGATTAATATAACTACCATTATGTTCAGAGCATAAAACAGGTCTATCACTCCAAAAAATTTCTTTGTGATATTCCTTAATAGTCACACTCTCCCACATTTACTTCTGGTAAAAACTAATCTGTTCTCCATCTCTACTTACTTGCCTTTTTCAGAATTATATGAAACTGGATTCCTGGAGTATATAATCTTTTGAGCCTGGTTCCTGTTCCTCACCATAATTACTTTGAGATCCATCTATTTTGCTATGTGAATCAATACTTCATTTTTTTTTATTGTTGAGTAGTATTCCATTGCATGTATGTATCTGGCTTGTCACCTATTGCAAGATGTTTACATTATTTCTAATTTGTGTTAATTTCTCATGGATTATATATATACATTTGTGATACATATTTTTGTGTAAAAACAGCTTTCATTTCTCAAGGTTAAAAATTCATGAGTGGGATTGCTGGCTTCTATGGGGAGTGCTTTATAATAACTGACATAGTAAAATACCTAGGAATAAACTTAATCATGGAGTTGAAAAACCTAGACTCTGAAAACAGTAAAACATTGATGAAGGACATTGTAAATGCTGTGAAGAAATGGAAAGATATCTCATGCTATTGGATTGAAAGAGTTCATGTTTTTATCATGGCCACACTACCAAAGAAGTCTAAAGATATAATGCAGTCTCTATCAAAGTACCCATAACATTTTCACATAACTAGAACAAATAATCCTAAAAGTTATATAGAAACACAGAGGACTTCAAATTGCCAAAGCAATCTTGAGAAAAAAAGAACAAAGTTGGAGTTTACATCCTCCCAGACCTCAGACTATACTTCAGAGTTTCGGTGCTCAGCCTTCTTTATGATCCAGCTCTCACATCCGTACATGACTACTGGAAAAACCATAACTTTGACTATATGGACCTTTGCTGACAAAGTGGTGTCTCAGCTTTTTAGTACTCTGTCTTAGATTGTCATAGCTTTTCTTCCAAGGAGCAAGTGTCTTAATTTCATGACTGCAGTCTCCATCTGCAGTGATTGTGGAGCCCAAGAAAATAAAAGTCTGTCACTGTTCCCATTGTTTGCCCATCTGTTTACCATGAAGTTATGGGACCAGAGGCCATGATCTTCGTTTTTTGATGTTGAGTTTTAAGCCAGCTTTTTCACTCTCCTCTTTCACCGTCAAATAAATCATAGCAATATTCTGGATCTGTCACCTAAGGCAAAATGAACAAAAGCAAAGGAAAACAAATAAGAGCTAGTTAAATGCTTTTTCACAGCAAAAGACACCATCAATAAACAAAAAGATAACGTACACATAGAATAGGAGAAAATATTTGCAAGTGCTGTGACCAACAAAGGGTTAATATCCAAAACAAATAGTTAATACAACTCTATCAAAAAAAGAACAATCTAACCAAAAAATGGGCAGAAGACATGAATAAATATACAGATGGCTAACAGACACCTGAAAAGATGTTCAACGTCACTAATTTATTAGAGAAATGCAAGTAAACGGGATGTTAAATGCAACTATGAGAAATGACCTCACAGCTGTCAGAAAGGCTATCATCAAAAAGTCTGCAAATAACAAATACTGGTGAGGATGTGGGAGAAAGGAACCCTATACACCTTGGTGAGAATGTAACTTGGTGCAGCTATTATGGAAAGCAATAAAACTAAACATGGAGCTACCATATTATCCAACAATTCTGGGGATATATCCAGAAACAACAACACTAGTTCCAAGATACATACACTCCAATATTCACAGCAGCACTGTTTACAGTGACCAAGATATGGAAGCAACCCAAGTGTTTATCAGCAAGATTGCATAAAGAAGATAATCTGTACAAATATTGAACCATTACGCTGTATATCTCAAACTAATACTGTAAATCAGTTACACTCCAATAAAAACATATGTTTTTAAACTTTAAAGTATTTGGAGATTTTTCAGGTCTTTTATCCTTAATTTAATTCCATAATGATCAGGAAATGTACTTTGTATGATTTCAGTTCTTTGAACTTACTAAGATTTTTTATGACCATGTGATAGCCAGTGTTGAAAATGTTCCATGTGTAGTTGAACAGAATGTTTAGTCTGCGGTAGTTGGGTAGAGAGTCCTACAAATGTCAACTAAATCCAACTGACTGATGATTTTGTGATTTTGTTTAGTTCTTTTATATCCTTCTGGTTAGTGGTTAGTGTTTGCATGGTACATATTTTTCCATGCTGTCGAAAGGATATAAAAGATGTATAGAGAGACTTTCTTGGGCATACCATGTGGTAGGGTCTTGGGATTTTAAAAATTCATTGTGAAAACCTTTGCTTTTTAATTGGTATGTTCAGACAATTTGATTAATGATATTTTTGGATTTAGGTATACTATGGCATCTTGTTTTCCTATTCATTCATTCTGTTTCTTTTTTTTTTTCTTGTTTTCATTCCTTTCCCTTTCATGCCTTCTGTTGAATTATTAGAATATTTATGTTTGAGTATTCCATTTTGGTTTTTTATATTGACTATTTTACTATATCTATGTAATTTTTACATAGATTAAAGCTATCAAAAAGCTGCAAAAAAATTATCCAAAGGCAAAACTTAATCTTGAGAAATGACCTCACAGCTGTCAGAAAGGCTATCATCAAAAAGTCTGCAAATAACAAATACTGGTGAGGATGTGGGAGAAAGGAACCCTATACACCTTGGTGAGAATGTAACTTGGTGCAGCTATTATGGAAAGCAATAAAACTAAACATGGAGCTACCATATTATCCAACAATTCTGGGGATATATCCAGAAACAACAACACTAGTTCCAAGATACATACACTCCAATATTCACAGCAGCACTGTTTACAGTGACCAAGATATGGAAGCAACCCAAGTGTTTATCAGCAAGATTGCATAAAGAAGATAATCTGTACAAATATTGAACCATTACGCTGTATATCTCAAACTAATACTGTAAATCAGTTACACTCCAATAAAAACATATGTTTTTAAACTTTAAAGTATTTGGAGATTTTTCAGGTCTTTTATCCTTAATTTAATTCCATAATGATCAGGAAATGTACTTTGTATGATTTCAGTTCTTTGAACTTACTAAGATTTTTTATGACCATGTGATAGCCAGTGTTGAAAATGTTCCATGTGTAGTTGAACAGAATGTTTAGTCTGCGGTAGTTGGGTAGAGAGTCCTACAAATGTCAACTAAATCCAACTGACTGATGATTTTGTGATTTTGTTTAGTTCTTTTATATCCTTCTGGTTAGTGGTTAGTGTTTGCATGGTACATATTTTTCCATGCTGTCGAAAGGATATAAAAGATGTATAGAGAGACTTTCTTGGGCATACCATGTGGTAGGGTCTTGGGATTTTAAAAATTCATTGTGAAAACCTTTGCTTTTTAATTGGTATGTTCAGACAATTTGATTAATGATATTTTTGGATTTAGGTATACTATGGCATCTTGTTTTCCTATTCATTCATTCTGTTTCTTTTTTTTTTTCTTGTTTTCATTCCTTTCCCTTTCATGCCTTCTGTTGAATTATTAGAATATTTATGTTTGAGTATTCCATTTTGGTTTTTTATATTGACTATTTTACTATATCTATGTAATTTTTACATAGATTAAAGTATACATACTGAACTTTTTACACTGCACTTAGAATGAATATTTTACCACTTCAAGTGGAATGTAGAAACTTCACTACCTTAGAGATGCCTTTTCCTTCCCCTCTTTATGTTATATGGTAATACATATTACATCTACATGTATTGAAAGCCCTATCAGACTGTTCATAGTTGTTGCTTTTAATCATCATGCATACTTTTAAAAGCCAAAAGGGGATATTTTTATATTGTATTTCCACTGATATTCCCTCTTTCTGACCCTCTTCCTTCATTGATACCCTTCTAAGTTGCCCTGCAGTGCCATTTTTCTTTAGTCTGGAGAACTACCTTTTGCATTTCTTTAACACTGCTGCTGGTAACAAATTCTCTAGCTTTTCTTCATCTGAGAATATCTTTATTTTGGCTCCATTCCTGATGGGTAGTTTCACTAGATATAGAATTCTTAGTTGGCAGTTCTTTTCTTTCAGTACTTTTTTAAAAAGCAATATGAAAGCAAACTATTGTTTTCTGAATTCTAATAAGAAATCTGCTGTCATTCAAATTGTTTTTATGTGTTCATGCAATGTTTCATTTTAGGGGGGCGTTTCATGAGTTTTTGCTCACTTGTTTTCAGAAGTTCAATTAGGGTGTTTCTGCATGGGGATGTCTTTGCATTTATCCTATTTAGGTTTCTCTGAACTTCATAAATCTTTTGGTTTATGTCTTTGGTCAAATTTGTAAAGTATCCAGTCATTTCTTAAAGCAGTTTTCTTAAACTATACTCTTTCTACTATCCTCCTGAGACTCCAGTGGTATGAATGCTCAACCTTTTGGTATTGTCTTACACATGCCCAAAACTTTGTTCATTTTTTTAAAAAAAATTTTAGATCAGATATTTTCTGTTGTTCTATGTTCAAATTTAATGACTCTTTCTTCTGTCGTCTCCATTTTGTTCTTAAATCCATCCAGTGAGTTTTCAGTTTTTGTTGTCTTTTGGGTCTAAAGATTGCCTTTGGTTCTGCTTTTATGTCTTCTATTTTTCTATTAAGACTTTCTGTATTCCATTCATTTCAAGAATATTTGGCATTACTTTTTGGAATACAGTTAAACTACCTACTTTTTTCTCTGATAAGTTTTACATTGGTGCCATCTCAAGTTTAACATCTGTTGATTGCCATTCTTCTTGTGTGACACTGAGATTTTATTTTTCTCTGTAAGTTACTGTGTGATTTCTATCCTGAACAGTTTTAGCATTATGATTTTGTTTTGTTTAAATCTGTGAAGAATATAGGTTGTATTGGTTTCTTCTTGGTTTTAGTAGGTATTGATCCTATTAGATTCAGACGATTCATTTCTACTTGCCTTTTGTGGGCTATAATTTCAAAGTCAGTGCAGTTTTTAGAGCCTTTACAAAATGTGCTATCTGAACCTGTTGTCTGTGTGCTCCACCCAGTAACATTCTAGCATCTGGAAAGTGGTCTACACCACAATTGAGTTCTCAGAGTCTTGGATGTGCTGATTAGAGTCAGATTTAAGCATGTACAACTTGTGACTGAACCTAAGAATTTGTATGCAACTTTCTGGAATTCTTTTCCTGAGCTGCCTTCTCTCTGTGGTCTCCCTGACACCTTTACCACACAGGAACTCCTTTCATGGTTCTTGGGCTTGTAAGCCAGGGCTTTAGATTCCCCAACTGCTGCCTAATTGCTCTGACTTTGTCTGTCTGCGGGGCCAAGCAGCAAGAGGATATATGGAGAAAAGAACCATGGGACTACATTCTTAGGACCCGAGTCCCTAGGGTCAACAATAAATGTTACCTCATTTGAATTTTAGTTGCCTGCCTGACAGTCAGTGTTGTTGTTGTCACTGCTGCTTTGGGATTGTCTAGGGCCAGGGTAAAAGACAACAGAAAACACACGCACGCACACACACAAAGAGGGTTTTCTCCCATTTTCTCTGACCCTAGGGAGCTCCTTCCCTGCTTAGTGGCCTGCAAATAGCTTCTCTTGGCACTTGTCTGTTAACATGCAATGCTAACAGGTTTTAGGCCACCACTGAGTTTTCATTACCAACAAATAAAAAACTGAGTTTTCAGTTTTTGTTGTCTTTTGGGTCTAAAGATTGCCTTTGGTTCTGCTTTTATGTCTTCTATTTTTCTATTAAGACTTTCTGTATTCCATTCATTTCAAGAATATTTGGCATTACTTTTTGGAATACAGTTAAACTACCTACTTTTTTCTCTGATAAGTTTTACATTGGTGCCATCTCAAGTTTAACATCTGTTGATTGCCATTCTTCTTGTGTGACACTGAGATTTCATTTTCTCTGTAAGTTACTGTGTGATTTCTATCCTGAACAGTTTTAGCATTATGATTTTGTTTTGTTTAAATCTGTGAAGAATATAGGTTGTATTGGTTTCTTCTTGGTTTTAGTAGGTATTGATCCTATTAGATTCAGACGATTCATTTCTACTTGCCTTTTGTGGGCTATAATTTCAAAGTCAGTGCAGTTTTAGAGCCTTTACAAAATGTGCTATCTGAACCTGTTGTCTGTGTGCTCCACCCAGTAACATTCTAGCATCTGGAAAGTGGTCTACACCACAATTGAGTTCTCAGAGTCTTGGATGTGCTGATTAGAGTCAGATTTAAGCATGTACAACTTGTGACTGAACCTAAGAATTTGTATGCAACTTTCTGGAATTCTTTTCCTGAGCTGCCTTCTCTCTGTGGTCTCCCTGACACCTTTACCACACAGGAACTCCTTTCATGGTTCTTGGGCTTGTAAGCCAGGGCTTTAGATTCCCCAACTGCTGCCTAATTGCTCTGACTTTGTCTGTCTGCGGGGCCAAGCAGCAAGAGGATATATGGAGAAAAGAACCATGGGACTACATTCTTAGGACCCGAGTCCCTAGGGTCAACAATAAATGTTACCTCATTTGAATTTTAGTTGCCTGCCTGACAGTCAGTGTTGTTGTTGTCACTGCTGCTTTGGGATTGTCTAGGGCCAGGGTAAAAGACAACAGAAAACACACGCACGCACACACACAAAGAGGGTTTTCTCCCATTTTCTCTGACCCTAGGGAGCTCCTTCCCTGCTTAGTGGCCTGCAAATAGCTTCTCTTGGCACTTGTCTGTTAACATGCAATGCTAACAGGTTTTAGGCCACCACTGAGTTTTCATTACCAACAAATACTAGAAAAGAATTTAAAAAGTGGGAACTAATGGGAGTTTATCACTGATTATGATAGTACTTCAAGACTTGGTTTCCTTCCCTCATCTGCCTGCTACCATTTATGTTTCAGATCCCTCAGATAACTACTAAATGTATTACATCCAGGAAGAAGTAGGATGAAGAAGTAGCCTGGTATGTGTTTATTCCCTGTGATTAGAACCAGAAACCAAGTTTTAGATTTCTTGAGTCCTAGTCATCAAATGTATCTTGAAAGTACGCTTTAGTCTGGAGCCTGAAACCAATGTCCAAACAATAATAGTATGTAAGATTTAAGCAGCAAAGGTGCCAGAAATTCAAGCATTTCATTTAATAACACTATGAGAGTTAGATGATAGGTGTTGAATCTATTTTTACTTTACAGATAGGGGACTGAGGTACAAGGATATTGAGTAATTTGCACAGTTAGTAACTGATGGGGGTCAGGATTTGGATCCAGGTTATCTGGCTCCAGATACCAAGTTCTTAATCACATAAAATGTGTGCTTAGTTCACTATTTATATTTTCTCTTTTTTCTCTTTGTTTTGTTTTAGTGCATATGGTACTGTACATTTTTGGAAGAACATTAAGTGTAATTGCTATGGCTACAAAGCTTAACTTATTTTAATTTAAGTTTAGAAAAGAGTAAAGATCAGTTGACAAACAAGTGATATTCTTGCTTCTCCGAGAGACTAAGGAAAAATTGGGGAAATCAACATAATTTTAAAGTCCAACTTATGGATGTATGTAAACTAGATTTATTCACAGAGTCCTCCCTTCCTGCCTCAGACTTTTAAAATCTAATGTTAAATGGAAGAGCATATAGAGGGTCAAAGGTTTCAGTAAGAATCATCTCCTGCTGGAAAAAGATTTTTAATTAAAATAATCAGTAGCTTTCACTCATCTGTAAAAATCATAACATTCTTTTTTTTTCTAGGGCCAGGGTAAAGACAACAGAAAACACACGCACGACACACACAAAGAGGGTTTTCTCCCATTTTCTCTGACCCTAGGGAGCTCCTTCCCTGCTTAGTGGCCTGCAAATAGCTTCTCTTGGCACTTGTCTGTTAACATGCAATGCTAACAGGTTTTAGGCCACCACTGAGTTTTCATTACCAACAAATACTAGAAAAGAATTTAAAAAGTGGGAACTAATGGGAGTTTATCACTGATTATGATAGTACTTCAAGACTTGGTTTCCTTCCCTCATCTGCCTGCTACCATTTATGTTTCAGATCCTCAGATAACTACTAAATGTATTACATCCAGGAAGAAGTAGGATGAAGAAGTAGCCTGGTATGTGTTTATTCCCTGTGATTAGAACCAGAAACCAAGTTTTAGATTTCTTGAGTCCTAGTCATCAAATGTATCTTGAAAGTACGCTTTAGTCTGGAGCCTGAAACCAATGTCCAAACAATAATAGTATGTAAGATTTAAGCAGCAAAGGTGCCAGAAATTCAAGCATTTCATTTAATAACACTATGAGAGTTAGATGATAGGTGTTGAATCTATTTTTACTTTACAGATAGGGGACTGAGGTACAAGGATATTGAGTAATTTGCACAGTTAGTAACTGATGGGGGTCAGGATTTGGATCCAGGTTATCTGGCTCCAGATACCAAGTTCTTAATCACATAAAATGTGTGCTTAGTTCACTATTTATATTTTCTCTTTTTTCTCTTTGTTTTGTTTTAGTGCATATGGTACTGTACATTTTGGAAGAACATTAAGTGTAATTGCTATGGCTACAAAGCTTAACTTATTTTAATTTAAGTTTAGAAAAGAGTAAAGATCAGTTGACAAACAAGTGATATTCTTGCTTCTCCGAGAGACTAAGGAAAAATTGGGGAAATCAACATAATTTTAAAGTCCAACTTATGGATGTATGTAAACTAGATTTATTCACAGAGTCCTCCCTTCCTGCCTCAGACTTTTAAAATCTAATGTTAAATGGAAGAGCATATAGAGGGTCAAAGGTTTCAGTAAGAATCATCTCCTGCTGGAAAAAAAGATTTTTTAATTAAAATAATCAGTAGCTTTCACTCATCTGTAAAACTAAAATCCCAGTCAATGCACTGTATGTATGCATGGTCAGTCACTCAGTTGTATCCAGCTTTTGTGACCCAATGGACTGTAGCCCACCAGGCTCCTTTGTTATGGAATTTTCCAGGCAAGAATACTGGAGTGGTTTGCCATTTCCTCCTTCAGTGGATCTTCCCAACCCAGGGATCACACCTGCATCTTCTGCTTTGGCAGGTGGATTCTTTACTACTGGCCTACCTGGGAAGCCCCAACCAAAACACTAATCTAGCACTGTCTAGTGCTATGATTCAGATTGATGCGTGGCAGTAAACAACAAAACTATGTAAAAAACTTTTCTAATTAAATGAATTAAGGCTGATCTTGGGCCACTACATGATAAGTATAGAGACTAAGCATTTAGGAATTTTTATGGCAATTTGATAAAGCAATTTTATGTTGTTGCACATAACTTAAAAAGTAGACTAAAATTTTATTGCCCTTTTTTTTATTTTATCATCCTAGTAATTCATTTTTGTATTTTCAAAAGTGTATCTGTGGATTAGAAATTCAACAAAAGCAATGAAAAACAGACCCTTTACCATAACCAATTTGAGAAATGCTCCACTAAAGCCCAGTGACTTCTTCTAGTTTTAAAAGAAATAATGGCAAAATTAATTCAAACACAGGGTTACTGACATGATTTTCTTTCTTCAGTAATTCTTAACATTTCTAAAAAGGTTTTCTGGCATTTTAAATAGAGTTATGTGTGTTATTAAGAGACAGAGGCCTGGAGAAAGGTGCCAGGAGTTGATTTTGCGTCTGTCTGAAAGCTGGTGTTTATACCTGTTTCTTTTCCTTCAAATTTTAGGATTAGAGAGTAAGCTCCTACCATTCCGTAAGGAAGAGCTCAAAAGCCGCTGCGGCAGGGAAGATCACTGAAACCAGGCAAGCTCCCAGCCTGGTGCTTCCAGGTGGCTGGAAGTCCCTTTAGAGACATAGGACTGTTGACTCCACCCTTGCAAGATAAAAGGGAGTGAAGACAAAAGAGGGGGAAGTGGAGGCAAGTGTGTCCCACCACATGTTCACTGTTTTTCTTATTACTTAGCTCAGTGAGAGGCAAACAGCTCTTATTCCTCAATCAACAGACTGCTAATTTTTTTTTTAATTTTGCTATTTTTGCTTTTACAGAGTTTTGTTGTTTACAGATATATGTAATTCCAGATTAGTCATATGTATATCCCATTCCCCCCCATCCCATACCTCCAGGCTGTCAAACAGCCTACTAATATTTTTTTGACAAGTATGCTACATAAACATCCATATCTGGTTAAAAGTGGTAATCAGTCAACATCTCTGGAGGTTCTTTTAATGTATCTAGAATTAGATCTTAATGCAAGATTATGTGGGCTTCTCTGATGGCTCAGCGGTAACATCCATCACTGGATCAGGAAGATCCCCTGGAGGAGGAAATGGCAACCTGCTCTAGTATTCTATGATAAGTATAGAGACTAAGCATTTAGGAATTTTTATGGCAATTTGATAGAGCAATTTTATGTTGTTGCACATAACTTAAAAAGTAGACTAAAATTTTATTGCCCTTTTTTTTATTTTATCATCCTAGTAATTCATTTTTGTATTTTCAAAAGTGTATCTGTGGATTAGAAATTCAACAAAAGCAATGAAAAACAGACCCTTTACCATAACCAATTTGAGAAATGCTCCACTAAAGCCCAGTGACTTCTTCTAGTTTTAAAAGAAATAATGGCAAAATTAATTCAAACACAGGGTTACTGACATGATTTTCTTTCTTCAGTAATTCTTAACATTTCTAAAAAGGTTTTCTGGCATTTTAAATAGAGTTATGTGTGTTATTAAGAGACAGAGGCCTGGAGAAAGGTGCCAGGAGTTGATTTTGCGTCTGTCTGAAAGCTGGTGTTTATACCTGTTTCTTTTCCTTCAAATTTTAGGATTAGAGAGTAAGCTCCTACCATTCCGTAAGGAAGAGCTCAAAAGCCGCTGCGGCAGGGAAGATCACTGAAACCAGGCAAGCTCCCAGCCTGGTGCTTCCAGGTGGCTGGAAGTCCCTTTAGAGACATAGGACTGTTGACTCCACCCTTGCAAGATAAAAGGGAGTGAAGACAAAAGAGGGGGAAGTGGAGGCAAGTGTGTCCCACCACATGTTCACTGTTTTTCTTATTACTTAGCTCAGTGAGAGGCAAACAGCTCTTATTCCTCAATCAACAGACTGCTAATTTTTTTTTTAATTTTGCTATTTTTGCTTTTACAGAGTTTTGTTGTTTACAGATATATGTAATTCCAGATTAGTCATATGTATATCCCATTCCCCCCCATCCCATACCTCCAGGCTGTCAAACAGCCTACTAATATTTTTTTGACAAGTATGCTACATAAACATCCATATCTGGTTAAAAGTGGTAATCAGTCAACATCTCTGGAGGTTCTTTTAATGTATCTAGAATTAGATCTTAATGCAAGATTATGTGGGCTTCTCTGATGGCTCAGCGGTAACATCCATCACTGGATCAGGAAGATCCCCTGGAGGAGGAAATGGCAACCTGCTCTAGTATTCTTGCCTGGAGGATCCCCTGGACAGAGGAGCCTGGCGGGCTGCAGTCCATAGGGTTGCAAAGAATTGGACATGACTGAAGTGACTTGGAACATATATTCTAAGAACTAGTCCATCCGTGTTGGTTTATAGCCTTCAGGTATCAGTTGCCTTAGTATATTTAAGTCTGTCAATTGACCTGAGTTCCTCTAGTTTTTAAAAATTTAATCTTCTTTGTAAGGTAAGAAACACAATGTTTCCAGGAAATTCTTGGGCTAGTCTATTTTGTTCAGTGTGACATCTCTTCCTACTTGCAATAAGTATATTGGATCTCCCTGTGTTTTCTCTAATCTGCACTTACCTGAATGTGAATGGACCATAGCCTTTCATTTCTCCAGATGTCACTTCCATGAGGCACCTGCATGTGGTAGACCTTCCTTAAAGACTGGGGTTCCTCAGTTTGTACTGCATAGAACTGTTCACAGTGAAGTTATGGAAGTAAACTGCCTGGTATACGGTAAGTGTCTCATAAATGTTGGCACTTATTATTTGTTGACAGATAATGATGTGGAGTTACATCACAGCCAATAGAATGACATGAGGTATTAGACCTCCCTATTCTCCTTGAGATTCCTTTAGCCTGTTCAACTGTGGGCATTTCTTACTAATTTAAACTTGTTCCCATAATATGAAGATACTGTCATCAAAGGTTAAATCAACGGGAGCCCTTTTGAATGATAAAAAATAAGTTGTTTTAATTTATAAAGTACAACTAATAAATTTTTTAAAGTTAAATGAGGAATTCCATAGTTGAAGAATTAAAACTTACTGAAATTTACTTGGAGATTTGCTTATGTTGATACATATTCCTATAGGTTAATCATAATTCAAATTTTGGAATAAGTCCAAGTTATTTTTTTATACTGTCTGTTGATCTATTTGCTACACCCTCATTGGTCATGGAGGGATTTTTAAATTTATTTTTGGTTATTCTGCATCTTTGTTCAGCAGACTCTTCTCTAGTTGCAGGGAGTGGGGGCCCCTCTCTGGTTGAGGTGAGCAGGCTTCTTGTTGCAGTGACTTCTCTTGCTGTGGAGCTTGGGCTCTAGAGTACATGGGCTTCAGTAGTTGCAGCACATGGGCTCCATAGTTGTGGCTACCAGGTTTTAGAGCACGGGTTCAGTAGTTATGTCTCATAGGCTTAGTTGCTTCACAGCATGTGAGATATTCGTGGATCAGGAATTGAACCTGTGTATCCTGCATTGGTAGGCAGATTCTTTAACAATGAGCTACCAGGGAAGTCCCAAGTCCAAGTTTGATGAGCTTAAGAGGGTATGAAGGTATTAAAGCTTGACCTATGATATCACATATATATTAGAATATCAATAAACCACATGGTTAAGCAAACTAAAATTTATGACATTGGGGGGCTCTTTTATTGTTTTTTAAATTATTTTATTTTCATCTATTTATTTATTTTATTCTTTGGCCTGTGTAGACCTTCCTTAAAGACTGGGGTTCCTCAGTTTGTACTGCATAGAACTGTTCACAGTGAAGTTATGGAAGTAAACTGCCTGGTATACGGTAAGTGTCTCATAAATGTTGGCACTTATTATTTGTTGACAGATAATGATGTGGAGTTACATCACAGCCAATAGAATGACATGAGGTATTAGACCTCCCTATTCTCCTTGAGATTCCTTTAGCCTGTTCAACTGTGGGCATTTCTTACTAATTTAAACTTGTTCCCATAATATGAAGATACTGTCATCAAAGGTTAAATCAACGGGAGCCCTTTTGAATGATAAAAAATAAGTTGTTTTAATTTATAAAGTACAACTAATAAATTTTTTAAAGTTAAATGAGGAATTCCATAGTTGAAGAATTAAAACTTACTGAAATTTACTTGGAGATTTGCTTATGTTGATACATATTCCTATAGGTTAATCATAATTCAAATTTTGGAATAAGTCCAAGTTATTTTTTTATACTGTCTGTTGATCTATTTGCTACACCCTCATTGGTCATGGAGGGATTTTTAAATTTATTTTTGGTTATTCTGCATCTTTGTTCAGCAGACTCTTCTCTAGTTGCAGGGAGTGGGGGCCCCTCTCTGGTTGAGGTGAGCAGGCTTCTTGTTGCAGTGACTTCTCTTGCTGTGGAGCTTGGGCTCTAGAGTACATGGGCTTCAGTAGTTGCAGCACATGGGCTCCATAGTTGTGGCTACCAGGTTTTAGAGCACGGGTTCAGTAGTTATGTCTCATAGGCTTAGTTGCTTCACAGCATGTGAGATATTCGTGGATCAGGAATTGAACCTGTGTATCCTGCATTGGTAGGCAGATTCTTTAACAATGAGCTACCAGGGAAGTCCCAAGTCCAAGTTTGATGAGCTTAAGAGGGTATGAAGGTATTAAAGCTTGACCTATGATATCACATATATATTAGAATATCAATAAACCACATGGTTAAGCAAACTAAAATTTATGACATTGGAGGGGGGCTCTTTTATTGTTTTTTAAATTATTTTATTTTCATCTATTTATTTATTTTATTCTTTGGCCTGTGTGGGCCTCCCATTGCAGTGGCCTCTCTTGTTGCAGAGCTCCGGCTCTGGGCGCATGATCTCCGCGGCATGCAGGAACTTCCTGGGCCAGGGATCCAACAGGTGCCCCTTGCACTGCAAGGCGGGCTCTTTACCCACTGTACTACCAGGGAAGCCTAATTCATGACTTTTCATATAAGAAGATAATTAATATGAAATACATGAGGCCTTTTATAACTACTTAAGTTAGCTTTTGATCTAAAACTTTCACAGTCGGGCTTCCCCTGGTGGTCCAGTGGGTAAGGACACCGCCTTGCAGTGCAAGGGGCGCCAGTTTGATCCCTGGCCTGGGAAGATGCCATGTGCCGCGGAGCGGCTGGACTGATGTGTCCAATCACCGAGCCGGAGCTCTGGCGCGCATGCGCCCAAAGCCGGCGCTCTGCAGCGAGAGAGGCCACTACAATGGGAGGCCCACAGGAGCCAAAGAACAAAGACGGGTGAAAATAGATAAATGAAAGACCAATAGAAGTGGCCCGCCCATCCCCTTCCCTCCCCACCTCACCCCCCAAAAAGATAAATAAATAAAATAAATGTTTTAAAAAAAATAAACTTTCACAGTCATCTTTAGAGTATATAAGTAGACTATCATAATATGTCTTTAATTATGTTCATTAATATTCATTTGGGGAAAGTATATCAGTTTCTATTTCAAGAACAGAAGCTAGAATATTAAACCCTGCTTTTGTCCAGAACTCTGAGTTATCTTTTTTCAAGATCTTTCTCTGAAGAGATTATTGTGCTTTAACATTCACTGACTGAAATGTACCAAATTTGCTCTTTTAAAGTATAAACAATTTCTCTAGGGAACACTCAGTTTAGACCAAAGGTAAATAATTTTGACTTGTCGTAATAATTTGCCTCCTCGTTTTCCTGAGACACATAAGCATGGGGACTTAATCACAGGATAGGAATCAAAACACCTCTCAACCTAGGATGTCAGTAGTTTCATGGTCACCACCAAAATCTCTGAACCCCATTCCTAAACAGTCACATCAGCAGACTTTTATTTAGTACTTACTTCATCTCATCCACTGTCAGCACTTTACATGCATTAACTCATGTAATCCTCGTAACAGCTCTGTTGTTGTTTCTGTTTTGTACACGAGGAAACTGAGGAGCAGAGAGAGTAAATCAGAAGTGAGACAGTGACAAAATGAAGGTATGGACCAGGTCGTCTGGCTCCAAAGTCCTCTCACCACCCCTCAACCTTTGTTTTTTACTTACTATTATATAGTAAACATTTTTCTGAATTGAAATGTTATTTGAAAATGTTAGTTACATAACTGTACATCATTCTTAGAATTTTACTGTAATTTTTACTATTTCTATATACTCTTTTGTTGTTATTATAAAGAATATGTATACAAATGTCAGACCAGCTTTTTGATGGTTTACTTTTTAAGAGTGAAATTGACAAAATACAAGAATATGAATTTTCAAGCATACTTAATACATTATGCCAAAAACTTCTAGAAAGTTTATGTGGATTTATATAACCCAGGAGTAGTAAGTAGATAACAACAAAATAGCATAAGCAAAGGCACAGAAGGGCAAGAAAATTAGGTAAGCTTGGGATAAGGGCATGGAATAGTGACAGAGGCTAAGACCAACGAAGTGGGCCAAATCTAGACCATGAAGGGACAAGGAAACCGAGGAATAGATATTAAGCCCTCCTAGGTTTCTGACTTGGATGTCGCCATCCATTGAATTACCAGAAGTGAAATCAGATAAAAGTAGTAGGCATTTTGGGAGGAAGAAAATGAGATCAGTTTTAAATACATTAAATATAAATTGTATATGACTTATCCAGATGGCTATCTGAGATTTTATGGTTTAGAACTCAGGGAAGCCAGAGCTTCAGCTGTATTATGAGTATGTGAGTGTCAGTATTATAAATATTAAATCACTGAAAATAGTTTGATCACTCAAAGTACATTAGAGCAACAAGATAAGCCAGATCATAAGCTTTTGGAAAAAAACGTTATTAAGAACAAATAGTATAATCTAGCTTTTCTAAACCAAAAATTTTTGAACTATAAATAACTATAATTTTGTGATAACTAGCACTAATCATATAATCACATTATGGTTCTGAATTTGTGTAGCAGTAACGCCCACTTTCCGATTAACTCCTGTATACATATCAAATGGCTTTAAAATGTTGTAAGAGAGAGACCCAATCACTTTGCCTTTAAAATGCACATTTAAGATTTAAGAAATACAACTTTGCTCTAAAAAGGAAAAGAAATATAGTAAATTAGAATAGTAGCATGATACAGGCATTCATCTCAAGAACCAGAAATTTGGAGTAGTGGCCAAGTTTTGAAAAAAATTTTTAGATCATAAGAGAAGTCCCCCCTGCTCAACCTTTGTTTTTTACTTACTATTATATAGTAAACATTTTTCTGAATTGAAATGTTATTTGAAAATGTTAGTTACATAACTGTACATCATTCTTAGAATTTTACTGTAATTTTTACTATTTCTATATACTCTTTTGTTGTTATTATAAAGAATATGTATACAAATGTCAGACCAGCTTTTTGATGGTTTACTTTTTAAGAGTGAAATTGACAAAATACAAGAATATGAATTTTCAAGCATACTTAATACATTATGCCAAAAACTTCTAGAAAGTTTATGTGGATTTATATAACCCAGGAGTAGTAAGTAGATAACAACAAAATAGCATAAGCAAAGGCACAGAAGGGCAAGAAAATTAGGTAAGCTTGGGATAAGGGCATGGAATAGTGACAGAGGCTAAGACCAACGAAGTGGGCCAAATCTAGACCATGAAGGGGACAAGGAAACCGAGGAATAGATATTAAGCCCTCCTAGGTTTCTGACTTGGATGTCGCCATCCATTGAATTACCAGAAGTGAAATCAGATAAAAGTAGTAGGCATTTTGGGAGGAAGAAAATGAGATCAGTTTTAAATACATTAAATATAAATTGTATATGACTTATCCAGATGGCTATCTGAGATTTTATGGTTTAGAACTCAGGGAAGCCAGAGCTTCAGCTGTATTATGAGTATGTGAGTGTCAGTATTATAAATATTAAATCACTGAAAATAGTTTGATCACTCAAAGTACATTAGAGCAACAAGATAAGCCAGATCATAAGCTTTTGGAAAAAAACGTTATTAAGAACAAATAGTATAATCTAGCTTTTCTAAACCAAAAATTTTTGAACTATAAATAACTATAATTTTGTGATAACTAGCACTAATCATATAATCACATTATGGTTCTGAATTTGTGTAGCAGTAACGCCCACTTTCCGATTAACTCCTGTATACATATCAAATGGCTTTAAAATGTTGTAAGAGAGAGACCCAATCACTTTGCCTTTAAAATGCACATTTAAGATTTAAGAAATACAACTTTGCTCTAAAAAAGGGAAAAGAAATATAGTAAATTAGAATAGTAGCATGATACAGGCATTCATCTCAAGAACCAGAAATTTGGAGTAGTGGCCAAGTTTTGAGAAATTAGTATAATCTTGCTGTTCTTTAGCCAGTCGCCAATCATAAGAGAAGTCCTCCCTGCTCACCCCTCCCCCGTGCTGAAAGACATTTTTTTTGTACTGGAAGGTCCCATCTATATAATGTAGATTTGTACACTTTGCCACCTTGTGGTCATTGTAGTTCCTTGCATGACTCCCATCTCTACCATGGCTTGAAGATTTTCCCGTTAAAATGACTACATGTTCTTATGTATTTAATCACAATACCAGCAAAAATATATTATAATACACTGAAATGACCTTGATAAAAAGACAACCATGTCCAAGATGAATACCTATGAGCTTAATTTATTATGGGCTGATAGGACTGCTTGATAACCTTTTCTGAATCTTTCTTAAATGTTTTTTTCTGCATTGTTGCTACAGTAGTTATTTTGAAACAGTAAATGTTATTAAAAATAAGAAAAGGGTTATTACTCTTGGCAGTTTGAACATTGGCATAATCTCTCTTTTTTACTTATGTTTTAAACAGAAAATGAAACTTGTGACATCGGATTTATGGAACCCTGATCCAAGTAGGTGACTACCTTCTGTGAAACACAAACCAAAGCATCCGTGAACACTTAAACCAAGCTCTAGTTTCTATATTTTCCAGTTTAATCTATAATAAATAAATATGCTGATGAGATGAAATTTTAAGATGTTTCTAAACGTTCCGTAGCTATTGCCAGACAACTAATGCGGTACAAATACATTTTTAAGAGGCTTGGGTTACTTGCAAGATAATAGCTACTGTATATTTCATTATATTGTTATTTAATTTTCAGATTTCTTTTGACATGAGATTTGATTTTCCTGTGTTTGTAAATCTACAGAGTATTCAAACATTTATTTTGGAAGCTACTCAGAGAATTTTCTGTTAGTTTCAGTTTATTCCTTTCATGGCTTTAAAATGTTGTAAGAGAGAGACCCAATCACTTTGCCTTTAAAATGCACATTTAAGATTTAAGAAATACAACTTTGCTCTAAAAAAGGGAAAAGAAATATAGTAAATTAGAATAGTAGCATGATACAGGCATTCATCTCAAGAACCAGAAATTTGGAGTAGTGGCCAAGTTTTGAGAAATTAGTATAATCTTGCTGTTCTTTAGCCAGTCGCCAATCATAAGAGAAGTCCTCCCTGCTCACCCCTCCCCCGTGCTGAAAGACATTTTTTTTGTACTGGAAGGTCCCATCTATATAATGTAGATTTGTACACTTTGCCACCTTGTGGTCATTGTAGTTCCTTGCATGACTCCCATCTCTACCATGGCTTGAAGATTTTCCCGTTAAAATGACTACATGTTCTTATGTATTTAATCACAATACCAGCAAAAATATATTATAATACACTGAAATGACCTTGATAAAAAGACAACCATGTCCAAGATGAATACCTATGAGCTTAATTTATTATGGGCTGATAGGACTGCTTGATAACCTTTTCTGAATCTTTCTTAAATGTTTTTTTCTGCATTGTTGCTACAGTAGTTATTTTGAAACAGTAAATGTTATTAAAAATAAGAAAAGGGTTATTACTCTTGGCAGTTTGAACATTGGCAGAATCTCTTTTTTACTTATGTTTTAAACAGAAAATGAAACTTGTGACATCGGATTTATGGAACCCTGATCCAAGTAGGTGACTACCTTCTGTGAAACACAAACCAAAGCATCCGTGAACACTTAAACCAAGCTCTAGTTTCTATATTTTCCAGTTTAATCTATAATAAATAAATATGCTGATGAGATGAAATTTTAAGATGTTTCTAAACGTTCCGTAGCTATTGCCAGACAACTAATGCGGTACAAATACATTTTTAAGAGGCTTGGGTTACTTGCAAGATAATAGCTACTGTATATTTCATTATATTGTTATTTAATTTTCAGATTTCTTTTGACATGAGATTTGATTTTCCTGTGTTTGTAAATCTACAGAGTATTCAAACATTTATTTTGGAAGCTACTCAGAGAATTTTCTGAGTTTCAGTATTCCTTTCTAGGCATAAACAGAGGTTTTTGCCATTTCAAGTCACTGGTTTTCTGTATCTTGAGGCAATAAACTGGGTTTTAAACAATAAGTTTATAGGCATAGTCCCTCTTAAGATGTATTTTATCTCAGAATACTGGAGGTATTATTTAAATATAGTGAGCTGAATGGTTTGGCTAAATTAAAAAAAAAAAATTTCCTTAAGAAACATCTGTACAGTTTTGACTCATTTAAGCTTTGGTGATAGAGTTGATAGGCTGCATATTTAACCATGTTATTTAACTAAAGGGACTTTCTCAAAATTATACCTGTAGTATGGATCCCTGTACAAAACACACAGCCTCAACTACAAGAGAAATTATGGGGAGAAATGATTATCGTTTGGTTGCTAGAAAACCAACCCAAATTACAGGTGCTCTTGATGTTAGGCCCACAATGGCTGTTCTCCACGATGGGCTCTCAGGAATCATTTTTGGCTCATGTGTCCAATAAGGACAGATCCCTCCAGAAGCAGCAAGTAGCCAGGGCACATAGGCCTCTGACACTTTTTTTTTCTCAGTTAGCCACCAGCCTTGACTGGAATGAGGAGGGAGATTTCTGATAGACTTTTCTTTGCTGTGTATTGAAAACAAGTTGTAGTATCTTACTGAATTGAATTCAGAAGGTTGGGCTTTGTCTCACAGAGTAAGAGGCTTTACTTATGCAGTGGAGATGTTCATAGCAGGAATAAATGGAAAAACATAAGAATAATAAGGGATAAAAGGAATTGGTTTCATTCACATACCAGGGAGCTTTGATGCAAAAATAGTAGCTCAATTCACATGCAAGTCACATTATATGTAATATAATAAAGAATAAGTGAAAAAAAAACCAGTTCAAATGAAAGCTCAATTTGTATCCAACTCAGCCATTTCCTTTTTAGGCAAGTATTTAGATGTCTCCAAGTCTCAGCTTTTTCCTATGTGATATAAAAATAATTATACTTGCCTCAAGTGAACTCATGAACATTAAATAGAAAAAATATTAAAAGCTACACAAATATGTGATTCAGGATAGCATCGATTAATTTGTGGTAAGAAATAAACCCCCACAGCTCAGTAACTTACAAAAAATGTTTATTTTTTTCTCATGTTGTGGTCTGATGCAAATCTGGTGAGATTCCTTTTGAAGCAGAAACCCAGTTTCTAGC
The DNA here is from genome assembly GCA_022376925.1 of Tragulus kanchil. Taxonomy (NCBI): domain Eukaryota; kingdom Metazoa; phylum Chordata; class Mammalia; order Artiodactyla; family Tragulidae; genus Tragulus; species Tragulus kanchil. The sequence goes on from JAIOJX010000024.1 coordinate 104,794,262, forward strand.
AGCACATGGGAGAGACCACATAATGGAAATTCACCCAGTTTTTACTGCAAGACAAAAAGTGATACATTACTTCTTCTAAATTTTAGAAGATAGTCACATGACCGTATATAGACACACGGAACTGTGCGTGCATATAAGTGCGGATATATGGTGAAAACTGACAAACCTCTACCAGAAACAGTATGTTTTTATTGTTGGACAATTAGTACAGATGCACATAAACAAAAAACACAGTAAACATAATCCCATTGTATTTTCTAGATTTTAGTATCTTGTTAAACTTTTGTACATATGCATTTTCATGTAATTTTTTTTGGCAGGATGGGCGGGCGGGCCACTTCTATTGGTCTTTCATTTATATATTTTCATCCATCTTTGTTCTTTGGCCTGTGTGGGCCTCCCATCGCAGTGGCCTCTGTTGTTGCAGAGCACTGGCTCTGGGCGCGTGTGCTCCAGAGCTCTGGCTTGGTAGTTGGACACATCGGTCCAGCCGCTCTGCAGTACGTGGGATCTTCCCAGGCCAGGGATCGAACCGGCACCTCTTGCACTGCAAGGTGGTGTCCTTACCCACTGGACCACCAGGGAAGCCCTGTAATTTTTAATAAATGCTCTTTCTTTCTCCTTTGAGAACTCCACTCATTGCCTTTCCATGCAACAAAAGCATGCAAGTTGGGAACAAGAGTGACATTGTAGGGATAAACTTAAATCTGCTCTAATTTACTTAAAATGCATAGCAGTTTCACATTTCTATAGTTATTTGCAACAGATTACTTGTGATACAACTTTTTCCCAAGACTGTGTAACAGTGTGTTCTGATTCAGAGGGTGAAAACCCCTGCTTGTAGAACTTGCTAGATGAGTTGGATGGTGATGGAAAGACTCATTAAACCTGAAGCATATTTCCCTTGCTTCCCGTGACAAAGTAGTGTGTACGGTTTTTCATTGTTTCCTAATGGTGTTTGTATATGCACTAAGTCAAACTGCAGCATTCAATAAATCCTATGTTCCTGTTCAAAACAAATTACCCTGCACACAAATTTATTTTCCTTCTTTGATCTCACTTCAAATCACATAGCTATTATAAACAGTACAAAACAAACACTTTATTTTAGAAAATTACAGAAAATAGCATCACCTCTTACAATGTTACAGAAATTTATGGCTATTTGGAAACCTTAAATCAAAACTTTTATGAATAAATATCCAAATGGACTCAGGAGAAATAAAACGGATTTTAAAACCATCTTTTCCAACTTCTAATACTAAGCTAGGTGTTTTGCTATAGATTAAGCAAGGCTCTAGAGATGTATGGGGCTTCCTGGTGGCTCAGTGGTAAAGAATCGGCCTGCAGTGCAGGAGACTGGGGTCCGTTGGACAATTAGTACAGATGCACATAAACAAAAAACACAGTAAACATAATCCCATTGTATTTTCTAGATTTTAGTATCTTGTTAAACTTTTGTACATATGCATTTTCATGTAATTTTTTTTGGCAGGATGGGCGGGCCACTTCTATTGGTCTTTCATTTATATATTTTCATCCATCTTTGTTCTTTGGCCTGTGTGGGCCTCCCATCGCAGTGGCCTCTGTTGTTGCAGAGCACTGGCTCTGGGCGCGTGTGCTCCAGAGCTCTGGCTTGGTAGTTGGACACATCGGTCCAGCCGCTCTGCAGTACGTGGGATCTTCCCAGGCCAGGGATCGAACCGGCACCTCTTGCACTGCAAGGTGGTGTCCTTACCCACTGGACCACCAGGGAAGCCCTGTAATTTTTAATAAATGCTCTTTCTTTCTCCTTTGAGAACTCCACTCATTGCCTTTCCATGCAACAAAAGCATGCAAGTTGGGAACAAGAGTGACATTGTAGGGATAAACTTAAATCTGCTCTAATTTACTTAAAATGCATAGCAGTTTCACATTTCTATAGTTATTTGCAACAGATTACTTGTGATACAACTTTTTCCCAAGACTGTGTAACAGTGTGTTCTGATTCAGAGGGTGAAAACCCCTGCTTGTAGAACTTGCTAGATGAGTTGGATGGTGATGGAAAGACTCATTAAACCTGAAGCATATTTCCCTTGCTTCCCGTGACAAAGTAGTGTGTACGGTTTTTCATTGTTTCCTAATGGTGTTTGTATATGCACTAAGTCAAACTGCAGCATTCAATAAATCCTATGTTCCTGTTCAAAACAAATTACCCTGCACACAAATTTATTTTCCTTCTTTGATCTCACTTCAAATCACATAGCTATTATAAACAGTACAAAACAAACACTTTATTTTAGAAAATTACAGAAAATAGCATCACCTCTTACAATGTTACAGAAATTTATGGCTATTTGGAAACCTTAAATCAAAACTTTTATGAATAAATATCCAAATGGACTCAGGAGAAATAAAACGGATTTTTAAAAACCATCTTTTCCAACTTCTAATACTAAGCTAGGTGTTTTGCTATAGATTAAGCAAGGCTCTAGAGATGTATGGGGCTTCCCTGGTGGCTCAGTGGTAAAGAATCGGCCTGCAGTGCAGGAGACTGGGGTCCGATCTCTGGGTCAGGAAGATCCCCTAAAGGAGGGCATGGCACCCACTCCGGAGGCTTGCGTGGAGGATTCCATAGACAGAGGAGCCTGGCAGGCTGGAGTCCATAGCATCATACAGAGTCAGGCACAACTGAAGCGACTGAGCAGCAGCAGCATAGAGATATATAGACAAAAAAGACAAGACAATATATTTCTGCCACCAGGACAGTGAAAATTACTGTTGAACAGTCGTAGCAGTTTACTTTTTGTAGAAAAAAATTAAGTCCTAAGTGGCTTAAAGCTCGTAAGTACATTGTTGGCAGTCTCATGAATACGCTCATCAGAATTAACTTAAATATTCTTCATTGAATTTAATTTAGGGTAGAGAAGATCCCCTGGAGAAGGAAATGGCAACCCAGTCCAGTATTGCCTAGAAAATCACATGGACAGAGGAGCCTGGCGAGCTACCGTCCATGGGGTCACAAGAGTCAGACGCGACTTAGCGACTAAACCACCACCACAAGTGATAGTAGATGCTCAGGCTCCGTAGGAAGCAGAGCAGCCAGGATAGAGAGAACGATCTTTATCAGAGAGAGACAGCATGCAGTTAAAGACGGGAGAGGAACTTCAGATCAATTTCTCCCCTGAGACTCCTCTATTTAACAATTCTTATCCTGGCTTCTTGAAATTTCTTATTTAATTCTATTACTGGGCTTCCCCTGGTGGTCCAGTGGGTAAGGACACTGTCTTGCAGTGCAAGGGGCGCGGGTTTGATCCCTGGCCTGGGAAGATCCCACGTGCCGCGGAGCGGCTGGACCGATGTGTCCAATTACCGAGCCGGAACTCTGGAGTGCATGCGCCCAGAGCCGGCGCTCTGCAACGACAGACGCCACTGCGATGGGACGCCCACACGAGCCAAAGAGCAAAGACGGCTACAAAATTTGGAAACCTTAAATCAAAACTTTTATGAATAAATATCCAAATGGACTCAGGAGAAATAAAACGGATTTTAAAACCATCTTTTCCAACTTCTAATACTAAGCTAGGTGTTTTGCTATAGATTAAGCAAGGCTCTAGAGATGTATGGGGCTTCCCTGGTGGCTCAGTGGTAAAGAATCGGCCTGCAGTGCAGGAGACTGGGGTCCGATCTCTGGGTCAGGAAGATCCCCTAAAGGAGGGCATGGCACCCACTCCGGAGGCTTGCGTGGAGGATTCCATAGACAGAGGAGCCTGGCAGGCTGGAGTCCATAGCATCATACAGAGTCAGGCACAACTGAAGCGACTGAGCAGCAGCAGCATAGAGATATATAGACAAAAAAGACAAGACAATATATTTCTGCCACCAGGACAGTGAAAATTACTGTTGAACAGTCGTAGCAGTTTACTTTTTGTAGAAAAAAATTAAGTCCTAAGTGGCTTAAAGCTCGTAAGTACATTGTTGGCAGTCTCATGAATACGCTCATCAGAATTAACTTAAATATTCTTCATTGAATTTAATTTAGGGTAGAGAAGATCCCCTGGAGAAGGAAATGGCAACCCAGTCCAGTATTGCCTAGAAAATCACATGGACAGAGGAGCCTGGCGAGCTACCGTCCATGGGGTCACAAGAGTCAGACGCGACTTAGCGACTAAACCACCACCACAAGTGATAGTAGATGCTCAGGCTCCGTAGGAAGCAGAGCAGCCAGGATAGAGAGAACGATCTTTATCAGAGAGAGACAGCATGCAGTTAAAGACGGGAGAGGAACTTCAGATCAATTTCTCCCCTGAGACTCCTCTATTTAACAATTCTTATCCTGGCTTCTTGAAATTTCTTATTTAATTCTATTACTGGGCTTCCCCTGGTGGTCCAGTGGGTAAGGACACTGTCTTGCAGTGCAAGGGGCGCGGGTTTGATCCCTGGCCTGGGAAGATCCCACGTGCCGCGGAGCGGCTGGACCGATGTGTCCAATTACCGAGCCGGAACTCTGGAGTGCATGCGCCCAGAGCCGGCGCTCTGCAACGACAGACGCCACTGCGATGGGAGGCCCACACGAGCCAAAGAGCAAAGACGGCTAAAAATAGAGAAATGAAAGACCAATAGAAGTGGCCCGCCCGCTCCCCTCCCTCCCCAACCCGACCCCCGCTCAAAATAAATAAATAAATAAATCTTTAATTCTATTTCTTTTTTTCTTTTCTGATGCCCTACTATAACCATCTTTTTTCCTTTTTAGTTAACTTGATTGGATCTCTCAGTTCCTTGAGCCCCTAAGGAGTCCTTGAGAGATGCCCATCTAGTCTGAAAATGTTCACAATGATGGGTGTCTGAAGACTCCATGAGATAGGATCCTTCCCTTGAGAGTCTGATAAATGTTTGAAAATTTTTGAAAGCTGCTAACAGTGTGCCCATTTAAAGAGACACTTCCTGTCATTTATCTGGAATAAGTCGTGTGTTATCTCACTAGCATTCTATAGCCACTAGATGGTAATTACCTCTGTGAGAGGAGCTGCAAGAACATTGCCTATTTGATCTGACATGGTTTGGATTACTTTGTTAATGAAAATATTTCAATTTTTTGTGCTCTGTAAAAGCCGGAGAAGATACCGTGTTTGAAGATTAAGAATTTCTCGTTCCAGATACTCAGTCCTTGTTTTGCCTGAATGAAGCACTCTCTTAGGAATATAGAAGATTCCCTAGTTCTACTTGTGTCAGAAGGATGAGCCCAAAGGCTGGGCTGGAGGCATTGCTTTTAACTACAAAAGGTTGATATCAATCAGGGTCCAAAATGAAGGCTACCTTTTTTTTTTTTTTTTTTGTCAAAGATGGGAAAGTTTCTGGGGCCTGGCAAAGATGATGTCCTGCTGCAGTAGTATTATAATTAGGGATATCTATTTAACAATTCTTATCCTGGCTTCTTGAAATTTCTTATTTAATTCTATTACTGGGCTTCCCCTGGTGGTCCAGTGGGTAAGGACACTGTCTTGCAGTGCAAGGGGCGCGGGTTTGATCCCTGGCCTGGGAAGATCCCACGTGCCGCGGAGCGGCTGGACCGATGTGTCCAATTACCGAGCCGGAACTCTGGAGTGCATGCGCCCAGAGCCGGCGCTCTGCAACGACAGACGCCACTGCGATGGGAGGCCCACACGAGCCAAAGAGCAAAGACGGCTAAAAATAGAGAAATGAAAGACCAATAGAAGTGGCCCGCCCGCTCCCCTCCCTCCCCAACCCGACCCCCGCTCAAAATAAATAAATAAATAAATCTTTAATTCTATTTCTTTTTTTCTTTTCTGATGCCCTACTATAACCATCTTTTTTCCTTTTTAGTTAACTTGATTGGATCTCTCAGTTCCTTGAGCCCCTAAGGAGTCCTTGAGAGATGCCCATCTAGTCTGAAAATGTTCACAATGATGGGTGTCTGAAGACTCCATGAGATAGGATCCTTCCCTTGAGAGTCTGATAAATGTTTGAAAATTTTTGAAAGCTGCTAACAGTGTGCCCATTTAAAGAGACACTTCCTGTCATTTATCTGGAATAAGTCGTGTGTTATCTCACTAGCATTCTATAGCCACTAGATGGTAATTACCTCTGTGAGAGGAGCTGCAAGAACATTGCCTATTTGATCTGACATGGTTTGGATTACTTTGTTAATGAAAATATTTCAATTTTTTGTGCTCTGTAAAAGCCGGAGAAGATACCGTGTTTGAAGATTAAGAATTTCTCGTTCCAGATACTCAGTCCTTGTTTTGCCTGAATGAAGCACTCTCTTAGGAATATAGAAGATTCCCTAGTTCTACTTGTGTCAGAAGGATGAGCCCAAAGGCTGGGCTGGAGGCATTGCTTTTAACTACAAAAGGTTGATATCAATCAGGGTCCAAAATGAAGGCTACCTTTTTTTTTTTTTTTTTTTGTCAAAGATGGGAAAGTTTCTGGGGCCTGGCAAAGATGATGTCCTGCTGCAGTAGTATTATAATTAGGGATATGTTTTTTGGAGGTTTGAAATAAACCAGTGGCAAAATGCTTCTAAACCCAGGGCAACAATAAAACTCAGACTATATCTGTAGGAAGCCTACCATATACCTTAAGCCAACTACAATTAACAGGGAAAGATGGGGGAGAGAGAGAATGATACAGAAAGAATATAGAAAGAGAAGGGAGAGATGTGGAAATAGACAAATGGATATGAAAAGCCAAGATACATGGGCACATATCTGTCACAACTCCTAAAATGGTTCCTGTCCCAATGTAACTAGGTCACATGTAACTTGGTTGTACTTCATGTAACTTAGCGTACTTCATTTTGATGAGCCCGCCATATCATTAAAATAAGGACATTCTTTCTTGAACTGCTTTAACTGGATTTCCCCCTTTGCAGCCGCACACACGCACATACACATTAATTTTCTTAGTGTTTTAAGAAAACCTGCTGTGTGTAACAGAGTAGTGCATTCTCTGTAAATAGTGTGAGATAAAAAAGAGTTGAGTTCTGCCTGATGTGATATGATATAATATTAAAGAATGTACTATGTAGAGCATTTTTTGAAAAGCAGCATTTAGAGAGAGCTGATTTTCTCTAGAATTTATAGAAGAGCACTAAAAGACTTTAATGAAAAGCAATAAGAAGATATCCAACCTGGAGAAGTTTGAGTCCAGCAGTGGAAGTTCACAGTCTGGCAAACCCCGAAGTGTAACGTTTTGACAAGAAATATTTCCGCCATTGAATCACATTGTCCAGGCTGTGGGCTGAGTTGGTAATTTCTTCTAATGATGTCTGTATTCCATCCCTCCTTATCATGATATTGTTAACTTTCTCATTCCTTAATGGTACTTATAAAAGAAGCCATTACCAGCCTGACTTCTTTACTAGGAGATTCTGTTTTGTTTGTGAGCAGATCTGATTTATCTGCGAAGTCCACTTGGGCTACGATAACAAACATACCAGAAACTGGGTGGCTTAAACAACAGGTCTTTATTTCTGCCCCTTACAGACCATCACTGTCTTGCTTGTCACTGCCATGGTGTAGGAAAGCTCTGGTCTCTTCATTCCTTATAAGGACACAGCCTGCTGCAGTAGTATTATAATTAGGGATATGTTTTTTGGAGGTTTGAAATAAACCAGTGGCAAAATGCTTCTAAACCCAGGGCAACAATAAAACTCAGACTATATCTGTAGGAAGCCTACCATATACCTTAAGCCAACTACAATTAACAGGGAAAGATGGGGGAGAGAGAGAATGATACAGAAAGAATATAGAAAGAGAAGGGAGAGATGTGGAAATAGACAAATGGATATGAAAAGCCAAGATACATGGGCACATATCTGTCACAACTCCTAAAATGGTTCCTGTCCCAATGTAACTAGGTCACATGTAACTTGGTTGTACTTCATGTAACTTAGCGTACTTCATTTTGATGAGCCCGCCATATCATTAAAATAAGGACATTCTTTCTTGAACTGCTTTAACTGGATTTCCCCCTTTGCAGCCGCACACACGCACATACACATTAATTTTCTTAGTGTTTTAAGAAAACCTGCTGTGTGTAACAGAGTAGTGCATTCTCTGTAAATAGTGTGAGATAAAAAAGAGTTGAGTTCTGCCTGATGTGATATGATATAATATTAAAGAATGTACTATGTAGAGCATTTTTTGAAAAGCAGCATTTAGAGAGAGCTGATTTTCTCTAGAATTTATAGAAGAGCACTAAAAGACTTTAATGAAAAGCAATAAGAAGATATCCAACCTGGAGAAGTTTGAGTCCAGCAGTGGAAGTTCACAGTCTGGCAAACCCCGAAGTGTAACGTTTTGACAAGAAATATTTCCGCCATTGAATCACATTGTCCAGGCTGTGGGCTGAGTTGGTAATTTCTTCTAATGATGTCTGTATTCCATCCCTCCTTATCATGATATTGTTAACTTTCTCATTCCTTAATGGTACTTATAAAAGAAGCCATTACCAGCCTGACTTCTTTACTAGGAGATTCTGTTTTGTTTGTGAGCAGATCTGATTTATCTGCGAAGTCCACTTGGGCTACGATAACAAACATACCAGAAACTGGGTGGCTTAAACAACAGGTCTTTATTTCTGCCCCTTACAGACCATCACTGTCTTGCTTGTCACTGCCATGGTGTAGGGAAAGCTCTGGTCTCTTCATTCCTTATAAGGACACAGATCCCATCATGGGGGCTCCACAGCTATTACTTCCTAATTACTTCCAAATGCCATCACATTGGGGCTTACAGCGTCAGCCTATGAATTTGGGAGGAAACACATTCAGTCCATAGTATTCATACTTGCACCGGGTCACCTTTTCAAAGGATATTAGTGAACCACATCTCTGATTTCCAGGTAAACTTTAGCTAAATTATGAAATGCAAACAGGTTCTTTTGTCCAACTGAGAGACATACACTTGCATCCTCTTTCCAGAAGTCTAATTGAATGGAGAGTTCTCACCCTAGCCAGGTTTTCTAAAACATTCAAAATACTCCATTGATCCACATCCTTGTGCACTGTTAGCAACTGAAAACGTGACATTGCAGTCTGCTAACGCTAGACTTACAAAACGTTTTGAAATAGTTCTAGAAGCTGGTTGTGCTTAAATAGCTCAGAAAAATATTAAGTCCTGCACATATTTTTTGATGTCCTACTATGCATTTTGCAGGCACTGAACTAGATACTGAAGACTCAGCCCTCAAATAGAATCTAATCCAGATCAAAAGACCAAAGAGACAACGTGTCAAAAGTCTCAGAAAATAATGGTCTGTAGCATTCCATAGATGTCTCATTCTGGAAGGGAGCCAAAGCATCTAGCTGTGCAGAAGATGAAGCTCAGGTTCAGAGAAAATCACTCATTAGTCCAGCAGTGGAAGTTCACAGTCTGGCAAACCCCGAAGTGTAACGTTTTGACAAGAAATATTTCCGCCATTGAATCACATTGTCCAGGCTGTGGGCTGAGTTGGTAATTTCTTCTAATGATGTCTGTATTCCATCCCTCCTTATCATGATATTGTTAACTTTCTCATTCCTTAATGGTACTTATAAAAGAAGCCATTACCAGCCTGACTTCTTTACTAGGAGATTCTGTTTTGTTTGTGAGCAGATCTGATTTATCTGCGAAGTCCACTTGGGCTACGATAACAAACATACCAGAAACTGGGTGGCTTAAACAACAGGTCTTTATTTCTGCCCCTTACAGACCATCACTGTCTTGCTTGTCACTGCCATGGTGTAGGGAAAGCTCTGGTCTCTTCATTCCTTATAAGGACACAGATCCCATCATGGGGGCTCCACAGCTATTACTTCCTAATTACTTCCAAATGCCATCACATTGGGGCTTACAGCGTCAGCCTATGAATTTGGGAGGAAACACATTCAGTCCATAGTATTCATACTTGCACCGGGTCACCTTTTCAAAGGATATTAGTGAACCACATCTCTGATTTCCAGGTAAACTTTAGCTAAATTATGAAATGCAAACAGGTTCTTTTGTCCAACTGAGAGACATACACTTGCATCCTCTTTCCAGAAGTCTAATTGAATGGAGAGTTCTCACCCTAGCCAGGTTTTCTAAAACATTCAAAATACTCCATTGATCCACATCCTTGTGCACTGTTAGCAACTGAAAACGTGACATTGCAGTCTGCTAACGCTAGACTTACAAAACGTTTTGAAATAGTTCTAGAAGCTGGTTGTGCTTAAATAGCTCAGAAAAATATTAAGTCCTGCACATATTTTTTGATGTCCTACTATGCATTTTGCAGGCACTGAACTAGATACTGAAGACTCAGCCCTCAAATAGAATCTAATCCAGATCAAAAGACCAAAGAGACAACGTGTCAAAAGTCTCAGAAAATAATGGTCTGTAGCATTCCATAGATGTCTCATTCTGGAAGGGAGCCAAAGCATCTAGCTGTGCAGAAGATGAAGCTCAGGTTCAGAGAAAATCACTCATTTGGGACTCTTTGAGTCAAAAACCCAAGGTTCCTAATGTTGCCGTGATTATTGTTGATTTGTCAGTGAGTATCTGACACAAATTCTAAATTCATTTAAATTCTTGGTTTTCTTTTATTTTCTAGTAGGAGTCAGGGTTTAACTACAAAGAATATTATGATCATCCAGATTTGAAAATACACAAAACAGCGCTGTGAAAATTTTATGGCACCAATTTGTAAGTGATTTTTTAATTTAATTTAATTTTATTTTATTTATTTATCTTTTTTGGGGGTGTGGGGAGGGAGGGGGATGGGCAGGCCACTTCTATTGGTCTTTCATTTCTCTATTTTTAGCCGTCTTTGTTCTTCCGCTCCTGTGAGCCTCCCATTGCGGTGGCCTCTGTCGTCGCAGAGTGCAGGCTCTGGGCGCATGTGCGCCAGAGCTCCGGCTCGGTAATTGGACACATCAGTCCAGCCGCTCCGCGGCACGTGGGATCTTCCCAGGCCAGGGATCGAATCGGCGCCCCTTGCACTGCAAGGCAGTGTCCTTACCCGCTGGACCACCAGGGGAAGCCCTGTAAGTGATTTTTTAATGGGCCCCACATTGTTTGATTTCTAACTCCTAGAAAGAAGGAAGTCATAAAACTGATAACCTCATGGCATGTAACACAGGACTGGTGTTAAGCACGAAGCTGTTAGATTAATTAATATTTTAACTGGAGAGGGCACTGGTGTTTAAGCACGAAGCTGTTAGATTAATTAATATCTAAACATTCAAAATACTCCATTGATCCACATCCTTGTGCACTGTTAGCAACTGAAAACGTGACATTGCAGTCTGCTAACGCTAGACTTACAAAACGTTTTGAAATAGTTCTAGAAGCTGGTTGTGCTTAAATAGCTCAGAAAAATATTAAGTCCTGCACATATTTTTTGATGTCCTACTATGCATTTTGCAGGCACTGAACTAGATACTGAAGACTCAGCCCTCAAATAGAATCTAATCCAGATCAAAAGACCAAAGAGACAACGTGTCAAAAGTCTCAGAAAATAATGGTCTGTAGCATTCCATAGATGTCTCATTCTGGAAGGGAGCCAAAGCATCTAGCTGTGCAGAAGATGAAGCTCAGGTTCAGAGAAAATCACTCATTTGGGACTCTTTGAGTCAAAAACCCAAGGTTCCTAATGTTGCCGTGATTATTGTTGATTTGTCAGTGAGTATCTGACACAAATTCTAAATTCATTTAAATTCTTGGTTTTCTTTTATTTTCTAGTAGGAGTCAGGGTTTAACTACAAAGAATATTATGATCATCCAGATTTGAAAATACACAAAACAGCGCTGTGAAAATTTTATGGCACCAATTTGTAAGTGATTTTTTAATTTAATTTAATTTTATTTTATTTATTTATCTTTTTTGGGGGTGTGGGGTGGGGAGGGAGGGGGATGGGCAGGCCACTTCTATTGGTCTTTCATTTCTCTATTTTTAGCCGTCTTTGTTCTTCCGCTCCTGTGAGCCTCCCATTGCGGTGGCCTCTGTCGTCGCAGAGTGCAGGCTCTGGGCGCATGTGCGCCAGAGCTCCGGCTCGGTAATTGGACACATCAGTCCAGCCGCTCCGCGGCACGTGGGATCTTCCCAGGCCAGGGATCGAATCGGCGCCCCTTGCACTGCAAGGCAGTGTCCTTACCCGCTGGACCACCAGGGGAAGCCCTGTAAGTGATTTTTTAATGGGCCCCACATTGTTTGATTTCTAACTCCTAGAAAGAAGGAAGTCATAAAACTGATAACCTCATGGCATGTAACACAGGACTGGTGTTAAGCACGAAGCTGTTAGATTAATTAATATTTTAACTGGGGAGAGGGCACTGAGATGCTAGAGTTTCAGAAAGAAGTAAGGAAGGAAATTGTTCTGAAAGTTTATCTCATAGCAAATGTGTCCACCTGAGTTATAAAGAATTAAAATAACACCTCCTATGAAGGCATAAATCTTATGTATGGGCTTTCCAGGTGGCACTAGCAGTAAAGAACCTGCCTGCCGATGCAGAAGACATGAGACAGGGCTTCAATCCCTGGGTTGGGAAGATCCCATGGAGAAGGAAATGGCAATCCATGCCAGTATTCTTTTTTTTTTTTTTTTTTTAATTTTGGCCTCTTTTATTGCTTGTTTGTTTATTTACTTTCATCCATCTTTGTTCCTTGGCCTGTGTGGACCTCCCAGTGCAGTGGCCTCTCTGGTTGCAGAGCACTGGCTCTGGGCGCATGCACCCTAAAGTGCTGGCTCCTAATTGGATGCACCAGCCCAGCTGGTCCGCAGCACGTGGCATCTTTCTGGGCCAGGGATCTAACCGGTGCCCCTTGCACTTCAAGGCAGACTCTTTACCCACTGGACCACCAGGGAAGCTCTAGGCAGTATTCTTGCCTAGAGAATCCTAGGAACAGAGGAGACTGGCAGGCTATGGTCCAAAGGATTGCAGAGAGTCAGATATGGCTGAGGGAATAACATTTCATTTCACTTTTTCTTCTCAGTGTAGACCTGCAAGGAAAAATTCTAAGATTTTTCAAGGAAAATGGTATAACAAGTGACAGAAAAGTGAGTAGTACAAGATAGAAGTGCTGTTCTTAGTCACTCCGTCGTGTTTCACCCTGCGACCTTATGGACTGTAGTCTTACCAGGCAAGAATACTGGAGTGCTTTGCCAATCTTTGCCAAAGTATCTTCCCAACCCAAAGGATCCAGTCCTGGTCTCCTCCATTTCAGGTAGATTCTTTAGCGTCCAATCCACCAGGGTGGCCCTTAAAGATCTAAATACATGGAATGTTAATATTTGTTTAAAAGGCATGGGCTGATAAAAATAAATCGGCCCTGATTTCCAACAGGTGTCCTTGACTAAGTAAGACAAAAACTGCCGATTATATGACAAAGTACTCTGTATTTAGAAAACATTTGGAGACTAAATAATAATAATAATTTAAAAGTTCTCAATCAGAGTTAGTGCTGGATATTTCCCTGTGGCCTTCTAGATCCACTCTGTGGCTCCTGGCCTCTGCTCCACCCTCTGGGAGACAGAGCTTGTGCCCCACTTTTCCTTGACTTCCTGTTCTCAGCCTCTGGCTGTCCTCAGTCTTTGGAAGGAAAGAGCAGACAATGAAGGCAGGAACTTGAATTCTGGTAAACGACCTACTCCTTCCCTTTTACCCTTGAGGCAGGTATGATGAAGGGCTCGCTACCTCGTGAGCCCCATGGTGCTTCATTCCCTTTTGGGTTTCCTTTCCTCTCTTGACATATGATACAGAAAACCTTAAGCAAAAACATAGAGCAAATTCAGTTCAATAAGGCTAGGAATTTCTGTCTGCTTTGTTCAGTGCCTAGGAAAGTATACACTCAGCCCGTACTAGGCAAATAGTATGCACTCAGCACATGCTAGCTGAATAAATTATTATATACATACATTTTTATGAAAATTACAATTGTTAAGTAAGGATAGTATTTATGATTTGTCAACACAAAAAAATAAATTTCCACGTGCATACCAAAAAACCCCAATCACATACATTTTTATCGTAGGTACTTGGGGTTTTTTGCTACAAATATATGAATACAAGGGTATTCATGAATGAGAGTGACACTGGAAGTGCCCTAATGAAAATAACTGGAGGACAGTCGCTGCTTAAGGTAGAATTTGAGCTTGTAGGCCAGAGATAGTTTATGCTTTCTCTCTCAACTCCCCCCAAATAAACTGCACACTCATACAACCCCTTCTGTAACACATGTTTATCTAGTCCTGACTGGGGGTCTGCACTGCCCGAGGGGCTGGGAGTATAATGATGAACAAACTAGACCCTACGTCTCTCCACCCTGTGGAAATGTGAATGGAGGGCATGACCATGGGGTGGCTGGATACTGAGCATCATGGGAGCCTAGGAAAGGATTCTCGGATCCTTGCCTTAAGACTCCTTAGCAGGAGAGCTAAGAGACAAGGGGCAGGCCCAGGGAGAAGGTGATTCAGGCACAGGGACAAGAGTCTGAGAACATGTCAAGAGTGAAAGCACGGCTCGCTCGGGCAACTGAAAGAGGCTCATTATGGCTGGAACCGAGTGAGAAACGGAGGTGGAGAAGTAAATAGGCCAGACCATAAAGGGAGGTGAGATTTCAAACTAGCTAAGCACTCACAGAAAAGAGAGGGAAAAGGTAAGGAAATGATTTTGAGGAAAATTGATGTTCCACATTCTCCAAAATATGAATGCAAATACACATTTTATATCTCCCAATTGGAAGGAAATTAAGGATCCCCCAAACTATGTTTGAATTGGTTTTCTAGTTGATACTCATATTCTTTGATTTGTTTAAATAACAACTATGGTAAAGCAGCCAATAGATGATGTGTTTACTATGATACAGGCAGTATTTTAAGAAACTTATACATGTGATTTTCTTTAGCAATCAAGATAACTGGATAATCACTGTTACTATCCAAAATTTACAGATAAGGAAGAAGTAAAGGGAAATTACATGTTTTGCTCAAGGTCACACAGATCAGTGGTAAAGATTTTTTTAAAAAGGAGGGAGTAGAGTAGTTGCTTTTCCTTACCTCCTATGAAGGTAGGTTGAACATGAATAATAAGAGCTATGCTGATAAGCTTGCTTTTTAACGAGACAACAAATTGTGTATGCATCTTATACCATGGCATAGAGAAAAGGCCTTGTGAATGAGTAAATTAAGATTTTATCTGTTGAAATCGATGTAATCACACACACAGCAATTAAATTGCTTTTCTAAGGGAAAATTTAACAGAATTTTTTTAAAGTGAGGGGAGCCACGGGAACTAAAAAATGAAGCTTGAATCCAAATAGATGAGGAACCAGGAAGGCAAGGCCATGTCTGGTGCCTCCACTTTCTTTACTCTGGAATAAAGTTACATTTTATATTACCCTATTAAAATGGTTCAGAATTATGCACCAGACAACCATTTGAAATTAATTTATATTATAATGTTATAATTTGAATCAAATGACTTCTAAGTCTTTAGTTTTAATACATGTGTACCATTTAATTAAAAAGAAAACAACAAAAAGTCTTTGGTTGTTTGACACCAGCAGATGGCACCCTAACAAAATAATTTGTGTGCTCTAGGTGAACTTTTTAAAGTCCCCTTATACACAAATGCTAGGAAGCTCACTGGATCTGGACAAAAAAAAAGAAATAGTCTTTTAAGTCAGACAGCTCTTATTTTGAAAGGAAAATGACAGAAATTTTTTTTTACACCAGCATTAGTGGAGAAGTAAATAGGCCAGACCATAAAGGGAGGTGAGATTTCAAACTAGCTAAGCACTCACAGAAAAGAGAGGGAAAAGGTAAGGAAATGATTTTGAGGAAAATTGATGTTCCACATTCTCCAAAATATGAATGCAAATACACATTTTATATCTCCCAATTGGAAGGAAATTAAGGATCCCCCAAACTATGTTTGAATTGGTTTTCTAGTTGATACTCATATTCTTTGATTTGTTTAAATAACAACTATGGTAAAGCAGCCAATAGATGATGTGTTTACTATGATACAGGCAGTATTTTAAGAAACTTATACATGTGATTTTCTTTAGCAATCAAGATAACTGGATAATCACTGTTACTATCCAAAATTTACNGATAAGGAAGAAGTAAAGGAAATTACATGTCTTGCTCAAGGTCACACAGATCAGTGGTAAAGATTTTTTTAAAAAGGAGGGAGTAGAGTAGTTGCTTTTCCTTACCTCCTATGAAGGTAGGTTGAACATGAATAATAAGAGCTATGCTGATAAGCTTGCTTTTTAACGAGACAACAAATTGTGTATGCATCTTATACCATGGCATAGAGAAAAGGCCTTGTGAATGAGTAAATTAAGATTTTATCTGTTGAAATCGATGTAATCACACACACAGCAATTAAATTGCTTTTCTAAGGGAAAATTTAACAGAATTTTTTTAAAGTGAGGGGAGCCACGGGAACTAAAAAATGAAGCTTGAATCCAAATAGATGAGGAACCAGGAAGGCAAGGCCATGTCTGGTGCCTCCACTTTCTTTACTCTGGAATAAAGTTACATTTTATATTACCCTATTAAAATGGTTCAGAATTATGCACCAGACAACCATTTGAAATTAATTTATATTATAATGTTATAATTTGAATCAAATGACTTCTAAGTCTTTAGTTTTAATACATGTGTACCATTTAATTAAAAAAAAGAAAACAACAAAAAAGTCTTTGGTTGTTTGACACCAGCAGATGGCACCCTAACAAAATAATTTGTG
The DNA here is from genome assembly GCA_022376925.1 of Tragulus kanchil. Taxonomy (NCBI): domain Eukaryota; kingdom Metazoa; phylum Chordata; class Mammalia; order Artiodactyla; family Tragulidae; genus Tragulus; species Tragulus kanchil. The sequence goes on from JAIOJX010000024.1 coordinate 104,810,980, forward strand.
TGCTCTAGGTGAACTTTTTAAAGTCCCCTTATACACAAATGCTAGGGAAGCTCACTGGATCTGGACATGAAGGTAGGAAAGAGAAAAACCAAAGATAATACTTGATCTTTTAAAGTCAGACAGCTCTTATTTTGAAAGGAAAATGACAGAAAGAACATTTTTCTTATCATTCTTTATTTTGTGACTACCTAGCCGGTTTGAATCATTATTGTAAGATAACCCTCTGTAAATCTACATTAAAAAAACCAAACTCTAATAGGTAACGTGATTACACAGAAAGGAATGAAACGGACTGATATATATTTTTTCCACCCCAACCCTCCAAAATGTGAAGAACCAAATATTTTTTTGGATTGCTTTGAGTGTCAGAGGTGACACTAGAATTTTGTTTTGTTTTAGAGTTTAATTGGGAAGAAACAGAAAGTCCTTGCCATAGAAACTGCTGGCTACAATATCCATGTCAACATCAGGCCTATTCAGTTTGAATTGTTCCAGGTAGGTAACTGGTATTTGAAAACCCTGTTTGCTATTCATGTGTTAACTGTTATTTTTTTAAAAGCAAATACAGGACTATCACATCAAGATCATGATAAAGCCCTCTGTCAGGGCCGAGGATCTTCCCGTTTTAGAAGGAGTCACAGTTAGTGCTATGCCCTTCTCCCTCCTCTCCTCATCCTTTGACTTAATTCCAGGTATTTGATTTGAAAAATCAACCACATTTGCTATTTGCCTATCATTTTTTTGTCTCTGAAAAGAGTAATGACCTTCGCGAGTAGCCTTTTTACTGAGCCTTCTCACCTGCCTGTTTCCGACCAAATAATTCCTTCCTCTATAAAGATGTCAGTTTATAATTAACTTTGCAAACTAATAAAGGAATCAAACTTTGGCACTGAAACTACACTGGCTGTAAGAGCAGCCCCCTCTCTAAGATGGAAACACCTGGTCTGAGGTGGTGGCATTTGAAATTACAAAATTTAAATATTATAATGTTATAATTTGAATCAAATGACTTCTAAGTCTTTAGTTTTAATACATGTGTACCATTTAATTAAAAAAGAAAACAACAAAAAAGTCTTTGGTTGTTTGACACCAGCAGATGGCACCCTAACAAAATAATTTGTGTGCTCTAGGTGAACTTTTTAAAGTCCCCTTATACACAAATGCTAGGGAAGCTCACTGGATCTGGACATGAAGGTAGGAAAGAGAAAAACCAAAGATAATACTTGATCTTTTAAAGTCAGACAGCTCTTATTTTGAAAGGAAAATGACAGAAAGAACATTTTTCTTATCATTCTTTATTTTGTGACTACCTAGCCGGTTTGAATCATTATTGTAAGATAACCCTCTGTAAATCTACATTAAAAAAACCAAACTCTAATAGGTAACGTGATTACACAGAAAGGAATGAAACGGACTGATATATATTTTTTCCACCCCAACCCTCCAAAATGTGAAGAACCAAATATTTTTTTGGATTGCTTTGAGTGTCAGAGGTGACACTAGAATTTTGTTTTGTTTTAGAGTTTAATTGGGAAGAAACAGAAAGTCCTTGCCATAGAAACTGCTGGCTACAATATCCATGTCAACATCAGGCCTATTCAGTTTGAATTGTTCCAGGTAGGTAACTGGTATTTGAAAACCCTGTTTGCTATTCATGTGTTAACTGTTATTTTTTTAAAAGCAAATACAGGACTATCACATCAAGATCATGATAAAGCCCTCTGTCAGGGCCGAGGATCTTCCCGTTTTAGAAGGAGTCACAGTTAGTGCTATGCCCTTCTCCCTCCTCTCCTCATCCTTTGACTTAATTCCAGGTATTTGATTTGAAAAATCAACCACATTTGCTATTTGCCTATCATTTTTTTGTCTCTGAAAAGAGTAATGACCTTCGCGAGTAGCCTTTTTACTGAGCCTTCTCACCTGCCTGTTTCCGACCAAATAATTCCTTCCTCTATAAAGATGTCAGTTTATAATTAACTTTGCAAACTAATAAAGGAATCAAACTTTGGCACTGAAACTACACTGGCTGTAAGAGCAGCCCCCTCTCTAAGATGGAAACACCTGGTCTGAGGTGGTGGCAGTATTCTGCAATTGTGATCCATCCATTTTCCTTGCACACTGCTGCAAAGAAGGAAGAAAGGGATGAAGAGTTGTGTAGGGCGGATTTCAGAGCGGGCACAGGAAGATGTGGTCAGTTTGTGAAGACCAGCAAGGATCTGAAAGAAGAGCTGAAGCTTCTTTATTGCTCCTCTGCCTCCTAATTCTTGCTCAAAAGGAGGATTGAAGTTAAATATATAATTCCTTCCTCTCTAAGACCTTGAATGAGAAGACAGAAAGGCTAGACCGCCCAATTAATTATTTCGAAGATAGGAGTATGTGGAGAGAAATCAGGGATTTGCTTGCTGAGAAAAAGGAATGATTCCTGGAGGGAAAGCCCTCCTAAGGGAATAAAGAAGCTTCCTTTGACCAAAGCCCTTCAAACACGTGAAACCAGCACTTGGAAGAAAAAATACCTATTGAAGAAAATGAAGCTCAGTGAATTCACAACCTGACTTGAGATGACTCAGCTGCAGATAATAATGGTTAACATTTATTGAGCGAAAGCTATGATTTGAGGACTCCTTTCAGTAAATCTTTTACATTAATTGATGAATTAATTAAATGCTTATGGTAATATATGATCTTGGTGCTATTGTGTGTATGTGTGTATACATATATATTATATATATATTAAAGCCAAGGAATCTGTGGCACAGATTTACCCAAATTCACCCAGGTGATCTGAGTCTACCTTTAAGGACTAGTTCTTACCACCCCTCCAGTAACTTTCTGTGAACCTTTTGTGAGTCCTGAATTTATTCTGGAAGAAGTCTATCCCCTACTTCTGTCACCACTCTCTGCCTAAGTCTGGAGACTATTTTTTTCATTCTGTCCACTCCCCTAGACTGGGGTTTTATACAGCCCCAAAGAAGACAAAGTTACCTTTTCTTAATTTTAGAGTGGTGGAAAGTTCTGGTTTGACAACAGAGCTCAGCATTGCCAGGTGTTTTCACTAGTGGGAAATGCGTCTCTGCTGGCCCTGCCCTGGAGCGCCTGGTCAGCAGAGCAGATCCGCCAGGGGCTGCTGAAGGGGAAAGTTTCTGCTCCTCAAGAGGGATGTCAAGGTAAGTGTGCTCTGAGAGACGGTGAGGGACACAGGGGGGAAATGAGACAGCAGGTGGGGAACTGAGCAAAGGAAACTGGTGCTTTAAACAAACACAGGAAGGCCATTTGGGAATCACTGGAAAGGAGGGGTCGGTCAGGAACCACACCAGGATCAAGTCAGTGAAGTCAGGGCTTCTTCACCTGCCACACAGAGACTGTTTTCTCACTTACGAGAGAAGGGCTATCAGTCGAGTCTCTGTTCTAGCATTCTAAGGTCAGAATCATGTCTGGGGACTCCTTGGCCAAATATCGAGTTATTGGTGCCACTTGTGAGTCAATTCCTCCACCAAATAACACTGAACGCTTCCAGTCCTACCAAGTAACTCCTTGATCAATAAAGAGCAATCTCGGGCCAATTTTCTTCACTTTTCTTTCCTTCTTGGAATGCCACTGTGGGGCTGGTTTCTGGGTCTTCTCCTTAGAGACTATCTTTCACAACTCACCTCCCATCAGCCCAACTTGTTTTCCCATTTTATCCTAAAGTACTCCAATGAGGGAAACTAATAAAAACCATGAAAGGCAGAAGTTGGGTAACGACAGTCATTAGTGTCTCTGAAGTTTTTTCCTCCTTCTGTGTATTATCACCATCAAGGCTAGGCTGATGTTTAGCAAAGAGCACCTGTCAAAACAAAAGAAGAGTTTCACAAGGAATCTGTGGCACAGATTTACCCAAATTCACCCAGGTGATCTGAGTCTACCTTTAAGGACTAGTTCTTACCACCCTCCAGTAACTTTCTGTGAACCTTTTGTGAGTCCTGAATTTATTCTGGAAGAAGTCTATCCCTACTTCTGTCACCACTCTCTGCCTAAGTCTGGAGACTATTTTTTTCATTCTGTCCACTCCCCTAGACTGGGGTTTTATACAGCCCCAAAGAAGACAAAGTTACCTTTTCTTAATTTTAGAGTGGTGGAAAGTTCTGGTTTGACAACAGAGCTCAGCATTGCCAGGTGTTTTCACTAGTGGGAAATGCGTCTCTGCTGGCCCTGCCCTGGAGCGCCTGGTCAGCAGAGCAGATCCGCCAGGGGCTGCTGAAGGGGAAAGTTTCTGCTCCTCAAGAGGGATGTCAAGGTAAGTGTGCTCTGAGAGACGGTGAGGGACACAGGGGGGAAATGAGACAGCAGGTGGGGAACTGAGCAAAGGAAACTGGTGCTTTAAACAAACACAGGAAGGCCATTTGGGAATCACTGGAAAGGAGGGGTCGGTCAGGAACCACACCAGGATCAAGTCAGTGAAGTCAGGGCTTCTTCACCTGCCACACAGAGACTGTTTTCTCACTTACGAGAGAAGGGCTATCAGTCGAGTCTCTGTTCTAGCATTCTAAGGTCAGAATCATGTCTGGGGACTCCTTGGCCAAATATCGAGTTATTGGTGCCACTTGTGAGTCAATTCCTCCACCAAATAACACTGAACGCTTCCAGTCCTACCAAGTAACTCCTTGATCAATAAAGAGCAATCTCGGGCCAATTTTCTTCACTTTTCTTTCCTTCTTGGAATGCCACTGTGGGGCTGGTTTCTGGGTCTTCTCCTTAGAGACTATCTTTCACAACTCACCTCCCATCAGCCCAACTTGTTTTCCCATTTTATCCTAAAGTACTCCAATGAGGGAAACTAATAAAAACCATGAAAGGCAGAAGTTGGGTAACGACAGTCATTAGTGTCTCTGAAGTTTTTTCCTCCTTCTGTGTATTATCACCATCAAGGCTAGGCTGATGTTTAGCAAAGAGCACCTGTCAAAACAAAAGAAGAGTTTCACACCTCGCAATTTTAAGCCCCAGGTAAGAAACTCAGCCTGGTGGATCGGCAAAAAGGAAGACAGGAAACCTGAAACTCTAAGACTTGGGAGTAGAGTTAAATGAGTTTCCTCTGGGTACCAACAGGCTTTTGTTTAACACGATTAAATCCTCTTTGTTTCATTACAGACATCAATGCGAAAACAAACAGTGTGATCAAGATAAGGGCCTGAAGCAGCATTCTGTTTCTCTTTTTCTTCTTTTTTTCTCAGAGCTATCACCACCTCTCAGTGGACAGGCTTAAAGGAACTTAACTGGCTCACAGAAAATTGATGAGCTGAGCCGAGCAGGTGTACAGGAAAGCTTTGGGCTGCAGGATGAGGGGATTGGAAAAGTGTGAAGCACTTATGTCCATGACCAGATCAAGTGATAAGAGGACAGGCTTCCTTTGCCATCTAATTAATTGTCTTTCTTTTCAAAACACAGCCTTTGATTTTGAGAAGCATTTGAAAGAGATATGATGTAGTCCTAGTGAAATACAACAAGCAACCACAAAACTCATACTGAGGCTTGAAGTAGACTATAGGAAGATGGAGAGGCAAAGAGAGAGACTTAAACTGAGTCAGTAACCAGAACCACAAGCTACTGACCAATCAGGAGACAGCAGTCAACTGAATTCTATCAAGGGTGCAGCAACATTGAAACCAGTGTGCATTTCCAAGGCAATCCTTTCCATATTATTAAATTGCTTCTCTTATTGTTAGACAACACGAACTCCTCTTCCTAAACAAAACATGGGCATTGTTAGCATAACAGCGACACAGAGCTGACAGAAGCTGGGGTCATCCATATACACATTTTAATTACCTCTTTTCAAATTAGGAACTTCTGAAGTTTTTCCTCCCTTAATTTTTAAAAAGCCCAACCTGTTTTCCCATTTTATCCTAAAGTACTCCAATGAGGGAAACTAATAAAAACCATGAAAGGCAGAAGTTGGGTAACGACAGTCATTAGTGTCTCTGAAGTTTTTTCCTCCTTCTGTGTATTATCACCATCAAGGCTAGGCTGATGTTTAGCAAAGAGCACCTGTCAAAACAAAAGAAGAGTTTCACACCTCGCAATTTTAAGCCCCAGGTAAGAAACTCAGCCTGGTGGATCGGCAAAAAGGAAGACAGGAAACCTGAAACTCTAAGACTTGGGAGTAGAGTTAAATGAGTTTCCTCTGGGTACCAACAGGCTTTTGTTTAACACGATTAAATCCTCTTTGTTTCATTACAGACATCAATGCGAAAACAAACAGTGTGATCAAGATAAGGGCCTGAAGCAGCATTCTGTTTCTCTTTTTCTTCTTTTTTTCTCAGAGCTATCACCACCTCTCAGTGGACAGGCTTAAAGGAACTTAACTGGCTCACAGAAAATTGATGAGCTGAGCCGAGCAGGTGTACAGGAAAGCTTTGGGCTGCAGGATGAGGGGATTGGAAAAGTGTGAAGCACTTATGTCCATGACCAGATCAAGTGATAAGAGGACAGGCTTCCTTTGCCATCTAATTAATTGTCTTTCTTTTCAAAACACAGCCTTTGATTTTGAGAAGCATTTGAAAGAGATATGATGTAGTCCTAGTGAAATACAACAAGCAACCACAAAACTCATACTGAGGCTTGAAGTAGACTATAGGAAGATGGAGAGGCAAAGAGAGAGACTTAAACTGAGTCAGTAACCAGAACCACAAGCTACTGACCAATCAGGAGACAGCAGTCAACTGAATTCTATCAAGGGTGCAGCAACATTGAAACCAGTGTGCATTTCCAAGGCAATCCTTTCCATATTATTAAATTGCTTCTCTTATTGTTAGACAACACGAACTCCTCTTCCTAAACAAAACATGGGCATTGTTAGCATAACAGCGACACAGAGCTGACAGAAGCTGGGGTCATCCATATACACATTTTAATTACCTCTTTTCAGTTAGGAACATCATTAGAAGTTTATTGTTACCAGCCACTATCTTGTGATCTTAATTGGCTTCCTTCACAGACAACACCACGAAGCCAGTGCAGAAGCTCTGGCAGCCTCCCAAAGATAGTGACCAGATCCGTGACACTTTACACTGATACTGTCTTCAACTGGATAACAACCATCAGTTTAAGTTTTAATGCTAGAAGTGAGGTGGAAGCTTCTTTTAACACCTGCATGCAGAGATGTTCCTGATTCCGTGGTGTTGAAAACCACCCTGAGAGGGAGCGACTTTTCACATACCTTTTCTAGAGTTACAGGGAAATTGTCTATAGGATAGGAGAGTCATTACCCATGGCTCTCTGGATACTAGTAAGGTGAAGGGGGAAAAAAAGTTTGCTTGCCAAATGGAAAAATGTGGATGTGTTGACTCACAAATTAAATCTGCGACATGGGCTATGGTTATCTGCTTGCTTCCTATTCAGAAAGTAGGCAAACACCCTTAAATTAATAGTTTTCATTAATAATGTTTGGTTTGAATCAATAATAATGATTAATTTAGCTTTCAAAGCACTTGCAATCATGTTGGGGTTAATGGCAAAACTTTGACATGATTAGGAAAAAGAGAATGGTTAAACATCTGGTCAGGTCCTGTGGCAGATGAAAGAAAGGTCTGTCTGTGAATATAGTAAGTATTTTTCGCTTGGCAAAAGGGAAAGAAATAAGTTCCGAAATTATAAATACTGGTTAACGACTGCATTGGAAAATTTTTAAAAATATGATGTAGTCCTAGTAAAAAAGTAGACTATAGGAAGATGGAGAGGCAAGAGAGAGACTTAAACTGAGTCAGTAACCAGAACCACAAGCTACTGACCAATCAGGAGACAGCAGTCAACTGAATTCTATCAAGGGTGCAGCAACATTGAAACCAGTGTGCATTTCCAAGGCAATCCTTTCCATATTATTAAATTGCTTCTCTTATTGTTAGACAACACGAACTCCTCTTCCTAAACAAAACATGGGCATTGTTAGCATAACAGCGACACAGAGCTGACAGAAGCTGGGGTCATCCATATACACATTTTAATTACCTCTTTTCAGTTAGGAACATCATTAGAAGTTTATTGTTACCAGCCACTATCTTGTGATCTTAATTGGCTTCCTTCACAGACAACACCACGAAGCCAGTGCAGAAGCTCTGGCAGCCTCCCAAAGATAGTGACCAGATCCGTGACACTTTACACTGATACTGTCTTCAACTGGATAACAACCATCAGTTTAAGTTTTAATGCTAGAAGTGAGGTGGAAGCTTCTTTTAACACCTGCATGCAGAGATGTTCCTGATTCCGTGGTGTTGAAAACCACCCTGAGAGGGAGCGACTTTTCACATACCTTTTCTAGAGTTACAGGGAAATTGTCTATAGGATAGGAGAGTCATTACCCATGGCTCTCTGGATACTAGTAAGGTGAAGGGGGACAAACAGTTTGCTTGCCAAATGGAAAAATGTGGATGTGTTGACTCACAAATTAAATCTGCGACATGGGCTATGGTTATCTGCTTGCTTCCTATTCAGAAAGTAGGCAAACACCCTTAAATTAATAGTTTTCATTAATAATGTTTGGTTTGAATCAATAATAATGATTAATTTAGCTTTCAAAGCACTTGCAATCATGTTGGGGTTAATGGCAAAACTTTGACATGATTAGGAAAAAGAGAATGGTTAAACATCTGGTCAGGTCCTGTGGCAGATGAAAGAAAGGTCTGTCTGTGAATATAGTAAGTATTTTTCGCTTGGCAAAAGGGAAAGAAATAAGTTCCGAAATTATAAATACTGAAGTTAACTCTTTAAGACTAGGCTTATGGTATCTCTGGGAACAAAGTTACTTGGATACCTTCTTATTATAGATAATTATGCTCTTGATTCCTAGCTCTTCGGACTGTTCTTCAGACATTAGTAGGAAATGAGCTCAGTCAGAAATATTCTAACTTTAGGTAGTTCTCAACATTTTTGGTAAAATGTTGAACTTCACGAATGAGAAGACAAGTGGTTTTAAAAACTACAAATATCAATGGGTTACTTATTCAGAATAATAATGTTTAGGAACCTTGTTGATAATTTCATGGTTAAGATTCGAGTAATTTTGATGTTACCAGTATATTCCTGACATTCTTTTAAAAGAAATTCTTTTTTTTTTTTATCATTTTATTGATTATTTGTGGCTGCTATGGGTCTTCAGTGCTGCACTCAGGTATTCTTTTGTTGCTGGGAGCAGGAGCAACTCTCTAGTTGTGATGCGCCGACTTTTCCTTATGGTGACTTCTCTTGTGGCAGAGCAGGGACTCCAGAGTGCATGGGCTTCGTAGTTGTGGCACCTGGACCTAGTTGCCTTGCAGAATGTGGAATCTTACTTCCCGGTCCAGGGATCAAACCCACGTCCCCTGCATTGACAGGTGCATTCTTAACCACTGGACCACCAGGGAAGTCCTTTAAAAGAGACTCTTAATCATGATCCGCAGATGTAAAGGATACACTTATTAATACAAACATCATTTCAGAAAGCCTAGTAAGTGGGTAGACATTTCTTAACAGGAATAGAATTTTCTTTGATGTGTTGACTCACAAATTAAATCTGCGACATGGGCTATGGTTATCTGCTTGCTTCCTATTCAGAAAGTAGGCAAACACCCTTAAATTAATAGTTTTCATTAATAATGTTTGGTTTGAATCAATAATAATGATTAATTTAGCTTTCAAAGCACTTGCAATCATGTTGGGGTTAATGGCAAAACTTTGACATGATTAGGAAAAAGAGAATGGTTAAACATCTGGTCAGGTCCTGTGGCAGATGAAAGAAAGGTCTGTCTGTGAATATAGTAAGTATTTTCGCTTGGCAAAAGGGAAAGAAATAAGTTCCGAAATTATAAATACTGAAGTTAACTCTTTAAGACTAGGCTTATGGTATCTCTGGGAACAAAGTTACTTGGATACCTTCTTATTATAGATAATTATGCTCTTGATTCCTAGCTCTTCGGACTGTTCTTCAGACATTAGTAGGAAATGAGCTCAGTCAGAAATATTCTAACTTTAGGTAGTTCTCAACATTTTTGGTAAAATGTTGAACTTCACGAATGAGAAGACAAGTGGTTTTAAAACTACAAATATCAATGGGTTACTTATTCAGAATAATAATGTTTAGGAACCTTGTTGATAATTTCATGGTTAAGATTCGAGTAATTTTGATGTTACCAGTATATTCCTGACATTCTTTTAAAAGAAATTCTTTTTTTTTTTTATCATTTTATTGATTATTTGTGGCTGCTATGGGTCTTCAGTGCTGCACTCAGGTATTCTTTTGTTGCTGGGAGCAGGAGCAACTCTCTAGTTGTGATGCGCCGACTTTTCCTTATGGTGACTTCTCTTGTGGCAGAGCAGGGACTCCAGAGTGCATGGGCTTCGTAGTTGTGGCACCTGGACCTAGTTGCCTTGCAGAATGTGGAATCTTACTTCCCGGTCCAGGGATCAAACCCACGTCCCCTGCATTGACAGGTGCATTCTTAACCACTGGACCACCAGGGAAGTCCTTTAAAAGAGACTCTTAATCATGATCCGCAGATGTAAAGGATACACTTATTAATACAAACATCATTTCAGAAAGCCTAGTAAGTGGGTAGACTCTTAGGAATAAAATTTTCTGTTCAGTGAATTGAGCTAGTGTAGACATTTAAATCTTTGAAAAGAGTCATCAGTCCACTTCGTTCTCTCTCTAGAATTTTGATTATCAGAAGATTAGTACATCTGCTTTCCTTCTGGACTTTACTCAACAGCAGCCTAGAATACATAGGCCATTTCCTCAGGCCTATGTATTCTGTATGTTTTAACTTTCTTTTGTGGAATTCCTGGAATAGGAAGTCATGTCATGGTTAATTTCCAGGTCATATCTATAGGTTTAAATTTTAAAATGTCCCATAAGATACAACATTGATATGTTCCTTCTACAAGTATAGCTGAATTTTCTGTGAGAATTTTGAGATTAAAAAGTTGGATGAAACATTAATATCACCATAATTATTATGAGACTGCTACATATGGTTTATATTGCACCCAGTGATAGGGGCCTTAAAAATAATTCTTCTCATTCACTACCGATTATAACCTCTTGGCAGCTCCACTTCTGTTACTGGAATGGTCATCTGCTGCCTCCAGAAAAATGAAGGGTTTCCTCCTCATCTTCCTTTTTTGTTTACCTGAGAGATTTCCTCTTTCAGGAGACATGAAAATTCGCTTTACAATCCCACTGCTTTATGGTATTGAAATAGGATGGTGAAAATACAGCTGTTTAAAATATTCTGTGTGCAAAGAGGAAATATTATTTTTAAGAAGAGTTATCAAAATCAGGGTGCCAATCACTCTTCGAAGCAGGGTAAAAATTACTTACACTTCAATATTTATATTTATATTTATTATAAGAAAAAAAGTTTTTTTTGTTGTTGGAAAGAAGGTGCCGAAAAGGGCACAGTATTAGCTAAATATTGTACCTTAGAACATCAGTCATTTCCTTCTCAATAGTACTGAAAGGGTCTAATTTATAAGTTTTTCCATCTCCCTGTTATGCTGGTTTGTAAGTTCTGACACTGCTACTGGTATGTTAATGAGAAGCTAGCGTTCCATTAAGAGAAAACCATATGCTCTGCTGCCTACTGTGAAAGAGAAAGCATGTAATGTGGCTGTTGCCTTAGTAACACATTAATTCATTTTGTCAGTGTTGGCACAGATCATTTCATTTATAAGAAAACAAGTATAATAGTTTACCACATCTATAATATTTACAGTGTTTCTGTTACAAAACAGTGACAAAATGAGTTTAAAAAATAGAGTTGGTATAATATCATTAAAATACAGAATTTGTGGTAAAAGTTTCCCTGTAAAAATGAAAAAAAATAAAGATCGGTGTAAAATTTCCTTTCACAATTCCCCTTAAAACATTTTAACACCAAACTGTTGGCTTTTTAGCATATTTGTATTATACTAATAACGTGCGTCTGCTGCAAAAAAAATTTAGTCCATGAGAAACACAAGTGCATTAACAGTTTTTAATGAATGCTAAACAAAATATTTCATACAACAGTTTTGTTAAATTACAACCATTATAAACCTAATCGTATGCTAGTGTGTTACTCATAACAAGGCTAAACATTTATCTAGTTTTATCTGTTCTTCCAGATGTTTATTAGTATTCTAGCACTCCTAAAATATTTAAATTAAGCCACTCACATTTATCTAGTTGTATTGTTCTTCCAGATGTTTAAAGATTAAGGAAAAAAGTTTCCTTTTGTTGTCATCTGCTGCCTCCAGAAAAATGAAGGGTTTCCTCCTCATCTTCCTTTTTTGTTTACCTGAGAGATTTCCTCTTTCAGGAGACATGAAAATTCGCTTTACAATCCCACTGCTTTATGGTATTGAAATAGGATGGTGAAAATACAGCTGTTTAAAATATTCTGTGTGCAAAGAGGAAATATTATTTTTAAGAAGAGTTATCAAAATCAGGGTGCCAATCACTCTTCGAAGCAGGGTAAAAATTACTTACACTTCAATATTTATATTTATATTTATTATAAGAAAAAAAGTTTTTTTTGTTGTTGGAAAGAAGGTGCCGAAAAGGGCACAGTATTAGCTAAATATTGTACCTTAGAACATCAGTCATTTCCTTCTCAATAGTACTGAAAGGGTCTAATTTATAAGTTTTTCCATCTCCCTGTTATGCTGGTTTGTAAGTTCTGACACTGCTACTGGTATGTTAATGAGAAGCTAGCGTTCCATTAAGAGAAAACCATATGCTCTGCTGCCTACTGTGAAAGAGAAAGCATGTAATGTGGCTGTTGCCTTAGTAACACATTAATTCATTTTGTCAGTGTTGGCACAGATCATTTCATTTATAAGAAAACAAGTATAATAGTTTACCACATCTATAATATTTACAGTGTTTCTGTTACAAAACAGTGACAAAATGAGTTTAAAAAATAGAGTTGGTATAATATCATTAAAATACAGAATTTGTGGTAAAAGTTTCCCTGTAAAAATGAAAAAAAATAAAGATCGGTGTAAAATTTCCTTTCACAATTCCCCTTAAAACATTTTAACACCAAACTGTTGGCTTTTTAGCATATTTGTATTATACTAATAACGTGCGTCTGCTGCAAAAAAAATTTAGTCCATGAGAAACACAAGTGCATTAACAGTTTTTAATGAATGCTAAACAAAATATTTCATACAACAGTTTTGTTAAATTACAACCATTATAAACCTAATCGTATGCTAGTGTGTTACTCATAACAAGGCTAAACATTTATCTAGTTTTATCTGTTCTTCCAGATGTTTATTAGTATTCTAGCACTCCTAAAATATTTAAATTAAGCCACTCCATTTTCTCATGTGAATGCATTTTGGGTTTTATTCACAGAAAATCTAGTCACATGTATATCTAAATAAATATAGTACACTGTATATGCTTTATGCACAAGTGATACTTAATGTGAATTGAGATAATCCAAAAGCGTGATAAAGGAGAGAAGTGATTAGAGGAAAGATAAGTTCCTGTTTATTAAAGGCTGCACCTGCAGCCGGATACCAGTTCTACCCATCCTCAGGGTATTCCACACCTGTAAACACACATTCTTAACAACAAACATTTTGCATCTGTGATGTTCACCTACCTTCTTTAACCAATAAAAAGGGACCTGCGTACAAGATAGTGAGTGACTATCATTTACCAGTTTACGTAATGATTCAGGTTTTATCTCATTTCAAAGGAAGCGTTTATACACTTACATAACTTGTGCAAATGGGTTCAGAGCACCACAGAGCTAGCCGTCTAAGTAATGAGTGGCCAATTATACTTTCAATGTTAAGAAATACCTTCCTAAAATATCAGTGTTCAGCGGGTCCATCCAAAGCCTCATGAACCATATGTGGGTGTTTCTGTTTTTGTTCTCTCGGCTGTATTCACAGCCATGCTCCAAGCTTGATGGAATTCTTTCTAATTAGAACCCAAGACCCAAGAGGACTTTTGAGAGTCTCCCTTACAGACCTGCCATGTGATCAATCTGGGAAACACTTTAGAAAATAAAACTTATGATTAGCTTTGATGAAAATGACTTTAGTTTTAACTTCATAATAATCTCTGCTTTGATATGAGTAAAATACTTTGAATGGCTACATCACCAGAAGAGAAAATATAACCAAACATGAACGTGATTTTATATGATGGGGAATTAAATGTCTCTGAAATGTAATCATATCACATTGACTCACCCAATAAAAGTAACTTAATGAAGTATTTTATCTAATTCATATGTTTTTACTTATTAGTTTGCGGTGCTTGAAAAAATAAAGCTGAAAACTTTCAAGATCCTTCTTTCAACTCAAGCCATTTCTATCAATAAAACTGGGTTGTCAGCAGTTAAATGGCACTGCATTTATGTTTTAAGTACACTAAATTATGGATAGCTTTATAATAAGACTCACTGATTAGACTTACTCTAAATAATGTGATACATATTACTATGACTTTGGTTAAATTAAAAAATTATCTTGTGGCTGATAACACCTCAAGTTTTAAAGTTCTTTGATTTTACCAGTTTGTTACTTAACCTCTTTTATTAATTAATTTGATAATTGATGTAAGGAGATTAAAGTTATGAGCTAGAAAATATACATACATAAGTATATCTATGTATATATACACACATATATTTTTCAGCATATTATGTTCTGTTGATAAATCTCATATTTTATATCTATATGACCCTATAGAATTCTCATAATTATTTCTAACATCCACATATGATATTAAGAGCAAAGAAAGCTATTGTTGAATCTGCATGACCATCAAAAAGATAAAAATTCACCAAAACATTATTATGTTTACGTATTTTATAACCTATGATTAACTTACCTATCCTTTCTTCACTGGTTCCTCAGTTGTGCTCACTTTAATATGAGTAATACAGAATGACAATTGTGAAGATCAGTTTTGTTCAAGGTCGGTTTTAGTGTTCATTTGTAAAATATATCTGAGCCTAAACAGTTCAATCTGATAAAATTGAATTACTGTGTTGCTTTATAACTGCTTACTCACAATATTATAAAATGATATAATTTTTGACCTATAAATAATATTTATTATAACCACTACTTTGAAATATACATGAGATATAATCAATATATATCAAATAAAAGTAGAGTTTTTTCAGCTTTTGAGACCCAAGACGTCTCCCTTACAGACCTGCCATGTGATCAATCTGGGAAACACTTTAGAAAATAAAACTTATGATTAGCTTTGATGAAAATGACTTTAGTTTTAACTTCATAATAATCTCTGCTTTGATATGAGTAAAATACTTTGAATGGCTACATCACCAGAAGAGAAAATATAACCAAACATGAACGTGATTTTATATGATGGGGAATTAAATGTCTCTGAAATGTAATCATATCACATTGACTCACCCAATAAAAGTAACTTAATGAAGTATTTTATCTAATTCATATGTTTTTACTTATTAGTTTGCGGTGCTTGAAAAAATAAAGCTGAAAACTTTCAAGATCCTTCTTTCAACTCAAGCCATTTCTATCAATAAAACTGGGTTGTCAGCAGTTAAATGGCACTGCATTTATGTTTTAAGTACACTAAATTATGGATAGCTTTATAATAAGACTCACTGATTAGACTTACTCTAAATAATGTGATACATATTACTATGACTTTGGTTAAATTAAAAAATTATCTTGTGGCTGATAACACCTCAAGTTTTAAAGTTCTTTGATTTTACCAGTTTGTTACTTAACCTCTTTTATTAATTAATTTGATAATTGATGTAAGGAGATTAAAGTTATGAGCTAGAAAATATACATACATAAGTATATCTATGTATATATACACACATATATTTTTCAGCATATTATGTTCTGTTGATAAATCTCATATTTTATATCTATATGACCCTATAGAATTCTCATAATTATTTCTAACATCCACATATGATATTAAGAGCAAAGAAAGCTATTGTTGAATCTGCATGACCATCAAAAAGATAAAAATTCACCAAAACATTATTATGTTTACGTATTTTATAACCTATGATTAACTTACCTATCCTTTCTTCACTGGTTCCTCAGTTGTGCTCACTTTAATATGAGTAATACAGAATGACAATTGTGAAGATCAGTTTTGTTCAAGGTCGGTTTTAGTGTTCATTTGTAAAATATATCTGAGCCTAAACAGTTCAATCTGATAAAATTGAATTACTGTGTTGCTTTATAACTGCTTACTCACAATATTATAAAATGATATAATTTTTGACCTATAAATAATATTTATTATAACCACTACTTTGAAATATACATGAGATATAATCAATATATATCAAATAAAAGTAGAGTTTTTTCAGCTTTTTGGAGTACTGTAAAGGAGACTAAATAGTAGATACATATAAAAAAATCCCTAAACTATTTTAAAAATCATACATGTCAGATAATAGATGCTTCATTAATGCTTGTTGAATAAATGAGTGAACATAAAATATGTAAGTATACTTGCATTTATGCAGACCCTCATATAATAAATGTATATGATAAATTTAAGGGCAGAGCATTTTGATTATAAGAGTGCTTAAAGTATTTGAAATTTAGTAGTAACTAATCAGGCTTAACCTTTAAATTTAATCTTTCATAGAGTAGTATTTCAGTCCAGTTTCATTCAATGTGAGTTTGCTAAGTAGTGAAGAAGGGGGAACCGAATTAATGACCTCTCAAATTCTTAAGAAATTTAAGATTTGAACAGATAAACATGCCAGTATTTGGAGAAGGATTAAATAATGTCACCTGCACATTTATGCCTTTATAATATCTATCTTTACCTTTGTTTAATGGCATATAATTCAGCAAAAAGTTGGTCAGTAGTTTCAGATGAACTCAAGTTAACAATGTAGTGAAAACTCATTTTCCCTAGGAGACGAACCATCAAAAATAAATGTCTGAACATTTATCATTCCTGAGTTGAGTAGAGCAGCACATTTATATGATATTGTACATAACATTTAGAAACTGTATATCATATATTTTATTTTAAAATTGAATTAATATAATAAGAATGCAAATTTTGATAGATATCAAAGATTTTAATCTGAGATGTAATTTGTTCTTGTTATAACTTAACCACAAAATATGTATTATACCAATATTAAACTTTAAGTAGTTGAATATAGAAAAATTGGTCTGATGCATTATGGGACTAGAGACAGAAATATGTCAGTATAAGGATAACAACAAGATTTGGGTTGTGTTGTTTTCTGGGAAAATCAAGATCCCTGTTTTAGATATGTCTGGTTCATGATCTACTTATATGAAATATTTCCTAATTAAGTGAGAAATTAAAGTTAATATATACACTGTAATATTTTTAAAAGGTCTATGTTGTATTGTTCCATTAATTAATACACTAACAATTGCTGGCTATTAGCTTATAACTATTCCAGTGATTAGTCCATTTTAAAGAATCTAGTATCCTGAGATACTATTTTCTAACGTATATGGTATAGGAGGACATATTATATAGCACATGTGGCCCAGACTTTTATGGTATAACATGTAAAGACTTTACTTAGAATTATTGTCACACTAGATAGTTACCAGCCTTCCCTGGTGGCTCAGATGGTAAAGAATTTGCCTGCAATGTAGGAGACTTGGGTTTGATCCCTGGATTGGGAAGATTCCCTGGAGAAGGGAAAGGCTCCCCACTCCAGTATCCTTGCCTGGAGAGGAATTTCATGTCTCATCCATGGGTCACAAAGAGTCGGCCATGACTGAGTGACTTTCACTTTCACTTTAGATAGTTATCTCATGTATTTTGTGGTTGACTTTAAAAGAACATCTTGGAGATAGAAATGTTTTCCAAATTGATGTAAAGACTGTTCAGACATATACCACACATTTTTTGAGTTTTGTCTCCTATTTAATTCTTGCTCAAATTGATAAGCAGCCCAACTTCATAAGCAGTGTAATATGGAAGCATAATCATGTCTGGAAGACCAGACTTTTGACTCTTGGAAACTGGTATTTCAGCAGGTTTTTCTTTTGCTTGTTGTGCCTCTTTTATCTCTTTTTTACAAAGAAAGAATTATATGCCTGCAAAAAGATTCTTGTTAAAAAAAAATCTTGTAGGGAAAAATGTAGTAAAGAAAAGTACACATTATCAAATTTTAACTGTTCTCTAGAGAATAAAATTTAGGCACTTATACGTATAGAACATTTATCGCAAACTATATCCCCATAAACTATACCTTAATTGATAAAATTAAAGAATATTTTCATAAACATATATAGTGAAACATGTTAGAACTGGACCTTTTCATCTTTAATATACTGATTCTACTTGCAGAACTTTTGCCATGATAAAATTTTCTTTTCTGTTAATTAATAAAGACAATATAAATTTTCTAAAAATTCCACTCTACTAAAGTGCTCTCAAGGCTGCTTTAATGGTCATATTTACAATTTTGTTATAATAATACTCATGGGGGGAATATGTTACCACCCAAAACAGTATATAACTAGATTTGGTGTATGAAGGATGCTAGACTCATGGCCTAATTAAAGAGTTAATCATAAAGACTTGAAAGGTGAGTTACCTGATTTGTGCAAGATTAATATTCATAAAACAACTAACTTTTTATTTATTTTCTATTTTGAAAACAGATCTCCAGTTCTTTTGCTTGATTCACTCATGCTCCAAGAGGGTGGGAATCTTGTCTTCATCTCTGTATACTTCATAGTGCCTAGTCACTGCTTGCTAAACGTTTGACAATTTGAACTGAAACCCTGTGACACGTGAGTTTGCCTTTACTTAAAAAAGATGTTGTTGCACTTTGTAGTAAAATATTTATTACATCTGGAGAAACAATTAACTTCATAGGCTAGACCTAGACAAAATGTAATTTATATTTATGCCATGTAGTAAGTCTATAAGTAATTTTGGCCATAAGTGTTTTAGTGAATTGCCAGCTTATATATCATTTTAAATAATATCCAGTTGATTGTATACTAAAAGCTTCAAGAAATACAGATGTCATGATACCTCATGCTAGAGTAGATTAATAATCAATGCTCATGCCAAATGATTTTCATGAAATTAACTTTGATGTGCTAGAATTCTTATATATATGTGTGTGCATATATTATTATTATCAGTGTTACTCAATGTACTTATACCCATCCAATTACACAGCAAAGTTTCCATTCAATTAAATATCTAGTTGTTGAGTTCCATATGTAGTTCCAGAAAGACTGAATTATTTATTCATGACTAGATTTTAAATACTACTGGAAGTTCAAAATTTTTGTCAGTTTAGTTCATTTCTAGGTATAGCTAATTAAAAATTTGTAATTATAAATTTGTAGTATTTAGTACAAATGGTTGGGATGAAGAAGTAAATAAGTCTTCACTGAAAATTATAAAACAGACTTATATTCATCTTTAATATACTGATTCTACTTGCAGAACTTTTGCCATGATAAAATTTTCTTTTCTGTTAATTAATAAAGACAATATAAATTTTCTAAAAATTCCACTCTACTAAAGTGCTCTCAAGGCTGCTTTAATGGTCATATTTACAATTTTGTTATAATAATACTCATGGGGGGAATATGTTACCACCCAAAACAGTATATAACTAGATTTGGTGTATGAAGGATGCTAGACTCATGGCCTAATTAAAGAGTTAATCATAAAGACTTGAAAGGTGAGTTACCTGATTTGTGCAAGATTAATATTCATAAAACAACTAACTTTTTATTTATTTTCTATTTTGAAAACAGATCTCCAGTTCTTTTGCTTGATTCACTCATGCTCCAAGAGGGTGGGAATCTTGTCTTCATCTCTGTATACTTCATAGTGCCTAGTCACTGCTTGCTAAACGTTTGACAATTTGAACTGAAACCCTGTGACACGTGAGTTTGCCTTTACTTAAAAAAGATGTTGTTGCACTTTGTAGTAAAATATTTATTACATCTGGAGAAACAATTAACTTCATAGGCTAGACCTAGACAAAATGTAATTTATATTTATGCCATGTAGTAAGTCTATAAGTAATTTTGGCCATAAGTGTTTTAGTGAATTGCCAGCTTATATATCATTTTAAATAATATCCAGTTGATTGTATACTAAAAGCTTCAAGAAATACAGATGTCATGATACCTCATGCTAGAGTAGATTAATAATCAATGCTCATGCCAAATGATTTTCATGAAATTAACTTTGATGTGCTAGAATTCTTATATATATGTGTGTGCATATATTATTATTATCAGTGTTACTCAATGTACTTATACCCATCCAATTACACAGCAAAGTTTCCATTCAATTAAATATCTAGTTGTTGAGTTCCATATGTAGTTCCAGAAAGACTGAATTATTTATTCATGACTAGATTTTAAATACTACTGGAAGTTCAAAATTTTTGTCAGTTTAGTTCATTTCTAGGTATAGCTAATTAAAAATTTGTAATTATAAATTTGTAGTATTTAGTACAAATGGTTGGGATGAAGAAGTAAATAAGTCTTCACTGAAAATTATAAAACAGACTTATTTTTCTTTCACTCTATTTAATGTTTCTTATCCTGTTATTAAGCCCACCATACATTTGCATTGAATATAACAACGTATAGGTTAACAGTGATTCACTGAGATTATATGTTTGATGAAGTTATATGTAAGCTTGCAGTTAAAACACAGTATCACCATAAAAATTTTAGGCTTTATCAGGATGCTAATGGGGCAAATACTTACCATTTCAGCTTTGGTATTTTAGAGAGACCAAAATAATTATAAACTAAAGTTTGAAAAGTAGATTTCTGGGATTTCAATATTATCATTGAAATTACATTATCATGAAGAAAGGGAATAGGCAAAAGCTGAGAGAAAGAGACAAGGAAGGAGAAAGGGGGATGGATAAGGAAGGAAGTTGAATGAGAAAAAGGAGATGAAGTGGGGAAATAGAGTCTCTGAGGAAATTTTCCTAAATTACTGAACAAAAGTTGTAATAGAAAAGAGAAAATTTATGTATGTGTCTGTGATAGAAAGGAGTTAACTAAAGGCAAGTTAGGTTATGTGTTTAAAATCAGAGGGAAGGATGAGGGGCAAGAATTCTTCTTATCCTCAGAGGAGATGGAGAGAATACATGAGGCAGATAAGGGCCAACAGGTGGCACCCATGGACTGAGACAGTTGAGGGGCTTGGGAAGTGTAGCTGGTCAACTTGTACTTGGGAAAAAGAGAAAAAGACTGAAACTATTACAGGGACACATGTTCATCCTGAAAACAGATTAAACACAGAATGGTTTCTCTAGTTGAATGAAAAATGGGGAATTAAATTCATTCGATAGATAATCACTGAAGCACCAACTAGATGCCAACTACTGTTCCAGGCTCTGGAAGTTATGATGAGCAGATAGACATGGCCTCATGGAGTTTCTATTTCTAACGAGGCCAATAACCAGTACTTATCAACACATCACCAAACGAGCATTTATGTGTAATGGATGGTAAGTTGTTTGGACCCAGGAGTATGTTGATAACACAGATGCTATATGTGTCCTGGTGGTGGCATTACTTCTCTGTGGAAGCGATGTTTGAGCTGAGCTGGGAGCAGAAGGCAGGTGAACAAAATTAGGCAGAAGATGGTAGAGGAAAAATTTCCAGGGAGAATGCTGAAACAGGAAAGAAATGAATGTATTTGGGGTACTAGATTAAGACCAGAGTGACCCAGAATTTGCTGAGAGGATTGGTTAGACACGAGATTGGAGAAGTAGGTAAGGAGGATCAGGCAGAGGTTTTATGCAATGTTAGGGTTCTGTGTGTCATGGAATGGTGGAAATTGCCAGACTGATATATAATTTTGATCATAGTTGTGGTTTCAGAATATCACCCTGTGATGTGGAGAAGGAATTTGGAGCCTGCTTTTGGAGTGAAAGATAGAAGGGGTGGTAACAGGGGAGCAGAGTGGAATTAGGAATACTGTTTTGTAGGCTCTTGGAGTAAAAGAGGAAAGATGATGGTGTCTTTGAGTAGGGTGGTAATGGTAAAGGTGAAAAGGAGAGACAGGATTTAAGATATATTTAGAAAATAAAATTTACAAGAATGGCATTACATTGGGTATGGGAAGTGAGGAAGAAAAGGATGTCAGAGGCTACTTTTGAGATGAGGGAACCTAAGGTATCATCATTGTTGTTCAGTCACTCAGTCGTGTCTGAGTCTTTGCTGCCTCATGGACTGCAGCACGTCAGGCTTCCCTGTCCTTCCCATCTGCTGGAGTGTGCTCAGACGCATGTCCATTGAGTTGGTGATGTCATCCAACCACCTCATCCTCTAGCTAACAGTTATTTTCTCACATTATCTTGCACTCTGGTATGAAACTCATACATGATTTAAAAATTTTAAAAAACATGATTACTTGCAGTCCATGGTAGTCACTCAGTTGTGTCTGACTCTTTGTGATTCCATGAACTGTGGCCTGCCAAATTCCTCTGTCCATGGAATTCTCCAGGCAGGAATACTGGAGTGGGTATGAAACCTGGGTCTCCTGCCTAGTAGGCAGATTCTTGACTGTCTGAGTTGTGAGGGAAATCTGATTATTTGCAGGAGGTCCCCAAATAGAAAATCACATTGGATTGGTAGCTCTGGAATCATGTCCTTTTCTAAACTCTGGGTGATTACGTATTCTATTGCTCCTAAGGTTTTCTTCCTAAAGGTAAGAATGACAAGCATCCCTGTTCCCTGCTTTTTCCTCTGACATTCTGTTGTCCAGGGTACTGCAATTCCATCACAGATCATTGACTTTTATTCTTTACAACCAGTCACCAGTTGGTTATGGTAAGATTCAATAAGTTCAGTGTTGTATCAGCATCAAGAAAATTAGGGTTCTGTGGGGTGAAATGGAATGGTGGAAATTTGCCAGACCTGATATATAATTTTGATCATAGTTGTGGTTTCAGAATATCACCCTGTGATGTGGAGAAGGAATTTGGAGCCTGCTTTTGGAGTGAAAGATAGAAGGGTGGTAACAGGGGAGCAGAGTGGAATTAGGAATACTGTTTTGTAGGCTCTTGGAGTAAAAGAGGAAAGATGATGGTGTCTTTGAGTAGGGTGGTAATGGTAAAGGTGAAAAGGAGAGACAGGATTTAAGATATATTTAGAAAATAAAATTTACAAGAATGGCATTACATTGGGTATGGGAAGTGAGGAAGAAAAGGATGTCAGAGGCTACTTTTGAGATGAGGGAACCTAAGGTATCATCATTGTTGTTCAGTCACTCAGTCGTGTCTGAGTCTTTGCTGCCTCATGGACTGCAGCACGTCAGGCTTCCCTGTCCTTCCCATCTGCTGGAGTGTGCTCAGACGCATGTCCATTGAGTTGGTGATGTCATCCAACCACCTCATCCTCTAGCTAACAGTTATTTTCTCACATTATCTTGCACTCTGGTATGAAACTCATACATGATTTAAAAATTTTAAAAAACATGATTACTTGCAGTCCATGGTAGTCACTCAGTTGTGTCTGACTCTTTGTGATTCCATGAACTGTGGCCTGCCAAATTCCTCTGTCCATGGAATTCTCCAGGCAGGAATACTGGAGTGGGTATGAAACCTGGGTCTCCTGCCTAGTAGGCAGATTCTTGACTGTCTGAGTTGTGAGGGAAATCTGATTATTTGCAGGAGGTCCCCAAATAGAAAATCACATTGGATTGGTAGCTCTGGAATCATGTCCTTTTCTAAACTCTGGGTGATTACGTATTCTATTGCTCCTAAGGTTTTCTTCCTAAAGGTAAGAATGACAAGCATCCCTGTTCCCTGCTTTTTCCTCTGACATTCTGTTGTCCAGGGTACTGCAATTCCATCACAGATCATTGACTTTTATTCTTTACAACCAGTCACCAGTTGGTTATGGTAAGATTCAATAAGTTCAGTGTTGTATCAGCATCAAGAAAAACAGCTGTGGCTCTTTGCTATTTATTCTGATTTTACTATCAAAATAACATAATTTAAATAAATTGTTTAAGTTGACAATAAAAGTATAAATAGATTTCACATTATTGAATTTTCTTATTCTCTCTTGTTATAAGCATGCCATATAAGATTATACTATTTTGAAATTTAAAGGATAAGGGATTAGCAGATATTGATATATGGTTATCTAAATAAAGACGCTTAATAATGGTAAATTGTGTTTTCTCTGGAGTTCACAACACACATTTGAGCTTTTTTCTAGTAAGTGTTTTTGTTCACTCACTAAGTTGTGTCTTACTCCTTGTGACCCTAAGGACTGCAACACTTCAGGCTTTCCTGTCCTTTACGATTTCCTGGAGGTTGTTCACACTCATGTCCATTGAATCAGTGCTACCATCAAACCATCTTATCTTCTGTTTTCCCCTTCTAGCATCAGGGTCTTTTCCAATGAGTCAGCTCTTTGCATCAGGTGCCCAAGTATTGGATCTGCAGCTTCAGTCTTTCCAATGAATATTCAGGATTGATTTCCTTTTGGAATGACTGGTTTGATCTCCTTGCTGTTCAAGGGACTCTCAAGAGTCTCTATAATTTTTAAGCTTCTTCTCAGGACAAGGAAATTGATCTCATATAAATCTCACTAAAACCCTATGAGGTAGGTTATTCTTATTCCCATCTTTGAGAACAAGAAACAGATTTTTAAAATGAAGTAATTTGCCCTAATCTCATTTCAGAGTTTTATGTTATGTCATATACTTAAGAAATATCATTTTTTAAAACTGGAGTGGACTGATATACCTGGGTCTCCTGCCTAGTAGGCAGATTCTTGACTGTCTGAGTTGTGAGGGAAATCTGATTATTTGCAGGAGGTCCCCAAATAGAAAATCACATTGGATTGGTAGCTCTGGAATCATGTCCTTTTCTAAACTCTGGGTGATTACGTATTCTATTGCTCCTAAGGTTTTCTTCCTAAAGGTAAGAATGACAAGCATCCCTGTTCCCTGCTTTTTCCTCTGACATTCTGTTGTCCAGGGTACTGCAATTCCATCACAGATCATTGACTTTTATTCTTTACAACCAGTCACCAGTTGGTTATGGTAAGATTCAATAAGTTCAGTGTTGTATCAGCATCAAGAAAAACAGCTGTGGCTCTTTGCTATTTATTCTGATTTTACTATCAAAATAACATAATTTAAATAAATTGTTTAAGTTGACAATAAAAGTATAAATAGATTTCACATTATTGAATTTTCTTATTCTCTCTTGTTATAAGCATGCCATATAAGATTATACTATTTTGAAATTTAAAGGATAAGGGATTAGCAGATATTGATATATGGTTATCTAAATAAAGACGCTTAATAATGGTAAATTGTGTTTTCTCTGGAGTTCACAACACACATTTGAGCTTTTTCTAGTAAGTGTTTTTGTTCACTCACTAAGTTGTGTCTTACTCCTTGTGACCCTAAGGACTGCAACACTTCAGGCTTTCCTGTCCTTTACGATTTCCTGGAGGTTGTTCACACTCATGTCCATTGAATCAGTGCTACCATCAAACCATCTTATCTTCTGTTTTCCCCTTCTAGCATCAGGGTCTTTTCCAATGAGTCAGCTCTTTGCATCAGGTGCCCAAGTATTGGATCTGCAGCTTCAGTCTTTCCAATGAATATTCAGGATTGATTTCCTTTTGGAATGACTGGTTTGATCTCCTTGCTGTTCAAGGGACTCTCAAGAGTCTCTATAATTTTTAAGCTTCTTCTCAGGACAAGGAAATTGATCTCATATAAATCTCACTAAAACCCTATGAGGTAGGTTATTCTTATTCCCATCTTTGAGAACAAGAAACAGATTTTTTAAAAATGAAGTAATTTGCCCTAATCTCATTTCAGAGTTTTATGTTATGTCATATACTTAAGAAATATCATCTTTATATCTTTATTGAAAACCTTTGTGGAATGAATCTTAGAAAGAGCACACATTCTTTTTGTGATTTGAAATCTTGGTCCAAAACAAATTTTTAGAAATAAATTTTGAGAAGTACCCATCACTTGCTCTTTGAAAAGCTTTTGCTGTCATGTTACTTTGGAATACAGACATATGTAAAGCCCTGGAAGTCATATGTTGACCCACGGGTCATACAGCAATGCACATACTTTTGTCTCTGGGCAAGTCATTCAACTGCTTTAACCATGAATTGTTTCATTTCATTTCCAAATATGAATAGGAAAATTTGCTTCTAGGATATCCAGAATGACCAAAAATATAAAATACAATTGGTTAAAAATGATGAATAATTTATGAAAGAACGATTCCAACCAATTTAATATATTTATTATCTTTTAGCTGTCACATTGGGAAAGGTGCCATGACCCTAAATACTCTCAATAAAAGATTAGAAAAGTATTTTTTCATAACATCTAGAATTCAATTAATATGCATATCAAAGTAGAATATAGTAAAATAGTCATAGCTTTTTGAAAAAAAGATATGTTAATTTGATCAGATAAAATATAAAATATTTTTATCACAACATTTATAGCTTGGATATATTAAATTATTTTAGAAAAAAAACTAAATAAAATAAATAGCGAACAAGGCAGTTGCATTTTTGGAGACTGTCACAAGAGGGCATTTATGGATTAACTCAGTAAAATGCTCTATATTTGAAAACACTGAAACGCATTTCCAACTTCCAGAAGGTAACTAAGAATAATTAATTAATAAAGCAAAAATTAGAGTCTCTAAAATTTTTATTTTTTATTAGTTCTGTTCTAGGGAATTGGCTGTTCTTTTTCAGGTGTCTATCAAATGAAATGTGGTATGTTTTCAAGATGTTAGATCCTAGTATTGTTTTCCAGGACAAGGAGAACTCTAGATCTCTATTTTTAAGCTTCTTCTCAGGACAAGGAAATTGATCTCATATAAATCTCACTAAAACCCTATGAGGTAGGTTATTCTTATTCCCATCTTTGAGAACAAGAAACAGATTTTTTAAAAATGAAGTAATTTGCCCTAATCTCATTTCAGAGTTTTATGTTATGTCATATACTTAAGAAATATCATCTTTATATCTTTATTGAAAACCTTTGTGGAATGAATCTTAGAAAGAGCACACATTCTTTTTGTGATTTGAAATCTTGGTCCAAAACAAATTTTTAGAAATAAATTTTGAGAAGTACCCATCACTTGCTCTTTGAAAAGCTTTTGCTGTCATGTTACTTTGGAATACAGACATATGTAAAGCCCTGGAAGTCATATGTTGACCCACGGGTCATACAGCAATGCACATACTTTTGTCTCTGGGCAAGTCATTCAACTGCTTTAACCATGAATTGTTTCATTTCATTTCCAAATATGAATAGGAAAATTTGCTTCTAGGATATCCAGAATGACCAAAAATATAAAATACAATTGGTTAAAAATGATGAATAATTTATGAAAGAACGATTCCAACCAATTTAATATATTTATTATCTTTTAGCTGTCACATTGGGAAAGGTGCCATGACCCTAAATACTCTCAATAAAAGATTAGAAAAGTATTTTTTCATAACATCTAGAATTCTCTTACTATGCATATCAAAGTAGAATATAGTCAAATAGTCATAGCTTGTTGAAAAAGAGATATGTTAATTTGATCAGATAAAATATAAAATATTTTTATCACAACATTTATAGCTTGGATATATTAAATTATTTTAGAAAAAAAACTAAATAAAATAAATAGCGAACAAGGCAGTTGCATTTTTGGAGACTGTCACAAGAGGGCATTTATGGATTAACTCAGTAAAATGCTCTATATTTGAAAACACTGAAACGCATTTCCAACTTCCAGAAGGTAACTAAGAATAATTAATTAATAAAGCAAAAATTAGAGTCTCTAAAATTTTTATTTTTTATTAGTTCTGTTCTAGGGAATTGGCTGTTCTTTTTCAGGTGTCTATCAAATGAAATGTGGTATGTTTTCAAAATGTTAGATCCTAGTAACTCATTTCTCCAAAGTATTCAGGTCCTAAAAATATTGTATTAACTAAAAAAAGGAAGAAAATCCATGCATGTTTTGTTTCTAGCATTTGTTTGTATACTATTATAAAACAAATATGTAAAATAAATCCTATTACTGCAACTGATAAAAGGTAATTATGTTTTTAAAACATGATTTTATCTTTTGTGCGGAAAAACAAGCTAATTAATATTCCTAAGTATTTTGAAAACAGGTGTCATTTAGACAATACAAGCACAAATGCCTTAATAAAGTAATGAAAAGCTTGGTTTCATTAGGAAAGAGGTAAAGTAAATTTCTAGAAGGAGAGTGTTTGGGGGCCCAGTTAAGCGGGGAGAAAAAAACAAACTGAAATAAATGTTAAAGTATTTTTACTCATGAGATCCTAAGCTCTTCAAAAGCAAGGTCTTTGACATCTTCATCTTTGTCATCCCAGCCCAGGATGGTGCTGAGCATACAGTAGGTACTCAATGGATACAGCTAACTGAATAAATAAAAGAATGTCTTTAATTGAGGATATTTTAGAAGTGGCAGGGCGAAGGAGAATTTTCAGTGATTATTAATTAAATTAATGACTTTTTTATTGCATTAATTGATGTCAAACCTTCAAATACAATGGGAAAACTTCATCCAATCACCTGGGGTTTCCAAATAACTACAGAGTTGGTGCCATATAAACAAAACATCAGGAGAGCTAATGTGATGATTGGTGTATTTTCAATTGGCAAGAACAAAGAAGTTGTGAATACTGGAGCAACAATGTATGTAATAAGACCTGGGAATCCTAGAGCTATAAATATCTTCATTATCATTCAGTATATCCCAATCATAGTCAGTTATATCATGAAGAATCACTGTAAGGTTTACCCAATTGCTCTAATATTTTGTAATATTTTTTTATTCATCAGAGACCTGTAATGGGCTATAAGAATGTTTAATAAACATTATAAAGCAAAAATTAGAGTCTCTAAAATTTTTATTTTTTATTAGTTCTGTTCTAGGGAATTGGCTGTTCTTTTTCAGGTGTCTATCAAATGAAATGTGGTATGTTTTCAAAATGTTAGATCCTAGTAACTCATTTCTCCAAAGTATTCAGGTCCTAAAAATATTGTATTAACTAAAAAAAGGAAGAAAATCCATGCATGTTTTGTTTCTAGCATTTGTTTGTATACTATTATAAAACAAATATGTAAAATAAATCCTATTACTGCAACTGATAAAAGGTAATTATGTTTTTAAAACATGATTTTATCTTTTGTGCGGAAAAACAAGCTAATTAATATTCCTAAGTATTTTGAAAACAGGTGTCATTTAGACAATACAAGCACAAATGCCTTAATAAAGTAATGAAAAGCTTGGTTTCATTAGGAAAGAGGTAAAGTAAATTTCTAGAAGGAGAGTGTTTGGGGGCCCAGTTAAGCGGGGAGAAAAAAACAAACTGAAATAAATGTTAAAGTATTTTTACTCATGAGATCCTAAGCTCTTCAAAAGCAAGGTCTTTGACATCTTCATCTTTGTCATCCCAGCCCAGGATGGTGCTGAGCATACAGTAGGTACTCAATGGATACAGCTAACTGAATAAATAAAAGAATGTCTTTAATTGAGGATATTTTAGAAGTGGCAGGGCGAAGGAGAATTTTCAGTGATTATTAATTAAATTAATGACTTTTTTATTGCATTAATTGATGTCAAACCTTCAAATACAATGGGAAAACTTCATCCAATCACCTGGGGTTTCCAAATAACTACAGAGTTGGTGCCATATAAACAAAACATCAGGAGAGCTAATGTGATGATTGGTGTATTTTCAATTGGCAAGAACAAAGAAGTTGTGAATACTGGAGCAACAATGTATGTAATAAGACCTGGGAATCCTAGAGCTATAAATATCTTCATTATCATTCAGTATATCCCAATCATAGTCAGTTATATCATGAAGAATCACTGTAAGGTTTACCCAATTGCTCTAATATTTTGTAATATTTTTTTTTTATTCATCAGAGACCTGTAATGGGCTATAAGAATGTTTAATAAACATTATATAGCATTAGATAATCCTTGTTATCATATGATTTTATATAGTTTCAATCAAAAGTAAAGAAATGTGACATTTTAGATAACCTACAGTCATATTACAGATAAACATACAATTTCCTTTAGGCATTTTGCCATAATTAAAACAAATTTCAGATTTGTTTCCCTATACTTACACCAAGGCACAAGCTTTCAAAAGCCATTTTTATTATACCATACTCAGGGAGGACAATGAAGTAAGGAGAAACAAGTCTTATTGTTTATTTGAGTTAATAGCCCTGGCTTTCGAATGCAACTCCAGTGGTTATTTGAAATTTTTTTATCTTAAGTCTGTTTTTTATCTGTAAGATTGGATAATGTCACCTACTTAACCATAAGTTGTACAATTGTAGGTAGTAAGTTTTAGCACTATAGGTAGTAAGTATTAATATGTACAAACTGCCAGCTAGACAGAAGGTAGTCAGTAAATGCCAGCCTTTTATGATCATAGATTTCAGAAGCCCTGTCAAGAAATTTGAGATCATGGCATGTACAGAAATGATCACAAAATATCCCATGTGCGCCTTTGTATTTCTTAGACGTCTTTAGACGATGAAACTAGTTCTGACCAGTTGGCTATGAGGGGATGGTGTGTGTCACTTTTTGGCTGAGATAATGTAAAGCCGTGTGCCCCCTCCATCAACATCGTCCCTTACCACGGTGCCTGTGAAGACTTGTTCTGAGGTTCAGGTGGTGCTCAGCATAAAAAGACCTCCGTCAGCTGGGGTGCTGAGTGACTGATGCAGCAGAACCTTGGCGCGCCAGTGTTGGACCTGAGAAAGATCTTACATTTTTGTGTTACACCATTGATATTTAGAGCTTAAATTATCAGTGTAACATAATTAATCATCTGATTTAATCCAAACACTTCATTTTATTAATAAGGATATTGAAGAATAGCAAAGTCAGTTTGTGTAACAACCAAGACTAGACTTCAAAATTTAAGTGAATAATAGACATCGTGGGTCCTTTCTTAAGTTGTATCTTACGTATCACAAAACACTTTAAGTTCCTCTGTATAAATATGCCTAAGGTAAACTTCTCCACTGAAACTGATGTCTCAAGTGTTTTTCCTATCATATTTTTTTTTCTTTTCATCCCCATTCAATATAAAGTTCTTCTTATCAGGTCAGATAATCTTCTGGGGGGAAAACTTCCTGATTTTGTCTTCAGCTCTATTCACATATCATGATTGTTTCTATGCTTTATGCTGTGGTCCAGATTTCAAATCCAGCTTATTAGGACATGTTTGGAACCAGAAGTTCTTTTCCCAGATATTTTTCTCTGACTAATCATTGACTGACTTTGAAAAAAATTTAAATATGACTTTAAAGTATTTTAAGTTCTAAACTAAATCAGTCAGGTACTACATTCTTAAAAGATTTTTCTATGTCGTTTTCTCTTAATAGAACTTTTTTTTGTGATATAGGTGTAGTCTGAAATTTCTGGTTATTATTTAAATTTGTTTTTCCACTGTTTGATTACTCTTGAAAGGATTGACTCATTTCTGTCATCATAGTACAGTGATGAGAAGTGGGTTATTTAAATCTCTGTTTCTTATACTTATTTACTTTATCCTCTGTCCTCTTTATTCCCTTGGCCAATAATTTGAGAGATTAAAAGCAGTCTTCTGAGTGTTTTATGGAAGTAGGAATGGCTGTTAACAATGAAAATCTTATTTCAGGACATATATATTTAAGACAAAGCAGTGTCGATGAAACTAGTTCTGACCAGTTGGCTATGAGGGATGGTGTGTGTCACTTTTGGCTGAGATAATGTAAAGCCGTGTGCCCTCCATCAACATCGTCCCTTACCACGGTGCCTGTGAAGACTTGTTCTGAGGTTCAGGTGGTGCTCAGCATAAAAAGACCTCCGTCAGCTGGGGTGCTGAGTGACTGATGCAGCAGAACCTTGGCGCGCCAGTGTTGGACCTGAGAAAGATCTTACATTTTTGTGTTACACCATTGATATTTAGAGCTTAAATTATCAGTGTAACATAATTAATCATCTGATTTAATCCAAACACTTCATTTTATTAATAAGGATATTGAAGAATAGCAAAGTCAGTTTGTGTAACAACCAAGACTAGACTTCAAAATTTAAGTGAATAATAGACATCGTGGGTCCTTTCTTAAGTTGTATCTTACGTATCACAAAACACTTTAAGTTCCTCTGTATAAATATGCCTAAGGTAAACTTCTCCACTGAAACTGATGTCTCAAGTGTTTTTCCTATCATATTTTTTTTTCTTTTCATCCCCATTCAATATAAAGTTCTTCTTATCAGGTCAGATAATCTTCTGGGGGGAAAACTTCCTGATTTTGTCTTCAGCTCTATTCACATATCATGATTGTTTCTATGCTTTATGCTGTGGTCCAGATTTCAAATCCAGCTTATTAGGACATGTTTGGAACCAGAAGTTCTTTTCCCAGATATTTTTCTCTGACTAATCATTGACTGACTTTGAAAAAAATTTAAATATGACTTTAAAGTATTTTAAGTTCTAAACTAAATCAGTCAGGTACTACATTCTTAAAAGATTTTTCTATGTCGTTTTCTCTTAATAGAACTTTTTTTTGTGATATAGGTGTAGTCTGAAATTTCTGGTTATTATTTAAATTTGTTTTTCCACTGTTTGATTACTCTTGAAAGGATTGACTCATTTCTGTCATCATAGTACAGTGATGAGAAGTGGGTTATTTAAATCTCTGTTTCTTATACTTATTTACTTTATCCTCTGTCCTCTTTATTCCCTTGGCCAATAATTTGAGAGATTAAAAGCAGTCTTCTGAGTGTTTTATGGAAGTAGGAATGGCTGTTAACAATGAAAATCTAAAAACAAAATAACTTTTCAGGACATATATATTTAAGACAAAAGCAGGTGTAGAGGGCCTGGTCAAAAAGAAAGATTGGGTAGTCAAATAACTAGAAGTGTGGACAAAAACAGGTTTTAGGAATCATAGGGTAGTTTCAAAAAAGAGATAATGAACATCACATGAGTCTGAGAGATAAAGATTAATAGTTGAGGAAAGGTATCTGTCTTGGATGTTAAAGGCATCTTTGGTAGATTTTGAATGAGGTCATTCTTTTTTTAATTTAATTTTATTTATTTATTTTGGCTCTTCTGGGTTTTCACTGCTGCTGCAGGCTCTTCTGTAGTTGCAGGGAGTGGGGGCTAGTCTCTAGTTGAGGTGAGCAGGCTTCTCACTGCAGTGACTTCTCTTGTTGTGGGACTCAGGCTCTAGGGCTCACAGGCTTCAGTAGTTGTGTCAGTGGGCTCAATAGTTGCACATTTGAGGCTCTAGAGCACAGGCTCCATAGTTGTGGCTCACGGGCTTAGTTGCTCTGCAGCATGCGGAATCTTCCTGGGCCAGGGATTGAACTGGTGCCCCTTGCACTGCAAGGCAGACTCTTTACCCACTGGACCACCAGGGCAGCCCTGAACGAGGTCATTCTTAAACTTCTTTTTCTCTCTGTAGCCAAGATATGTAACCACTCCCATTAGCACCAATGCACTGTCCTAGCAGGAGATGATCAAAAGCAGTATCTTGTATCTGAATTTCATGGTAGGATATGAGTAGTTTAAAAACACTCCAGGTTATTCAGATCTACTGCCCCAGATGGCCAAGAAAATTTTTCTACCCTGATAAGAGTCATTGTTCTAAAGTAGTTCCCTCAAAGTGCGCTGTGGGCAGTCCAGAGGGTAGCAGGTATAGCTTTTGGGTCTTTGGAGTTCACCAGGAAAAAATGTTAAGTTCTATGTTTCCATTTTAGTTGAAAATCTAAAAAACAGTATAAACATATTGGATTATTGAATATCTGCTTGCTACATAGGGCTCATGTTTGCATCTAAACTACTTTTTTTGTCAGGAAGTAAAGGACAGGTGTCATCTCCATCTAAGTCTGCTGTGCTGATGATAGTTCCATAGTACCTAAAGGGGACATGTTGAGGGGGATTAGTTTGACAGACAGAGTAGAGGCATCTGAGCTCAGCAGTGGCCGAGCTGGGGCAGGTCACTCCATATGCATCCTGGGAGCTATATTGTGTGGTTTCTGCCATTGTTCACATTAGTCCTTAGCAAAACTACTGTAATACTAAATCTAAAGAGCTTAATGAGAAACTCTTCTGTTTCTCCTCATTACACTAATTGGATCACATAGTCATTTAACATAACATTCAAACAATATAGCAGTACTATATCTATCTTAAACAAAGAAGACTTCTCAAGGGACAGCTAATTAAAAAAGCTATTTATTTATTTTGGCTCTTCTGGGTTTTCACTGCTGCTGCAGGCTCTTCTGTAGTTGCAGGGAGTGGGGGCTAGTCTCTAGTTGAGGTGAGCAGGCTTCTCACTGCAGTGACTTCTCTTGTTGTGGGACTCAGGCTCTAGGGCTCACAGGCTTCAGTAGTTGTGTCAGTGGGCTCAATAGTTGCACATTTGAGGCTCTAGAGCACAGGCTCCATAGTTGTGGCTCACGGGCTTAGTTGCTCTGCAGCATGCGGAATCTTCCTGGGCCAGGGATTGAACTGGTGCCCCTTGCACTGCAAGGCAGACTCTTTACCCACTGGACCACCAGGGCAGCCCTGAACGAGGTCATTCTTAAACTTCTTTTTCTCTCTGTAGCCAAGATATGTAACCACTCCCATTAGCACCAATGCACTGTCCTAGCAGGAGATGATCAAAAGCAGTATCTTGTATCTGAATTTCATGGTAGGATATGAGTAGTTTAAAAACACTCCAGGTTATTCAGATCTACTGCCCCAGATGGCCAAGAAAATTTTTCTACCCTGATAAGAGTCATTGTTCTAAAGTAGTTCCCTCAAAGTGCGCTGTGGGCAGTCCAGAGGGTAGCAGGTATAGCTTTTGGGTCTTTGGAGTTCACCAGGAAAAAATGTTAAGTTCTATGTTTCCATTTTAGTTGAAAATCTAAAAAACAGTATAAACATATTGGATTATTGAATATCTGCTTGCTACATAGGGCTCATGTTTGCATCTAAACTACTTTTTTTTTGTCAGGAAGTAAAGGACAGGTGTCATCTCCATCTAAGTCTGCTGTGCTGATGATAGTTCCATAGTACCTAAAGGGGACATGTTGAGGGGGATTAGTTTGACAGACAGAGTAGAGGCATCTGAGCTCAGCAGTGGCCGAGCTGGGGCAGGTCACTCCATATGCATCCTGGGAGCTATATTGTGTGGTTTCTGCCATTGTTCACATTAGTCCTTAGCAAAACTACTGTAATACTAAATCTAAAGAGCTTAATGAGAAACTCTTCTGTTTCTCCTCATTACACTAATTGGATCACATAGTCATTTAACATAACATTCAAACAATATAGCAGTACTATATCTATCTTAAACAAAGAAGACTTCTCAAGGGACAGCTAATTAAAATTGACATTTTAAGATTGCTTCCTCAAAGAGTTTGGGTTAAGTATAAGGTCTGATGATCATGAACCAGCATTCAAAGATTAAATATTATTTATATATTTTTTGAAACTGGGTTGTACAGATAGATATAAGTAGAGTAGTCTTGATATCAAAATAGAGAAGCAGATTAGATATAGACACATATATTATGTTACACTATCACTAAACATAACTAAATATTTTCTGAAATAAACATATCATCTAGATACTACATCTATATTTTCAATATATAGTCTATTGGTTTTTCAGTTTGTATTTAATTTATACTGTTATAGTTACATTATCATAACTGATAATCATTATACAGAATTTAAATTGAATTTGTATTGATGCATATTTAGGTAACAGAAAATATATATATAATACCACCAATATGTTAGAAGAGAATTCTGTTGCAAGAGTTAGATGTCTCAAATATATATATATATATAAACTATTCTAAAGTTTAATTCATACAATGATATGGATGAAAGCCAGATTCCTTTCATCTAAGGAGAGTCTGTGGAAAGAAAACAGTGGTTGTGATGATATAAAACATCCAATAGAGAGATGTGATAGGAACAGGAATAAGAAAAATAGAACTAGTGGTAGAGAAGTCAGCTGAACTAAGCAGGCTGGGCGAGATACAGGGGCTAAGGAAACAGTATAAACATATTGGATTATTGAATATCTGCTTGCTACATAGGGCTCATGTTTGCATCTAAACTACTTTTTTTTTGTCAGGAAGTAAAGGACAGGTGTCATCTCCATCTAAGTCTGCTGTGCTGATGATAGTTCCATAGTACCTAAAGGGGACATGTTGAGGGGGATTAGTTTGACAGACAGAGTAGAGGCATCTGAGCTCAGCAGTGGCCGAGCTGGGGCAGGTCACTCCATATGCATCCTGGGAGCTATATTGTGTGGTTTCTGCCATTGTTCACATTAGTCCTTAGCAAAACTACTGTAATACTAAATCTAAAGAGCTTAATGAGAAACTCTTCTGTTTCTCCTCATTACACTAATTGGATCACATAGTCATTTAACATAACATTCAAACAATATAGCAGTACTATATCTATCTTAAACAAAGAAGACTTCTCAAGGGACAGCTAATTAAAATTGACATTTTAAGATTGCTTCCTCAAAGAGTTTGGGTTAAGTATAAGGTCTGATGATCATGAACCAGCATTCAAAGATTAAATATTATTTATATATTTTTTGAAACTGGGTTGTACAGATAGATATAAGTAGAGTAGTCTTGATATCAAAATAGAGAAGCAGATTAGATATAGACACATATATTATGTTACACTATCACTAAACATAACTAAATATTTTCTGAAATAAACATATCATCTAGATACTACATCTATATTTTCAATATATAGTCTATTGGTTTTTCAGTTTGTATTTAATTTATACTGTTATAGTTACATTATCATAACTGATAATCATTATACAGAATTTAAATTGAATTTGTATTGATGCATATTTAGGTAACAGAAAATATATATATAATACCACCAATATGTTAGAAGAGAATTCTGTTGCAAGAGTTAGATGTCTCAAATATATATATATATATAAACTATTCTAAAGTTTAATTCATACAATGATATGGATGAAAGCCAGATTCCTTTCATCTAAGGAGAGTCTGTGGAAAGAAAACAGTGGTTGTGATGATATAAAACATCCAATAGAGAGATGTGATAGGAACAGGAATAAGAAAAATAGAACTAGTGGTAGAGAAGTCAGCTGAACTAAGCAGGCTGGGCCGAGATACAGAAGGGAAGCCAGCATGGTTAGAAAGTCATGGGTAGAGAGTCCAGGAAGAGCAGATTATGGTGGAACAAGATCTGTCCTGACACCTGCCATATGGAAACCCATTGGTAACCCATGGTGACTCACCACATGCTCCGACCACGAAGCAGCACTGTGCACAAGCCTCAGGCATGACCTCCACTGTCCTTCTCCACTTTCTGCCAGAGGTCTCGTGTTGGTAAGCATCCCCATGCTTGCCTGGTGAGAAGTCATAGAGGATAACTGTTAAAATGAAAATTGCCCAGTCCCATGCCAAACATTCTGAATCAAAATCTTCACCAGACTAGAGTGGGAAGCTGTTATTAATAGGTTTCTAAGGTGTTGTGATCATCTGGTACTTTTTGTGAAGAATATTTCTCAAAGTAGTGGTCCACAGACCAACAGTATCAGCAGTATTTATAAATACAGATTCTCAGACTCCACCCTAGACCACTGAATCAGAAACCCCAGAGATGAACCCTAGAAATCTGTATTTTAACAAGCCATCGAGATGATTTGAAGCCTGCTAACCTGTGAGAACCAGTGGATTTATTAGAAACCATTTGAATCTGCATCTCTGGAAGTCGAGGTCTAGGCACAGATGTTTTCAGAAAAGTTTCTTGAGTGATATTAATGTGTAGCTATGGTTTACATGCAGAGGGCAAGCATGTTCTGGGCTTTAGTTTCATATTTCTCAACCCAGGGATAACTGGACTACAAGTTGGTAAGTGTGATGATATTGATAGAAGTAACTTTTAGTCTGCTCTAATTTGTTTTAAAAAGTAATTATTAAAAAATGAGATGGTTTATTATTAGCAACACGTTTTTTGAGGTTCATCACACTTCATCAAGGCATATGACCTTACTGAGCTGTTTCAAGACAGAGAACAACAAATTAAGAGGTATGGAAACTGATCAAGTTTTAGACTCCAGATTAGAGTCCTTTAACTTGAGAAACACAAAATTTGTTTTGCCGAGGAAAAGTGTATACAGAAGGAATAGATCTTGGTGTCAATGAACTTAAAGTGAGGCTCTAAGAAGACTTTTGTTTTCTTAGTTGCCATTGCCAGTTTCCTTTAAAACTAGACTCCTCCTTTCTTGAGTCTTAGGGGGGCTTGCATACACAGAGTTATGGAGAGGAAAGAACTGTCCATTTTTCTGTATCTAGCATAGACCTGGGATGAACTGGTACAAAGCACTCGTTGGGTCATATATCCCTTTTTTTAGTCTTTAAAAAAGGGGCCCCCTGCATACACAGAGTTATGTGCACAAGCCTCAGGCATGACCTCCACTGTCCTCCTCCACTTTCTGCCAGAGGTCTCGTGTTGGTAAGCATCCCCATGCTTGCCTGGTGAGAAGTCATAGAGGATAACTGTTAAAATGAAAATTGCCCAGTCCCATGCCAAACATTCTGAATCAAAATCTTCACCAGACTAGAGTGGGAAGCTGTTATTAATAGGTTTCTAAGGTGTTGTGATCATCTGGTACTTTTTGTGAAGAATATTTCTCAAAGTAGTGGTCCACAGACCAACAGTATCAGCAGTATTTATAAATACAGATTCTCAGACTCCACCCTAGACCACTGAATCAGAAACCCCAGAGATGAACCCTAGAAATCTGTATTTTAACAAGCCATCGAGATGATTTGAAGCCTGCTAACCTGTGAGAACCAGTGGATTTATTAGAAACCATTTGAATCTGCATCTCTGGAAGTCGAGGTCTAGGCACAGATGTTTTCAGAAAAGTTTCTTGAGTGATATTAATGTGTAGCTATGGTTTACATGCAGAGGGCAAGCATGTTCTGGGCTTTAGTTTCATATTTCTCAACCCAGGGATAACTGGACTACAAGTTGGTAAGTGTGATGATATTGATAGAAGTAACTTTTAGTCTGCTCTAATTTGTTTTAAAAAGTAATTATTAAAAAATGAGATGGTTTATTATTAGCAACACGTTTTTTGAGGTTCATCACACTTCATCAAGGCATATGACCTTACTGAGCTGTTTCAAGACAGAGAACAACAAATTAAGAGGTATGGAAACTGATCAAGTTTTAGACTCCAGATTAGAGTCCTTTAACTTGAGAAACACAAAATTTGTTTTGCCGAGGAAAAGTGTATACAGAAGGAATAGATCTTGGTGTCAATGAACTTAAAGTGAGGCTCTAAGAAGACTTTTGTTTTCTTAGTTGCCATTGCCAGTTTCCTTTAAAACTAGACTCCTCCTTTCTTGAGTCTTAGGGGGGCTTGCATACACAGAGTTATGGAGAGGAAAGAACTGTCCATTTTTCTGTATCTAGCATAGACCTGGGATGAACTGGTACAAAGCACTCGTTGGGTCATATATCACCCTTGTTGGGATTAGTGTTTTGGAGACTCTCATTTTACACGTGAAGAAACAGACCAGAAGAGTCTGTCCCTACCTTCCTTTCTGTGTGTACCATTCTCTCTTAGATATGAGTCATTTCAGAGAAAATGTAGGTGAAGATGAGTTGGCTCTCTTTTCTCTTCGTGACATGTCTCCTGGGATTCTAACTCATTATCCAGAGTCTTGGAAAGCTGAACTCTTGTCTGCTTATCAGAAAATGGGAGGAATAATTGTCACTGAGAAAAATGAAACTCCTGATTTGAATGAAAAAAGAAGAAAAGGGCTGGGATCATTGGATGAATAATAGGGAATAAAGGCACAGAAAAAGATGAACATGAATTCCAGATCACTTAATAAAAGCACATTATTTTTAGGTAATATGTCAAGTGTTACTTTCAGTTTATATAGAATTCTTTATAAAAGAAGTTATTATATCTACACAGTCACACAAAATAGGTTATTATATAATATACCATCACAGACTTCTCAGAGAAGCCTTGATAAATGAGTGTATAAGTTGGACCATCTGATGGAGATGGAGTTCCAAAAACAGGGAATGGAATTTATTTATCTATTTACCAGTCACCTTATGTTTTATTCATTTATTACCCACATACTCAGTCATTCACTGACCAAAAGTTTATTGAGAGCCTACACAGACACAATCTCTGCTCTTTTGAGCTTTTACTGAATAGCAAACTCAGGCTTGATATAGTGAAGCTCATTTAGAGAACTTAGAGGATCATGGTTTGGTGTGGCTAAGGGAAGAGATTAAACAGGGCAGCACTGGGTGATGACGGTAGAGACTTAGGTATAAACAGGAAAAAGGAGAAATTCAGAACTCACGTTAGAAAGATTATTCAAGCTGTAATGGGGAAGGATCAATTAGAGATAGTAAATTTGGGGATATGGAACCCACTTAAGCTATTAAAGTTGTCAGAGTCAGAAAGGAGGAAGACTATTGTGGACAGTTTTTGTGGGGACAGATCTACTGGATAGACCCTGCAAACATAAAGGTTGATAAGCAGCCTAGCTTGACACCCTTTTTGCCATTTTGTTCTAGATGTAGCTCTTATATACAGAAAATGCTTCCATGTTGTTTTTATAAGTTGTTGTTGTTCAGTCCCTAAGTCTGGCTGACTCTGCAACCGCGTGAACTGCAGCACAACAGGCTGCCCTGTCCTTCACTATCTTCCGGAGTTTGCACACACTTATGTCCATTGAGTCTGGGATGTTATTGAAACATCTCATCCTCTGTCACCCCCTTCTCTTGCCCTCAACATTTCCTAGCATCAGAGTCTTTTCCAATGAGTTGACTTTTCTTATCAGGTGGCCTAAGTGTTGGAGGTTCAACCTCAGTCCTTCCCATGAATATTTAGGGTTGATTTCCTTTAGGATTGAATGGTTTGATCTCCTTCCTGTCCAAGGGACTTTCAAGAGTCTTCTCTAGCATCTTTGAAGGATAGAATAACATTAACTTTCATCTTCCAAACAATCTAGCAATAGAATATCTATGCTTTCTTAGAAATTATTAAGTTTATATTAATATAATCACAATCTAAGATTTTACCTCAGAACAATTTAACAGATGAACTAGACAAAATATACTAATGATATAAAAGATTTTAGTAACAATCATAAGGATACTAACTATAACCCTAAAGACACATGTGTGCACATGCACACACACATAGGAGAGAGTGTGGATCCTTGGCAGGATACAGAGCTCTAATTTTCACAAAATATTTGTGAGAGTAAAAGAAGCTTTTCTCAGAAAAAAAGTTATAAATAAAGCCTAAATTGTAGTTCTTAAGATGCACATCTTATGGAATATTTGTTGTACATGTTCAAATAAGAAATTAAGAATAAAATATACTAAAGAGATAGAGACTTGAGAAAAAAAACAATTATTATAAATAACACATGGATGTACAAACCAATCAAAAGTGAGCAAATGATTTGCAGTTTAGTAAAATAGAAGAAAAAGAGAAATTCAGAACTCACGTTAGAAAGATTATTCAAGCTGTAATGGGGAAGGATCAATTAGAGATAGTAAATTTGGGGATATGGAACCCACTTAAGCTATTAAAGTTGTCAGAGTCAGAAAGGAGGAAGACTATTGTGGACAGTTTTTGTGGGGACAGATCTACTGGATAGACCCTGCAAACATAAAGGTTGATAAGCAGCCTAGCTTGACACCCTTTTTGCCATTTTGTTCTAGATGTAGCTCTTATATACAGAAAATGCTTCCATGTTGTTTTTATAAGTTGTTGTTGTTCAGTCCCTAAGTCTGGCTGACTCTGCAACCGCGTGAACTGCAGCACAACAGGCTGCCCTGTCCTTCACTATCTTCCGGAGTTTGCACACACTTATGTCCATTGAGTCTGGGATGTTATTGAAACATCTCATCCTCTGTCACCCCCTTCTCTTGCCCTCAACATTTCCTAGCATCAGAGTCTTTTCCAATGAGTTGACTTTTCTTATCAGGTGGCCTAAGTGTTGGAGGTTCAACCTCAGTCCTTCCCATGAATATTTAGGGTTGATTTCCTTTAGGATTGAATGGTTTGATCTCCTTCCTGTCCAAGGGACTTTCAAGAGTCTTCTCTAGCATCTTTGAAGGATAGAATAACATTAACTTTCATCTTCCAAACAATCTAGCAATAGAATATCTATGCTTTCTTAGAAATTATTAAGTTTATATTAATATAATCACAATCTAAGATTTTACCTCAGAACAATTTAACAGATGAACTAGACAAAATATACTAATGATATAAAAGATTTTAGTAACAATCATAAGGATACTAACTATAACCCTAAAGACACATGTGTGCACATGCACACACACATAGGAGAGAGTGTGGATCCTTGGCAGGATACAGAGCTCTAATTTTCACAAAATATTTGTGAGAGTAAAAGAAGCTTTTCTCAGAAAAAAAGTTATAAATAAAGCCTAAATTGTAGTTCTTAAGATGCACATCTTATGGAATATTTGTTGTACATGTTCAAATAAGAAATTAAGAATAAAATATACTAAAGAGATAGAGACTTGAGAAAAAAAACAATTATTATAAATAACACATGGATGTACAAACCAATCAAAAGTGAGCAAATGATTTGCAGTTTAGTAAAATAGATGTAAATATATCAAAACATATGTCACAGTGCAGGCTGTAATTTGGTTCTATGGTCCTATATGGTTTATTGTTAAATGAGCATTGAATGGGGCGAAAAAGATGAAAAGCAACACCAAGCAAGGCACGTGAGTGAGGTAAAGATTAATAAGTTTGAGAGATCTTCTGCACAGCATTGTGCCTATAGCTAGCAATACTATTTTTTTCACTTAAAAATTTATCAGATGGGTTGACCTCATGATGTGTTCTCATCTTCATAAAGAAAAAGATAAAAGTTTAAACAATAAAATAGGAAAAAAAATGTGGAACTGAGTTTTTACCTTGAACTGTTGAATAACATGTACAAATCCCTGACATAGATGAAAATATATAATTTTAAATTTATAATATTATAAATTAAAATAGATGTAACTATGTAAATATGATTTTGCCAGTATTATATGAAAATATTTATAAAACACATGTCAATTAATTAGAACAGTAGCTGTGGAAGAAATTTTTAAAAATGGTCAAAAAAAGAAAAAAAAGGTCAAAGATGTAACAGTAGTTAAGATTGTAGTCCAATATAACCATGTTGTCATATTTAACCTCTAAGGAACCAGTATATCCCATGTTGTTTAACTATTTCTGAGCACAGCAAAAGATGGAGAGCTTCCCAATTAACTTTAGAAAGAGTAATATGTTAGTAATCATAAAATCTCACACATTTATTTTCCATAAAATCTCTACAGACAAATCTTAGTTTTTCATATAGAATTAACAATGTATATTAAACAATTGTAGTTTGTGCTACATTTTTTGTGAACAATACATCATGATAAAATATCATTTATTCTAGGACTCCAAGGCCTCCAAAATTCTAAGAACTAGATCAACATGAGGAAAAAATGATCAATAGTGGATTAATACACTCAAATACACTCAAGTGGTTTTGAGTGTACATTCTGGGTGTGAATCTAGACTGCTGACGATGAATCCTGATTTTTCCACTCAAAGCTGTGTTTTATGTATCAGCTTCTTCATTTTAAAGTTGGGGATGACATGCCCTAGTAAGTTCATAAATATAAAATATTTGTGTCTTGCATGTAGTGCAAACTCCAAAAGCATTAGCTGTTATCATTAATAAAATGATGGCAAAAAACCATATGATTATATATAAAGGTCCTAAAGAGTATTTGACAAAATTCAGTCATTTCTGATAAATTCCATATAGGCAAAGTAGGAATAACAAATACACCGTTATTGTTAAAAAAAAGGTCTATCATAAGCATCAAACATTTACAATCATA
Organism: Tragulus kanchil; assembly: GCA_022376925.1. Taxonomy (NCBI): domain Eukaryota; kingdom Metazoa; phylum Chordata; class Mammalia; order Artiodactyla; family Tragulidae; genus Tragulus; species Tragulus kanchil. The sequence goes on from JAIOJX010000024.1 coordinate 104,854,993, forward strand.
TTAAATGCTGGAATACTTAATACTTTCCTTCTTAAATCTGTATCAAGAGAGGGTATTCACTATTACTGGACATTCCTGGAACTTCCAACCAATGAAATGTGAGTCAAACAGAAAAAGTACAGTAATGACCAGCACAAAATAAAATATACTAATTTTTCAAGTTACAAAAGTTATTTAGATCATGTGACAGACTTTACAAAAGAATTGTATACAGCTGAAGGGTATAACATAAATATGTGAAACTTCATAGCTTTTTAAAATTTAAACCAGTGAAAACTAGGTAGAAAATGAAGTGTAAGCAAAGATTTCAAGCACACTTGCATTAAAAACTGTAAAATGCATAGGGATAAGTTTTGTAAAATGAAACATGGGTGCATACACATAATACATTCATGTGTGTGTGTATGTAATTCAAAAACTTTACAGAAAGATGTATCCATCTGTCTACTTAAGTAAATGAGCAAGCAGGGCTTCAGTTGGTTAGCACCACTGACTCAATGGACATGAACTTGGGCAAACTCTGGGAGAGAGTAGGGACAAGGAGGTCTGGAGTGATGTAGTCCAGTTTTTTCATGTTTTTGACTACATTTTTGTGAACAATACATCATGATAAAATATCATTTATTCTAGGACTCCAAGGCCTCCAAAATTCTAAGAACTAGATCAACATGAGGAAAAAATGATCAATAGTGGATTAATACACTCAAATACACTCAAGTGGTTTTGAGTGTACATTCTGGGTGTGAATCTAGACTGCTGACGATGAATCCTGATTTTTCCACTCAAAGCTGTGTTTTATGTATCAGCTTCTTCATTTTAAAGTTGGGGATGACATGCCCTAGTAAGTTCATAAATATAAAATATTTGTGTCTTGCATGTAGTGCAAACCCCAAAAGCATTAGCTGTTATCATTAATAAAATGATGGCAAAAAACCATATGATTATATATAAAGGTCCTAAAGAGTATTTGACAAAATTCAGTCATTTCTGATAAATTCCATATAGGCAAAGTAGGAATAACAAATACACCGTTATTGTTAAAAAAAAGGTCTATCATAAGCATCAAACATTTACAATCATATTAAATGCTGGAATACTTAATACTTTCCTTCTTAAATCTGTATCAAGAGAGGGTATTCACTATTACTGGACATTCCTGGAACTTCCAACCAATGAAATGTGAGTCAAACAGAAAAAGTACAGTAATGACCAGCACAAAATAAAATATACTAATTTTTCAAGTTACAAAAGTTATTTAGATCATGTGACAGACTTTACAAAAGAATTGTATACAGCTGAAGGGTATAACATAAATATGTGAAACTTCATAGCTTTTTAAAATTTAAACCAGTGAAAACTAGGTAGAAAATGAAGTGTAAGCAAAGATTTCAAGCACACTTGCATTAAAAACTGTAAAATGCATAGGGATAAGTTTTGTAAAATGAAACATGGGTGCATACACATAATACATTCATGTGTGTGTGTATGTAATTCAAAAACTTTACAGAAAGATGTATCCATCTGTCTACTTAAGTAAATGAGCAAGCAGGGCTTCAGTTGGTTAGCACCACTGACTCAATGGACATGAACTTGGGCAAACTCTGGGAGAGAGTAGGGACAAGGAGGTCTGGAGTGATGTAGTCCAAAGGATTGTGGGGAGGGAGACATGAGCTGGCGACTGAACAACAACAAAAGGACTTCAATTATATAGGGAAAATTAGGCTTTTCAATGAATGGTTTGGGAAAAATTAATAACCCTTCAGAACAAAATGAACATAGATCCCTCCTTTATTGAATATTTGAGTAAAAAAATTCTGGATGGATTTAATGTATAAATATGCTTGTGTATAATATTTGAAATAACATCATCTTTAAGATTACAGAGACTCTTACAGCATATTCACAATGCTGTAAGACAAAGGGAACTTACATGGGGGCTACGCAACAACCTGGAGGGCTGGAATGGGGAGGCTCTGGGAGGGGGCTCAGGTGGGAGAGATCTGGGGTATGCCTGTGACTGATTTGGATTTATGGATAACTGTAAATAACAAAGCTCTGTAAAAGTAAAATAATAATAATAAGGGGAAATTTAAAATTTTTTCAAGGTGAAGTTTGTTTAATAAATTTATAGGAAGGTGTCAGAAAAAAAGAGGTTTGGAGTATGGGCATGTAAGAGAATGATAAAAAGAATAAAGTCCCTGAGGAAGCATGAAGGGAAGGATGGTTCTTCATTTGCAGCCAGTCTTGGGCTACCATATGTATTGTTGAGCTTTAGGTTGTCTATAAAACAAGAAAGAACCCAATGTATATTTTTCACCATAAAAAAATAAAGATTGGGGTAAAAAGTTATTTCTTTGGAGAAATGGGAAGAATCCTCCAGAAAGGCACTTGAGAGAACAGCCTTTATCCAGAGGAGGAATGGTCGGAACATCTGTCTGGATGCTCTGGTTTCAGTGACCTAAGGCTCTAATGTGTCATACTACATTAAAAGTAAATGAAAGGATAAGTTTTGTAAAATGAAACATGGGTGCATACACATAATACATTCATGTGTGTGTGTATGTAATTCAAAAACTTTACAGAAAGATGTATCCATCTGTCTACTTAAGTAAATGAGCAAGCAGGGCTTCAGTTGGTTAGCACCACTGACTCAATGGACATGAACTTGGGCAAACTCTGGGAGAGAGTAGGGACAAGGAGGTCTGGAGTGATGTAGTCCAAAGGATTGTGGGGAGGGAGACATGAGCTGGCGACTGAACAACAACAAAAGGACTTCAATTATATAGGGAAAATTAGGCTTTTCAATGAATGGTTTGGGAAAAATTAATAACCCTTCAGAACAAAATGAACATAGATCCCTCCTTTATTGAATATTTGAGTAAAAAAATTCTGGATGGATTTAATGTATAAATATGCTTGTGTATAATATTTGAAATAACATCATCTTTAAGATTACAGAGACTCTTACAGCATATTCACAATGCTGTAAGACAAAGGGAACTTACATGGGGGCTACGCAACAACCTGGAGGGCTGGAATGGGGAGGCTCTGGGAGGGGGCTCAGGTGGGAGAGATCTGGGGTATGCCTGTGACTGATTTGGATTTATGGATAACTGTAAATAACAAAGCTCTGTAAAAGTAAAATAATAATAATAAGGGGAAATTTAAAATTTTTTCAAGGTGAAGTTTGTTTAATAAATTTATAGGAAGGTGTCAGAAAAAAAGAGGTTTGGAGTATGGGCATGTAAGAGAATGATAAAAAGAATAAAGTCCCTGAGGAAGCATGAAGGGAAGGATGGTTCTTCATTTGCAGCCAGTCTTGGGCTACCATATGTATTGTTGAGCTTTAGGTTGTCTATAAAACAAGAAAGAACCCAATGTATATTTTTCACCATAAAAAAATAAAGATTGGGGTAAAAAGTTATTTCTTTGGAGAAATGGGAAGAATCCTCCAGAAAGGCACTTGAGAGAACAGCCTTTATCCAGAGGAGGAATGGTCGGAACATCTGTCTGGATGCTCTGGTTTCAGTGACCTAAGGCTCTAAGTGGCTTCTCTGTTGTGGGTATGTGGTTTCAGAAAGCAACTAACCAGGTGCAGTTAGAATATTTTCTGCGTCTGTTACTCTGGAATTACCCTTCTGAGGTTTCTCTGACCATTTATGAAACATTTTCTTATTTCTTCACTGGAGCACCAGTGTATTGGGTTGGCTAAAAAGTTCATTCAAGGTTTTCTGTAGTATCTTATGAGAAACTCCAAATGAACTTTTTAGCCCACTCAATATATGAACTGAGAAAAGCTTACCAGGAGAGCAGTTCCTTTGGAAAGGAGTAATTGTCCCCTCAAATATTTTAGGAGCCTCTCATAGATATGGGACTTAGCACCAATGAGATAAGATCAAATTCTTGATGAATTAACTGCTAGTTTGAAATTTATTTCCTATAACTTACAAAATAAATTCTTCATTTTTCTTCTTTTTCTTTAACAAACCAAAGAGATGGCCAGCTGACTTCTTTTGGGACCAAATAGCTGGAAGAAAAATAGGAGCTGTTAAGCTGAAACCTGCTATGCCAAGTTGTAAACTACAGCACATTTTCATGGTTGAGTGGAAAGAAAAATCCTGAAAGACCAGGCTTATAATGGAAGTGCTGACAAAACCAGCCCTAGCAGCACAAACGCAGGACTATTACCAGGCCCTTAGGGTGGACTAGTTGATATCATTTGCGCTTTAAGCAGTTTAGGTGTAAACTGCATGCACATTGCAGACATTTAAAGCCCTTGATGGGCATGTAAGAGAATGATAAAAAGAATAAAGTCCCTGAGGAAGCATGAAGGGAAGGATGGTTCTTCATTTGCAGCCAGTCTTGGGCTACCATATGTATTGTTGAGCTTTAGGTTGCATAAAAAAGAAAGACCCAATGATATGTATTGGTTGGAAGGCTTTAGGTTGTCTATAAAACAAGAAAGAACCCAATGTATATTTCACCATAAAAATAAAGATTGGGGTAAAAAGTTATTTCTTTGGAGAAATGGGAAGAATCCTCCAGAAAGGCACTTGAGAGAACAGCCTTTATCCAGAGGAGGAATGGTCGGAACATCTGTCTGGATGCTCTGGTTTCAGTGACCTAAGGCTCTAAGTGGCTTCTCTGTTGTGGGTATGTGGTTTCAGAAAGCAACTAACCAGGTGCAGTTAGAATATTTTCTGCGTCTGTTACTCTGGAATTACCCTTCTGAGGTTTCTCTGACCATTTATGAAACATTTTCTTATTTCTTCACTGGAGCACCAGTGTATTGGGTTGGCTAAAAAGTTCATTCAAGGTTTTCTGTAGTATCTTATGAGAAACTCCAAATGAACTTTTTAGCCCACTCAATATATGAACTGAGAAAAGCTTACCAGGAGAGCAGTTCCTTTGGAAAGGAGTAATTGTCCCCTCAAATATTTTAGGAGCCTCTCATAGATATGGGACTTAGCACCAATGAGATAAGATCAAATTCTTGATGAATTAACTGCTAGTTTGAAATTTATTTCCTATAACTTACAAAATAAATTCTTCATTTTTCTTCTTTTTCTTTAACAAACCAAAGAGATGGCCAGCTGACTTCTTTTGGGACCAAATAGCTGGAAGAAAAATAGGAGCTGTTAAGCTGAAACCTGCTATGCCAAGTTGTAAACTACAGCACATTTTCATGGTTGAGTGGAAAGAAAAATCCTGAAAGACCAGGCTTATAATGGAAGTGCTGACAAAACCAGCCCTAGCAGCACAAACGCAGGACTATTACCAGGCCCTTAGGGTGGACTAGTTGATATCATTTGCACTTTAAGCAGTTTAGGTGTTAAATTGCATGCAATTGCACAGTGTGATAAAACACCCTTCAAAGATATGAAATAATCCCTCTTTTTTCCTGCACTATTTTCTTACAGGAAATCTTAACTCATAAATGGTAGTATTGGGTAATTTGTTTCTAGTAAAATGCAGCATAATCCATTTAGTTACAATGCTTATCCTGTTCCAGTGGCAGAGTGTAACAGGTGTAGAGGGTACTCAATAGACAGTGAGCCTCATTTCACCGATCTGAGTTTAGATTGAGATTTTCCTTCCTCTTGTTCCTTTCCTGATTTTCAATGGCAATTTAAAACCATTTCACCCAAACAAAACAAGAAAGTAGCTGGAAGTGCATTTTTTAAAAAAACATTTATTTTATTTATTTATCTTTTTTGGGAGGTGAGGTGGGGAGGGAGGGGGACGGGCGGGCCACTTCTATTGGTCTTTCATTTCTCCATGTTCATCCATCTTTGTTCTTTGGCCCGTGTGAGCCTCCGATCGCAGTGGCCTCTGTTGTCATGAGGGGCCGGCTCTGGGCGCATGCGCTCAGAGCTCCGGCTCGGTGATTGGACACATGGGTCCAGCCGCTCCGCGGCACGTGGGATCTTCCCAGGCCAGGGATCGAACCGGCGCCCCTTGCACTGCAAGGCGGTGTGCTTACCCACTAGACCACCAGGGGAAGCCCCAGGAAGTGTATTTTTTAAATTAAGAATGAAAATATTAATCTAACTACTCTTCTCTCACCTCTTTTTCTAAGACTGAGAACACAATGAAAAGAATCTGTTCCATTCTGGGGTAGATATGGTTAGCTTGCTCAGTTTTGCTCACTGGTGTCATTTGGGTTTAATTCAGTGAGCATCAGCTGTCATAGCATGATTAACCTACAGCTGAGCTGATGATACAGAAATAAAGTAAAATGATTTTTGGTTTTGGCAAAGGCTTCTTGAGAGTGACAGGCTCAAGGGAAGGCTGAAACCTGCTATGCCAAGTTGTAAACTACAGCACATTTTCATGGTTGAGTGGAAAGAAAAATCCTGAAAGACCAGGCTTATAATGGAAGTGCTGACAAAACCAGCCCTAGCAGCACAAACGCAGGACTATTACCAGGCCCTTAGGGTGGACTAGTTGATATCATTTGCACTTTAAGCAGTTTAGGTGTTAAATTGCATGCAATTGCACAGTGTGATAAAACACCCTTCAAAGATATGAAATAATCCCTCTTTTTTCCTGCACTATTTTCTTACAGGAAATCTTAACTCATAAATGGTAGTATTGGGTAATTTGTTTCTAGTAAAATGCAGCATAATCCATTTAGTTACAATGCTTATCCTGTTCCAGTGGCAGAGTGTAACAGGTGTAGAGGGTACTCAATAGACAGTGAGCCTCATTTCACCGATCTGAGTTTAGATTGAGATTTTCCTTCCTCTTGTTCCTTTCCTGATTTTCAATGGCAATTTAAAACCATTTCACCCAAACAAAACAAGAAAGTAGCTGGAAGTGCATTTTTTAAAAAAACATTTATTTTATTTATTTATCTTTTTTGGGAGGTGAGGTGGGGAGGGAGGGGGACGGGCGGGCCACTTCTATTGGTCTTTCATTTCTCCATGTTCATCCATCTTTGTTCTTTGGCTCCTGTGGGCCTCCCATCGCGGCGGCCTCTGTTGTCGCAGAGCGCCGGCTCTGGGCGCATGCGCTCCAGAGCTCCGGCTTGGTAATTGGACACATGGGTCCAGCCGCTCCGCGGCACGTGGGATCTTCCCAGGCCAGGGATCGAACCGGCGCCCCTTGCACTGCAAGGCGGTGTGCTTACCCACTAGACCACCAGGGGAAGCCCCAGGAAGTGTATTTTTTAAATTAAGAATGAAAATATTAATCTAACTACTCTTCTCTCACCTCTTTTTCTAAGACTGAGAACACAATGAAAAGAATCTGTTCCATTCTGGGGTAGATATGGTTAGCTTGCTCAGTTTTGCTCACTGGTGTCATTTGGGTTTAATTCAGTGAGCATCAGCTGTCATAGCATGATTAACCTACAGCTGAGCTGATGATACAGAAATAAAGTAAAAATGATTTTTGGTTTTTGGCAAAGGCTTCTTGAGAGTGACAGGCTCAAGGGAAGGATTTTCTCTATCTCTTTATGGAGACTGTCAGTCTTGAATAGGTCAAATACAGACACATTATGCCAGGTTTAATGGAAATGTTGGTTAGAGGAGCTTAAAAACACATTTCAGGACATTTTCTGAAATAAAATCTCAGTATTATTTGATGACCCTTGTTAGAAAAGATTGACAAATAACCTTTTAGAGAATTGAGAAAAGGGGAATTGTAAGAACCAATGAAAATAGTTGACCAGAACATGGAACTATACTGTGTTTTTCACAAATGAGGTCACTTGTTAATTCACTTGGATTGACTTTTGGGGGATGAGATCGTAAAACTGTATTCTTATTATAACATATCGACACATTAAAGTCAGGACAGTGTCTAAATATTAGCAAAGGCTGTTTTCTAATTACCATATAGAAATCCTTACACAAAATTCTTTCTGATGAAATCGAACTGTAAGTTGTAAGTGAATGTAGCCATTCATCCATCCATCTATTCATCCACTAATAGAATATTTATTTTCTATTTCTCTACACCAGACACAAATAGGTAAGTTTTAGATACGAAGGATAGAAAAATGAAAAAATTTTGATCCTTATCCTCAAGGAATTTATAGAACAGTGGCTGAGACATTCAAAAACAGTAAATTCATTGATAAGAAAACAAAAACAAAATCATAAAAGTAGGCTTATGTCGCAGGCAAATGCTGTTTGTTTTAATGAATGGGTTGGACGTGAATAAGATGTGAGTGTTAGTGAGTGTTTACATGTATCACTTTCTAGGTAGCTATGTGACCTGCAGGAACTCAGAAATAACAACTCTCTCAACTCAGTGGGCTATCTTAAGAAACCACAGGAAATCACAATTGCTACTGCTCACTGAACCACAAATGTATGGACGTGGCAAAAATGTCTCAACAAAAGTTTTCCATTTTTAAAGAGGCACGTACGTATCCCCAAAGCTACTACAGTGAACTTCAGTTAAGAAACTTGGCTGGAGAATGGTGTGATTTTTTAAATACTATTTGTACTGTTATAACAGCTTGGATAAAGTAAAATGATTTTTGGTTTTGGCAAAGGCTTCTTGAGAGTGACAGGCTCAAGGGAAGGATTTTCTCTATCTCTTTATGGAGACTGTCAGTCTTGAATAGGTCAAATACAGACACATTATGCCAGGTTTAATGGAAATGTTGGTTAGAGGAGCTTAAAACACATTTCAGGACATTTTCTGAAATAAAATCTCAGTATTATTTGATGACCCTTGTTAGAAAAGATTGACAAATAACCTTTTAGAGAATTGAGAAAAGGGGAATTGTAAGAACCAATGAAAATAGTTGACCAGAACATGGAACTATACTGTGTTTTTCACAAATGAGGTCACTTGTTAATTCACTTGGATTGACTTTTGGGGGATGAGATCGTAAAACTGTATTCTTATTATAACATATCGACACATTAAAGTCAGGACAGTGTCTAAATATTAGCAAAGGCTGTTTTCTAATTACCATATAGAAATCCTTACACAAAATTCTTTCTGATGAAATCGAACTGTAAGTTGTAAGTGAATGTAGCCATTCATCCATCCATCTATTCATCCACTAATAGAATATTTATTTTCTATTTCTCTACACCAGACACAAATAGGTAAGTTTTAGATACGAAGGATAGAAAAATGAAAAAATTTTGATCCTTATCCTCAAGGAATTTATAGAACAGTGGCTGAGACATTCAAAAACAGTAAATTCATTGATAAGAAAACAAAAACAAAATCATAAAAGTAGGCTTATGTCGCAGGCAAATGCTGTTTGTTTTAATGAATGGGTTGGACGTGAATAAGATGTGAGTGTTAGTGAGTGTTTACATGTATCACTTTCTAGGTAGCTATGTGACCTGCAGGAACTCAGAAATAACAACTCTCTCAACTCAGTGGGCTATCTTAAGAAACCACAGGAAATCACAATTGCTACTGCTCACTGAACCACAAATGTATGGACGTGGCAAAAATGTCTCAACAAAAGTTTTCCATTTTTAAAGAGGCACGTACGTATCCCCAAAGCTACTACAGTGAACTTCAGTTAAGAAACTTGGCTGGAGAATGGTGTGATTTTTTAAATACTATTTTCCACTTAATTAGTGTATGCAGTGAGACAGCCTCAGAAAAATGTTACCCTGACTTGAATATAGGTGCTTGCATATTCGGATTTTTTTTTCATTTATCCCTAATTATATTGGCTGATTGCAGAGGATGGGGGAGCCGGACCTACTGTTCTGGACTGTAGCCCACCAGGCTTCTCTCTTCTGTCCATTGAATTCTCCAGGCAAGAACACTGGAGTGGGTTGCCATTTTCCCCTCCAGGGCATCTTCCAGACCAGGGATTAAACCCGAGTCTCCTGCAGGCAGATGCTTTATCATCTGAGCCAGGCAGGGAAGCCAACGCCTATTGTCCTAGTTGAGGCTGGGAATATTCTTTAGCTCATTAGTTTAGATCTTCGCAAAGTTTTGAATATCTTTCAAGTAATACTTTTTATGTGAGTGTCCTTCCCATTTCATTCTGTTTCTTTACACACACACACACACACATACATAAACAGAATCATTGTTCTGTAATTAGCTTCCAAATGTAAAATTTCAAAAAGAATATCCAAGTCATCAATTGTGTATATCAATGCATTTTGGAAGATACTTAATATAATTGCAGAGGGGGATTGTAATAGACCACAAGTGAATAGCTCTTGGTAGCAGTGTTTGAAAGGGGATCTCAAGCCATTATCTAAATGCATGGGTGGGTTTGGCCAAAAGAGAGAGTACCCAGAGGATAAGTAGAAGGGAACTTTTAAGTTTTCTTTTCAGGTGAGATCTTTCCCAGATATTTAAGTATTCAACATATTTATGATTATTATTAGGTTTTCAGCATTTCAGATTGTGATGAATAAGGTTAGCAGCCTTTGAAATAGAAAAGGAAATTCACAGGATGTGTTTAGTCACGTTTCTCCTTTCATTTTGCCTGGTACCAAGTGGGCTCTTTCAATTTGAACAACTGAGTCTTTAGAGAATTTTCTTTATTTGATTCTTCCTTCTGTTCTGTTCCATTTTCTGGAAATATATGTGTATATATATATATCCACACATATGCATATATATACATATATAATCTGTGTATATTATATATATTATCTTCTGGTTCTGTCTTCTTTTTTCTAATTATCTTTATCACTTTATTCTGCTGTAAGAATATATATATAACTGATCTTTAAATGTATTTACTATCTCCACAGCACTTTAAAATTTAGTATGATTTTTCCTTCAGTTTTAGGATTGCTTTATTTGTGAAATAAAGATAATAACATCTAGCTTATAGTAGTTTGTGAATTAGAGTGCAGAATTAGTGCTTAGTGAATTCCAGTTATTGTATTATTGAATTGTAGGAAGAGAAAGTGTTCTATAAATGTATTCTCTTTTTTTTTTTTATTTATTTTTTTTATTTTTTATTTTTTATTTATTTATTTATTTTTTTACATGTATGTTCCCAGATATTCATATGCATATCCCTGGACCCTCCCCCACCCAGCTCCCCCCCTCCCACCCTTCCAGACCATCACTCCAAGTGGTTGTAGGTACTCCTATTCCCCTAGCACAATGACAATAGCTATCTTTTCCACACATGACAGTATAGGCTTCCATGTTACTCCCTCCATGCCTCCCTCCCACTGTTTGGTCTCCACAATGTCTTTATGTCTATTCTCTGTTTTTTCTTGAGTTCACTGCGTATGTTATCATGACCATCTTACTAGATCCCATATATATGAGTTAGTATACTATACTTGTCTTTCTCTTTTTGACTTACTTCACTTTTTGGAAATTACTGAGGCTTGTTTTGTTTCTTAGTGGATGATTAATATTTTATGTGTCTTTGGAAAAAAAATATGTTTCTCAGTTAGGTACAAAGCTATATTTACTAAGCTATATTTACTATAAAGCTATTTATATTTACTATATTTACAAATATATTTACTATATTTGTGTATATTTACTAAGCTCATTTGTCAATCATTGATTCAGTTCTGGTCATGGCAGATTTTAAGCTATGTCTCTCCACAATCAAAGTTTCATCCAGTAATTCTTATACTGTTGATTTTTTTTTTACATTAAGTTCATAGAAGCTCCTGACTATGTGTCTTTGAGATCATTAAGCTTATAAGATATCCACCCTCACTCTTCTTTATTTAATGATTTTCTGTTGAGTTCTGTTCATCTTTTATGACTCTCTTAGTGGAAATCTTACGCTATTCTCCCAGATCTCCACTCCAACCTTTTCTATTCTGCTCTGCCTCTTGTATGGGCCACACACATCAAGATGTGCCCTTGACCCTTGGTTTCTGCTTGTGTTAGGCTAACAAAGACCACAGGCAGGACATCTCAGGGAGGGAGGACAGTGAAGTTGGGGTGCGTCTTCCACAGGCTCGTTCCTCATGGAGTTGCCATGCGACTCTACATCTTGACCACAGGTTACTGTTCCTTTCAGATGGTCCTCTCCGTATAGCCTGTGTGTTTCCATAATGGCTGTCTCTATTTACCCATGCAGAGTTAGGGATGGTAAGAATATCTTGCTATATATAGGGCTAGTTTCTCTACACTATGCCATCCTTTCTTTTTTTTTAATGTCCAGACCATCACCCCCCACCCAGCTCCTCCCACCCCTCCAGACCATCACTCCAAGTGGTTGTAGGTACTCCTATTCCCCTAGCACAATGACAATAGCTATCTTTTCCACACATGACAGTATAGGCTTCCATGTTACTCCCTCCATGCCTCCCTCCCACTGTTTGGTCTCCACAATGTCTTTATGTCTATTCTCTGTTTTTTCTTGAGTTCACTGCGTATGTTATCATGACCATCTTACTAGATCCCATATATATGAGTTAGTATACTATACTTGTCTTTCTCTTTTTGACTTACTTCACTTTTTGGAAATTACTGAGGCTTGTTTTGTTTCTTAGTGGATGATTAATATTTTATGTGTCTTTGGAAAAAAAATATGTTTCTCAGTTAGGTACAAAGCTATATTTACTAAGCTATATTTACTATAAAGCTATTTATATTTACTATATTTACAAATATATTTACTATATTTGTGTATATTTACTAAGCTCATTTGTCAATCATTGATTCAGTTCTGGTCATGGCAGATTTTAAGCTATGTCTCTCCACAATCAAAGTTTCATCCAGTAATTCTTATACTGTTGATTTTTTTTTTACATTAAGTTCATAGAAGCTCCTGACTATGTGTCTTTGAGATCATTAAGCTTATAAGATATCCACCCTCACTCTTCTTTATTTAATGATTTTCTGTTGAGTTCTGTTCATCTTTTATGACTCTCTTAGTGGAAATCTTACGCTATTCTCCCAGATCTCCACTCCAACCTTTTCTATTCTGCTCTGCCTCTTGTATGGGCCACACACATCAAGATGTGCCCTTGACCCTTGGTTTCTGCTTGTGTTAGGCTAACAAAGACCACAGGCAGGACATCTCAGGGAGGGAGGACAGTGAAGTTGGGGTGCGTCTTCCACAGGCTCGTTCCTCATGGAGTTGCCATGCGACTCTACATCTTGACCACAGGTTACTGTTCCTTTCAGATGGTCCTCTCCGTATAGCCTGTGTGTTTCCATAATGGCTGTCTCTATTTACCCATGCAGAGTTAGGGATGGTAAGAATATCTTGCTATATATAGGGCTAGTTTCTCTACACTATGCCATCCTTTTTTTTTTTTTTTAATTTTTCAATCTTTTATTGAATTTTTATTTATCCATTTTCATCCATCTTTATTCTTTGGCCTGTGTGGGCCTCCCATTGCTGTGACCTCTCTTGTTGCAGAGCATCAGCTCTGGACACCTGCACTCCTGGGCACTGGCTCGTAATTGGACACACTGCTCCAGCTGCTCCGCGGCACATGGGATCTTCCCCGTACAGGGATTGAACCAGTGCCCCTTGCACTGCAAGGTGGACTCTATCCACTGGACTACCAGGGAAGCCCCCATTCTTTCTTTTTACTAAACTCTCTTCGCATTTTATTTAAACTTCAAGTTGACTATACTAAGTATTTCTTGCCAGGACACTTACTGATATATTACTAATATTCTTAAACTTGCTTATTTTCATCTCTGATATATTTTTATTTGTTTTAATCTTTCTGTGTCATTTTAAGTATGATTCCAAAACATAGCATTTATAGATTTTCCTTTTTGTTCATTCAAACCAAATCTTTGGTCTTTTAAAAGGGGCTTTTGCTCCATTCATATCTATTATGACCTCTTATATATCTTGTTTCTAACACCTATGTTTTCTTTTCTTCCTGTTACTTGCATCTATTTAGTTTTTGACTTATATGAATGATCTTGTAGACTTTTCTCCTTAAATGTTTTTTCTCTTTGGAAAGTTTGACATCCTATTTCTTTTTTCCCCCATTTCCATAAAATATTTGACCTCTTATTTTATTATTATCATAATGTTGCTAACCTAATCTTAAAACAAGGCTTGATTTTGGCTTTCTTTTCTTATCTACCTCTCCAGACTCCAAATTTTTCTAAAAGTCAGAAAATGTACTTCCAAATTGTCATAAAAATTTATCTTACAGTGAGCAGCAAAGGTGAGAAGACTGTACAGAATAATTATAATCTTGGAGGTGTTGGAAAAAATGTCCATTCCTCTTGGATAACAAAGCAACGTGTACTTAATACTAGACTTGCTTGCTGATATTTATTATTGGATTCTTTTTCCTGGAAAAAATAAATTTTTTTTCCTGGAAAAATTAAATTTACTATTGCTAGTTTGAATTTCTACAGATCTAGTTACATTTTTTTCTTAGTGAACATCAGTGCATGTGTGCGTGCTGTGTTGCTTCTGACTCAGTGCGACACTATGGACTGTGGCGCCACCAGGCTCCTCTGTCCATGGAATTCTCCTGGCAGGAGTACCAGAGTGGGTTGCCATTTCCTCTTCCAGTGGATCTTCCCAACCCAGGGATCGAACCTGTGTCTCTTACGTCTCCTGCATTGGCAGGCGGATGCTTTACCCACTAGCACCACCTGGAAGCCCAATGAAAGTTAGTATTGTCAAGTGATTTTTGACAATAGCTACTTTCTGACTGATACACCAATTGTTTTACAATATAGACTATTTTAAAATGTACCGACCAGGTTTGAGGTCCTTAATTCACCACTTATTATCAAAAGCGTGCTGTGTAGCATACACCAATGAGTAAATTAGGCAAAATTCCTGCCGTGGAGAAGCTTATATTCATGGGGCGAAAACAGACAAAAATAGTATACATAATAAATAAAATTATTCTTTGGGTTCTTCCTCTATTCGAACTGTTTGCTTCACGTTCTGAGTGAATCTCCCTGCTTTTCTTAGATCTTCGATGTCTTCTGATGCCCTCCAAATGGCTGACCTCCTCCTCTTCTTTTTTAAAATTTTTTTATAAATTCTTCTTCTTTTCCATCATGAGGCTCTCTACCTTTTGCTACCCTTTGGTTGTGATTTTTTTCTTAAATCTGAGGTCTTGACCCACTCCTTTCTCCACAGTCTCAGAGATTTTATTTATTTTCATATTTTTAAATCATTGCATCTACAAAAAGTTTTCTAATCTCATGTTGCCAAATCTCTGCTAGAGATTTCTGTCTCAGCTGATTATTTTTCATCTTCAAAATTACTGTTTTTTCCTGACCCCCATTTTGTCAATACCATCATTATTCTTTTCTTCAGCAAGGCTTGATATAATAAAAATACAATGATAATAAAAATGATGGTAGTAATAAATAATACTTATTGACTCTTTCTAAATGTCAAGCACTGTCCTAAGAACTTTACACTCAATAACTCACTCTTCACAAACACCCTATGGAGGAGGTAAACTTAGGTTCAGCGTTTTACAGATGTGGAAACCAAGATACAGAGAGGTAAAAGTTTTCTTAATAGTCTCCCAGAATCTGTATCTTTCACTGCCTTATCCAAGATGACTACCAAACAGGCACTCAGCAGTTCTTTCTAGAACTTTCTTTTTAATCATGTGAAACTCTTACTTAAACTCATATATTTTACACTGTGCATTTACTCATAATAATAATTATAATTTATTGAGGATTTACTACATGTAAGAACTAATCTGAACACATGGGCCAAAGTTTTAAACTTGCATGTACTAGCAAGTGCATTTTACTTCTTTTTGTTTTAAGGAAACATTTTATTTTATAATAGTGTTAGATACAGAGTACAGAAAGTCCTCATATACTATTCTCTTGCTGACACCTTGCATTACTGTGGTAGATATGTCACAACAAATGAACAAACTTGGATACATTTCTATGATCTAAGCTTAAAATTTTGTTATTTTTATGATCACTATTAGCTAAATTCCACTAGAGTTCATTAATTTGTCTTTAAAACCCCATTTTTACCTCCAAATTTTGCATAAAGAAAAAAATAAATGTCAAAAATATGATTTGTGCTAATGTCCAATAACTTACACACATTTACTGTAAGAAACTCAGTTTTTTAAATCAGATTTCCCCAGCTAATATTTTTGTATCTTGTTTTTCCTGGTATCTGTGAAGAGTTAAACAACTGTTAAATTAATATAATAAAACTTAAGCATTAAGTGGTTTTCAGATCATCAATACACTTTTAAGATCTTTGTCTTTTTACTTATCCATTTTCCAGATCACCAGATCTTGTTGATTCTTCCTTTGCAACATGTTTGGAATTACCTGTCCTTTTCTCTTCATTTTATTGTAATAATAGGCCCAAACTGCTTTCTTCTGAAGGTTGGTGTGGTTCTGCTGTGTGAGGAACTCATGATGAGTCTGTGTATATCTAAATGGTGTTCTGTGTCCTAACCAGGTACAACTTTCTCATTTTAGGGTGTGCCTGCTCACTCTTCAGAGTTGATTTCCTTTCGGAATGACTGGTTGGACAACAAGGAGATCAAATCAGTCAAACCTAAAGTAAATCAACCCTAAGTATTCATTGAAAGGGCTGATGCTGAAGCCGAAGCTCCAGTACTTTGGCCACTTGATGCGAAGAGCTCACTCTTTGGCAAAGACCCCACTTGTTGCTGGGAAAGATTGAAAGCAGAGGAGAAGGGGTTACAGAGGATGACATATTTGGATGGTATCACTGAATCAGTTGAATGAGCAAACTCCAGGAGATGGTAAAGGGCAGGGAAGCCTGGCGTGCTGCTGCCCATGGGGTCACAAAGAGTCAGACATGACCTTAGTGACTAAACAACAAATCAAATGCTCACTCTTGAGTAGAATTGTAGCTTAGGCATAAGATTTATAAGTAGTAGACATAAATGATTGAAATTAGTATTCCTTTTTTTTTTTCCCTTGTAGCAGCTTCCAAGATATAATCCACTGATTTAGTGAGGATCCCTTCCAGATTTTCAGGATTTGGCATGAGGTTTTCATCATTTATAGAAGAACTTGTACACACTTACAATGTTTATCATCATGAGATAAACTAGATAATAGTGAAAAGATGGAACTTCAACTATGAGTAGCGTTGCCAAATATTACTCTTCTGGCTTTCGAGGAAATCAGTACGAACAGTTATAACAAGTTTAAATTCATAGCTCAGGAGTAATAGCCACGAGGAAAATGGTATGACAGGGAAATGATCTTTGTGTTTAGATATTGTATTTCAGAATTGTTTCAGTCTATGAAGCGAGATTGGAGTAAAATTCTTTGAGCATAGTAGTGTTTTTTGGCTTTTCTTTGCAGTGATACAGCTTCTGAGTCATTCTGAATAAATCCATATTAATCTAGGTAGAAAAGAATTCCTCTGAAAGATACATTTATTAGGAGTAAACATGCTAGTAAAAGAGTGTAAAGTCTTATCAGTCATCTCAGCCCTCCTAGCCTTTAATAAACAAATTTATTTCCAGTTTAGCCACAATGAAAGGAGTAAACCTTAGTGTGTTTGTGTGCTTTCTGTGCTCAAGTTATAGACCTGCCCTAAAGCACACCTGATTGCCAGGTTCTGTCTGACCAACACATATTCATAGTTGTAGGAGTTTTTAGAGGGGATGAGCTGAGGTGTGGTTAGACATCCCTAACCACAATGGTTTAGTAGGAAGAGAGGACAGAAACATCTTCTATGTCAGTTTCTTTGGGTTTCTGCCAGGTTGCAGGATTTTGACTGAGACATATGTTGGTGACTGTGGTCATTGAGGCTTAAGAAATCCTTCCCCTTGCCTTCACTTCCCTTCTTCTTCTTCTTTTTTTTAATCTTGGCCTCTTTTATTTATTCATTTTTTCATCCATCTTTTAAATTTTATTTATTTATTTTGGGGGTGCTGATTGGGGAGGGAGAGGGCGGGCGGGGCCATTCTATTGGTCTTTCAGTTATCTGCTTTCATCCATATTTGTTCTTTGGCCCGAGTGGGCCTCCCATTGCAGTGGCCTCCGTCGTCGCAGAGCACCAGCTGTGAGCGCATTCGCTCCAGAGCTCTGGCTTAGTAATTGGACACATGGGTCCAGCTACTCCACGGCACGTGGGATCTTCCCAGGCCAGGAATTGAACCGGTGCCCCTTGCACTGCAAGGTGGTGTCCTTTCTCACTGGACCATCCGGAAAGCCCTTCCCTTCTTATTTCTCTTTTTTCCTTTCTCTGTCCCTTTTCTGCTTCCTACTCACCCCAATTTGGTTCATTCGTTGAACTGGTTTAGGGCTTTCCTTGGGGCCGGGTTGTTTTCTCTCTCTCTTTACCTTCATTTATTGGTCACTGCTTTGAGTTCTTCTAACACTCAGCAGAATGATCCTTCCCGGATTTAAGTAGAAAATGGATAGAGCCGATTGGGACGTGGGGGCCTCTTCTTACATGTGTTCCCAACAAATTTCCCAGAGTTCTGTTCATTGCAGAACTCGGTGCTGGTCCAAGTAATAAAATGTCCCTCAATTCGATACATTTATTAGGAGTAAACATGCTAGTAAAAGAGTGTAAAGTCTTATCAGTCATCTCAGCCCTCCTAGCCTTTAATAAACAAATTTATTTCCAGTTTAGCCACAATGAAAGGAGTAAACCTTAGTGTGTTTGTGTGCTTTCTGTGCTCAAGTTATAGACCTGCCCTAAAGCACACCTGATTGCCAGGTTCTGTCTGACCAACACATATTCATAGTTGTAGGAGTTTTTAGAGGGGATGAGCTGAGGTGTGGTTAGACATCCCTAACCACAATGGTTTAGTAGGAAGAGAGGACAGAAACATCTTCTATGTCAGTTTCTTTGGGTTTCTGCCAGGTTGCAGGATTTTGACTGAGACATATGTTGGTGACTGTGGTCATTGAGGCTTAAGAAATCCTTCCCCTTGCCTTCACTTCCCTTCTTCTTCTTCTTTTTTTTAATCTTGGCCTCTTTTATTTATTCATTTTTTCATCCATCTTTTAAATTTTATTTATTTATTTTGGGGGTGCTGATTGGGGAGGGAGAGGGCGGGCGGGCCACTTCTATTGGTCTTTCAGTTATCTGCTTTCATCCATATTTGTTCTTTGGCCCGAGTGGGCCTCCCATTGCAGTGGCCTCCGTCGTCGCAGAGCACCAGCTGTGAGCGCATTCGCTCCAGAGCTCTGGCTTAGTAATTGGACACATGGGTCCAGCTACTCCACGGCACGTGGGATCTTCCCAGGCCAGGAATTGAACCGGTGCCCCTTGCACTGCAAGGTGGTGTCCTTTCTCACTGGACCATCCGGAAAGCCCTTCCCTTCTTATTTCTCTTTTTTCCTTTCTCTGTCCCTTTTCTGCTTCCTACTCACCCCAATTTGGTTCATTCGTTGAACTGGTTTAGGGCTTTCCTTGGGGCCGGGTTGTTTTCTCTCTCTCTTTACCTTCATTTATTGGTCACTGCTTTGAGTTCTTCTAACACTCAGCAGAATGATCCTTCCCGGATTTAAGTAGAAAATGGATAGAGCCGATTGGGACGTGGGGGCCTCTTCTTACATGTGTTCCCAACAAATTTCCCAGAGTTCTGTTCATTGCAGAACTCGGTGCTGGTCCAAGTAATATAAAAGTGTCCCTCAATTCCCATCTTGAAGCTATCTCTTGCTTATCACACCACAGGTGGTACACTGCGAGGGCAAGTAGCAGGTTGTCCTGGGGTCTAACATTCCTAAACATAATCTCCTCAAATTCCTGCAAAATTTCACCACAGTTCTGAACAGTGGGATAGTTCAACTTGCTACCAAGGCTCCCAGAGGGAGCATGGGGGTGAGCCAGCCTGGAGGTGTAGAGAGAAGCCCTTCTCTGTGTTCTGAGTCGATGTTATCCCTCAAACTTATGCTCGGTGCCTCTGCCTTGTGGGGAAAGCCCAGGTGGAGACTCTGAGAACAGACTTGCCATGGCACCTCCCTCCCTTATTTTGTTACCCTGAGAATGCCATTCCTCCCACCAAGGAGAAGTGTGATTGCTTGCATATGCCATCTGCTTACAAACCCCAGTGAGCTGAAATTCTCCCCCTAAAGGTTTATGTAAGCCCCCTGTGAACTCAAACCACTATGTTTTGCTCAGCTCAAATAAACATTGAAAAAGTATCTAAGCATTTGAACTTATAATAACATATTTATCCCAACACATGAGGCTACTCATCATTGGGATATGTGTAATATATAATTGCAGCGTGCAGAAAACAAACAGCTCTCGATCCGAGAAGTCTCTGGATCCCACAGGGCACTAATCATCTACCAAAAATAGAGATGGCTGGGAAAAATAACTTATAATTGCGTTGGCAATCCACTATTTTTTTTTCATTTCTGGCAAATAAATAATAAAAACTGATTTGAATGGTGTCCTTTCTCACTGGACCATCCGGAAAGCCCTTCCCTTCTTATTTCTCTTTTTTCCTTTCTCTGTCCCTTTTCTGCTTCCTACTCACCCCAATTTGGTTCATTCGTTGAACTGGTTTAGGGCTTTCCTTGGGGCCGGGTTGTTTTCTCTCTCTCTTTACCTTCATTTATTGGTCACTGCTTTGAGTTCTTCTAACACTCAGCAGAATGATCCTTCCCGGATTTAAGTAGAAAATGGATAGAGCCGATTGGGACGTGGGGGCCTCTTCTTACATGTGTTCCCAACAAATTTCCCAGAGTTCTGTTCATTGCAGAACTCGGTGCTGGTCCAAGTAATATAAAAGTGTCCCTCAATTCCCATCTTGAAGCTATCTCTTGCTTATCACACCACAGGTGGTACACTGCGAGGGCAAGTAGCAGGTTGTCCTGGGGTCTAACATTCCTAAACATAATCTCCTCAAATTCCTGCAAAATTTCACCACAGTTCTGAACAGTGGGATAGTTCAACTTGCTACCAAGGCTCCCAGAGGGAGCATGGGGGTGAGCCAGCCTGGAGGTGTAGAGAGAAGCCCTTCTCTGTGTTCTGAGTCGATGTTATCCCTCAAACTTATGCTCGGTGCCTCTGCCTTGTGGGGAAAGCCCAGGTGGAGACTCTGAGAACAGACTTGCCATGGCACCTCCCTCCCTTATTTTGTTACCCTGAGAATGCCATTCCTCCCACCAAGGAGAAGTGTGATTGCTTGCATATGCCATCTGCTTACAAACCCCAGTGAGCTGAAATTCTCCCCCTAAAGGTTTATGTAAGCCCCCTGTGAACTCAAACCACTATGTTTTGCTCAGCTCAAATAAACATTGAAAAAGTATCTAAGCATTTGAACTTATAATAACATATTTATCCCAACACATGAGGCTACTCATCATTGGGATATGTGTAATATATAATTGCAGCGTGCAGAAAACAAACAGCTCTCGATCCGAGAAGTCTCTGGATCCCACAGGGCACTAATCATCTACCAAAAATAGAGATGGCTGGGAAAAATAACTTATAATTGCGTTGGCAATCCACTATTAAAGTATAATTTTATGTTGTTTTCATTTCTGGCAAATAAATAATAAAAAACTGATTTGAAAAAATTGCTTATTGCACTTACTAGCAGACTCCAACATGAAATCTAGAAATTGAGTATGTATACATATTTTCTTAAGTGTGCATTTAAAAAATCTAAGAAAATATATGCACCCATGTATCTATGAACTTGCGCTCTTTTAATTTATAAATAAAATTTAGTTTATATTCATAAAATTTAAATTATACTCCTTAAAATATAAATGTATACTCAAGTTATGAATAAAATTTTGAATATATATTCTGCTTTAATGGTTTTAAAATATTTATATTTATGAAGACCTAGTCTTGCCATATGTTCTCAAAATAGGGGAATTGCATTTTAACTATATTTACATATATGAAGCATGAAGTTGCTGGTAAGCCAACAAGCAGAGACTGAAATTACATAACAGTAATTGAACTTGGAATCATTTGAATCAGAATTTATGCTAATGAAAATCATATAAGCTTAATTAGGGCAGGATAAAAATGATATTATAAAATAGAGAAAATCAAAGAAGCTAAAGACAACAGGTGAGCAGTGCCCACTGGCAAACATTTTGTCCATATTTCCCCTTGTTGGTATTTCACTGAAGTTTGTTGATGAAATGTGTCAGGTCTGTAGCATATTAAGGAATTATAGTACCTCTCATCTCTAAAATATTAACGATGTAACTCTCTTTCAAAGCTTTGCATCTAATAGCTTGTAAATATGAACAACAACAAAAAGAAAAGTAGCTGTTGGTTACAACAGAATGAAAGGCATTATGCAAAATTAAAATAGTAGCTTTAGTAACAGATAATTAGGAGTAAAACCTTATTTTCCAGCTCATATGTTGGAAGCAGGGGTGCCCCTCAAGGACTTTCCTGGAGGTAGGACATTTGGTCTAGACGTGTCTCCCCAGTCTCATATGTTGCTTCAAAGAGTACCTTTTGGTGCTAGAATACGCTCAGTGGAGCCTTGACCTTGAAAAATATATAAGGCAGAATTTCTAGTTGGTGAGAAGAACTAATAGGAAAAAATATCCTGCTGAAGCATCCACCAATAGCAGGAAGTTAAATACAGTTATCTCAGGTCAAGGCAGGGATTGAAAGATGGCCCCCCCTGCAAAGAAAGCAACATTTTAAGGAATAAACTGCACTGTATATTGCTTTGATTTACTAATCCAAAAAAAAAGAAACCGATTCCCAGGAGTGTCACCTTTTAAATTATAACTTGCTTGTTGACTGGTCAGGGAAATGACTACTAAGTAGTAGGTTTGCTGATGAACTGAGCTGAACTTCCAGCAGTTGGTACCTTGATAAGGTGGGGCTTGGGCAGTGGGCAAACTTCAGAAGATGGTGAGGGATAGGGAGACCTGGCATGCTGTAGTTTAAAATGATTTATATGTTTAAATGAAGACCTAGTCTTGCCATATGTTCTCAAAATAGGGGAATTGCATTTTAACTATATTTACATATATGAAGCATGAAGTTGCTGGTAAGCCAACAAGCAGAGACTGAAATTACATAACAGTAATTGAACTTGGAATCATTTGAATCAGAATTTATGCTAATGAAAATCATATAAGCTTAATTAGGGCAGGATAAAAATGATATTATAAAATAGAGAAAATCAAAGAAGCTAAAGACAACAGGTGAGCAGTGCCCACTGGCAAACATTTTGTCCATATTTCCCCTTGTTGGTATTTCACTGAAGTTTGTTGATGAAATGTGTCAGGTCTGTAGCATATTAAGGAATTATAGTACCTCTCATCTCTAAAATATTAACGATGTAACTCTCTTTCAAAGCTTTGCATCTAATAGCTTGTAAATATGAACAACAACAAAAAGAAAAGTAGCTGTTGGTTACAACAGAATGAAAGGCATTATGCAAAATTAAAATAGTAGCTTTAGTAACAGATAATTAGGAGTAAAACCTTATTTTCCAGCTCATATGTTGGAAGCAGGGTGCCCCTCAAGGACTTTCCTGGAGGTAGGACATTTGGTCTAGACGTGTCTCCCCAGTCTCATATGTTGCTTCAAAGAGTACCTTTTGGTGCTAGAATACGCTCAGTGGAGCCTTGACCTTGAAAAATATATAAGGCAGAATTTCTAGTTGGTGAGAAGAACTAATAGGAAAAAATATCCTGCTGAAGCATCCACCAATAGCAGGAAGTTAAATACAGTTATCTCAGGTCAAGGCAGGGATTGAAAGATGGCCCCCCCTGCAAAGAAAGCAACATTTTAAGGAATAAACTGCACTGTATATTGCTTTGATTTACTAATCCAAAAAAAAAAAGAAAACCGATTCCCAGGAGTGTCACCTTTTAAATTATAACTTGCTTGTTGACTGGTCAGGGAAATGACTACTAAGTAGTAGGTTTGCTGATGAACTGAGCTGAACTTCCAGCAGTTGGTACCTTGATAAGGTGGGGCTTGGGCAGTGGGCAAACTTCAGAAGATGGTGAGGGATAGGGAGACCTGGCATGCTGTAGTCCATGAGGTCACAAAGGGTCAGACACGACTGAGCAGCGTCAACCATGAAAAAGAACATTGTTTTATGGGTGCCAATAAATCAGTCAGTCTATAGTTAAAGATGGAAAATGTGGAGGAAACCCCGCAGAAGTCCAAGTAGGGGTAGAGAAAAATCTAAGACAGCTAGTTGTGTGGGTTTTACATAACATATAACCTTTTTAAATAAAGTGATCTGCATTGGCTCATGTAGACTGTGGGAAGGCTTGGCGAGGAACACTTTTGGGTATGTTCAAGTCTGTATAAATGACTCCAATGTGTCATCTGAAAGCTGTTAGGATTGAAAAAGGCACTGGAACCAATTCTTTCTTTTGTCTCCAGGAGGATTTGAACAACCCACTCTCCTGGACTCAGAGAGAAGTTTTTTCACACCTCTTCCAAAGACACTGGTGCCGGAAGCATGCTTTGGGCCATATGTAAGAAGCAGCTAGTGCAAAGATAGCCTTGCCCAAGTATTCCCAGCGGCCTTTAAAGGGCAGAGGTAAGTTGATGCAACACCCTCATACCCGCTCACGCTTTGGAGCTTTTCTGCCACGTATTGTGCTGCGTTTGGGGAGTTTGCTCAAAAGTGGTTAAGGAAATCTTATGAAGCAGTTTTCTTATTACACAGGGAATGCACTCTCTGAATCCAAGTTTTTCAGTACCTCAAACGGGGATCACATTCCTCTAAAGCGCAAATGAAATAATAAAAACATTTCAGACCTTGTCAGGTGCTAAAAATACAGTTATCTCAGGTCAAGGCAGGGATTGAAAGATGGCCCCCTGCAAAGAAAGCAACATTTTAAGGAATAAACTGCACTGTATATTGCTTTGATTTACTAATCCAAAAAAAAGAAAACCGATTCCCAGGAGTGTCACCTTTTAAATTATAACTTGCTTGTTGACTGGTCAGGGAAATGACTACTAAGTAGTAGGTTTGCTGATGAACTGAGCTGAACTTCCAGCAGTTGGTACCTTGATAAGGTGGGGCTTGGGCAGTGGGCAAACTTCAGAAGATGGTGAGGGATAGGGAGACCTGGCATGCTGTAGTCCATGAGGTCACAAAGGGTCAGACACGACTGAGCAGCGTCAACCATGAAAAAGAACATTGTTTTATGGGTGCCAATAAATCAGTCAGTCTATAGTTAAAGATGGAAAATGTGGAGGAAACCCCGCAGAAGTCCAAGTAGGGGTAGAGAAAAATCTAAGACAGCTAGTTGTGTGGGTTTTACATAACATATAACCTTTTTAAATAAAGTGATCTGCATTGGCTCATGTAGACTGTGGGAAGGCTTGGCGAGGAACACTTTTGGGTATGTTCAAGTCTGTATAAATGACTCCAATGTGTCATCTGAAAGCTGTTAGGATTGAAAAAGGCACTGGAACCAATTCTTTCTTTTGTCTCCAGGAGGATTTGAACAACCCACTCTCCTGGACTCAGAGAGAAGTTTTTTCACACCTCTTCCAAAGACACTGGTGCCGGAAGCATGCTTTGGGCCATATGTAAGAAGCAGCTAGTGCAAAGATAGCCTTGCCCAAGTATTCCCAGCGGCCTTTAAAGGGCAGAGGTAAGTTGATGCAACACCCTCATACCCGCTCACGCTTTGGAGCTTTTCTGCCACGTATTGTGCTGCGTTTGGGGAGTTTGCTCAAAAGTGGTTAAGGAAATCTTATGAAGCAGTTTTCTTATTACACAGGGAATGCACTCTCTGAATCCAAGTTTTTCAGTACCTCAAACGGGGATCACATTCCTCTAAAGCGCAAATGAAATAATAAAAACATTTCAGACCTTGTCAGGTGCTAAAAATAAGATATTATGGGCTGGTGTAAAAACTCAGCTTCAAGAAGAAAATGTAACAGCACTGCATTGCGAAATGAACCCTGTCTCTAGCCAGCAAAAGTCTGAAAAGTCTAGTGGTGTAAGATCAGCAGTGATTCTCATCACGTCAGAGTCATCTCATTCCAGGGCACTGGGCTAGGTTCATGGTTCTACGAGGACGTCTGCCTTTCACACAGTGTGCCAGCTACATTCCAGGGCCATCAAATTTTATACCAATCCAGGTTATTTGGTATGGCTCTCTGAGCCCCATACGACTAGCCCAGATTTGAGCTGCACTGTTGTCTTGTGGTTTTGTGTTCAGCCGCGCAGGGTGTTCACCATGGTGCTTGTGACATTCAGACTTTCTTTCGTGGCGGTGAGCATGGGGGCCTACTCTCTGGCTGCGGTGCTTGGGTTTCTCGTTGCAGAGGCTTCTCTTGTTAAGTGAACTGTAGGGTGCACTGGCATCAGTGGTTGTGGCGTGTGGGCTCAGTTAAAAGGTGGTGACCTGTAGACTCAGTTAAAAAGCAGGGTTTGCTCTAACAGGAAGTCAGGGATATTGAGGAAAACAGATCGTAACCATTAAATACTCTGATGAATATGAACACTAATGTGGCCGTATTTCAGAAGATAGAGAAAGTAAGCAAAATCAGTCCAGAGACTGGCTCTCAGGTATGTGTGCTCCCAGAAATTCATCCCACTAAGAAGATGGACAGTCTGCATTCCTGCAGAAAACTCTGGGTGGTCTCGAAGTCTGTTAAGTATAGAGTTTTACAACAATTAGCCTGGAAGTTTAAAAAAATAAAAGCTGGATGGATGGGTATCTCAGCACATTTATGCAAATAGTCCCACATCAGATGCTACTTAGAATGTATATTTCTAGATTTTTTAAAAATATCTGACTTACGTGTTTCTTTAGTTTTATAATTTCTCTTCTGTTAAGTAAACTCAATGATATTCGTGGAAAAATAAACATAAAAGCAAGCACATTTTTAGGGCTTTTAATATATATATATGAATTTACTTTTCAGAAAGGCTACATTCCTATGAATTCAGTTTAAGATTCATTTCCTTGCACCTTTATCAAACTTGAATATTATACTTGAAAATTGCCGACATAATAGATGAAAATGCTGCTAATCTGAAAGCAATTTTAAAAAAACGTGTAAAACTCAGCTTCAAGAAGAAAATGTAACAGCACTGCATTGCGAAATGAACCCTGTCTCTAGCCAGCAAAAGTCTGAAAAGTCTAGTGGTGTAAGATCAGCAGTGATTCTCATCACGTCAGAGTCATCTCATTCCAGGGCACTGGGCTAGGTTCATGGTTCTACGAGGACGTCTGCCTTTCACACAGTGTGCCAGCTACATTCCAGGGCCATCAAATTTTATACCAATCCAGGTTATTTGGTATGGCTCTCTGAGCCCCATACGACTAGCCCAGATTTGAGCTGCACTGTTGTCTTGTGGTTTTGTGTTCAGCCGCGCAGGGTGTTCACCATGGTGCTTGTGACATTCAGACTTTCTTTCGTGGCGGTGAGCATGGGGGCCTACTCTCTGGCTGCGGTGCTTGGGTTTCTCGTTGCAGAGGCTTCTCTTGTTAAGTGAACTGTAGGGTGCACTGGCATCAGTGGTTGTGGCGTGTGGGCTCAGTTAAAAGGTGGTGACCTGTAGACTCAGTTAAAAAGCAGGGTTTGCTCTAACAGGAAGTCAGGGATATTGAGGAAAACAGATCGTAACCATTAAATACTCTGATGAATATGAACACTAATGTGGCCGTATTTCAGAAGATAGAGAAAGTAAGCAAAATCAGTCCAGAGACTGGCTCTCAGGTATGTGTGCTCCCAGAAATTCATCCCACTAAGAAGATGGACAGTCTGCATTCCTGCAGAAAACTCTGGGTGGTCTCGAAGTCTGTTAAGTATAGAGTTTTACAACAATTAGCCTGGAAGTTTAAAAAAATAAAAGCTGGATGGATGGGTATCTCAGCACATTTATGCAAATAGTCCCACATCAGATGCTACTTAGAATGTATATTTCTAGATTTTTTAAAAATATCTGACTTACGTGTTTCTTTAGTTTTATAATTTCTCTTCTGTTAAGTAAACTCAATGATATTCGTGGAAAAATAAACATAAAAGCAAGCACATTTTTAGGGCTTTTAATATATATATATGAATTTACTTTTCAGAAAGGCTACATTCCTATGAATTCAGTTTAAGATTCATTTCCTTGCACCTTTATCAAACTTGAATATTATACTTGAAAAATTGCCGACATAATAGATGAAAAATGCTGCCTATCTATCTTTACTGCCAATTTGTATTTTCTTCATTTGTGAATTCAGATTTTATGTCATCTGAACTAATTTTAAGACTTTCAGTGGAAAATTCATAGCTCTCAGTTTCCAGGACACACCTTGTCAGTAAATTATTTTTTAACCCAAACTATTAAATTTAAATTTCATTTTTCATCAACAATAATGATCACATTACTGAACATTAACTATGCACCACACACCCGTGATAGGGCTTTAGACATCACGCCCAAGTTTAACTCTTTGTCTTCCAATCACTTGCCAGCTTCTCAACTTCCCTTGACAATAAACTTACCAAAGGTCCACACTTATTGCCTCCCTTTTGCTACTCTCCCCTCTGTTTTTGCCTCCATCCACTTAAACACAGATTCCATCTTCCACTTCCCTGAATCTTAAGGACACAAACAATCTCATCAGCTAATTTAAAAATCATTTCCTATTTCTGATCTTTCTCCACACCTCAGCAGGCATTTACAAAGTTGAACTGTTGTTGAAAAAAGAATTCAAATGCGTGAGTCCCCTTTTCTCGTGGCCTCTGTGATGCCACTGTCTTCTGGTGTATTTTCTTCTCCAGGTAGGTTTCCCACTCTCTTTTCTCTGTGGGCTTCCACCTGTCCTGTCGTTAGATTGGGATGGGGTGCCTCAGAGGTCAATCCTGGATCCTTTTCTCGCCTTCTACATTTTCTTTCCAGAGGATCTCTTCATAGAGTATTAGCCCCATAAGGGCAAGGATTTCTACTGAATTTTTTTTTTTTCCTCATTGCATTCCTGATACTTAGTATCTGGTTCATCAGAGGTGCTCAGTAGATATTTGTTGGATAGATGAATCAGAGAATGACTCTAGGCTCAAGGCCTACGTATCTTGTATATATTGATAGTTTTCAATTGATAACCTTCTGCTGGGCTTCCCCACCTTGTGAACTCCCAATTCATGATCCTGGTCCCCTCCCGTGTCTCCACAGGGGTGGATAACAGGTACCTCCAACTTATCATGTCTGAAGCACAACTATGACAAAACTCATCTGTTGTCCTCAGGCTTCCTTACCTCATGACATTGTTACTTAAGTGAAAAAAATCTAGGATTTGTTCTCCCCAGACCCACTTTTAATCCATCAAAAGGTCCCTTTAGAACTATTTCCAGTTCATCCTGAATCTGTGCATCCTGCACCATCTTTGCTGCCACCTCCTCTGGGGAAGCCAGCTTCACCTCTCACCTGGACCGCCCACGCAGCTTCCTCACGTCTCATCCTCACATTTATCTCTCCCCACTCATCCACATGGAGTCCTGACAGGGTGTTTTAAAAATGTCTTTTCACTGCCTCCTGCTTAGTACTTTCTAATGGCTTTTCACTGCCTTGATTGTACAATTTAAGATCCTCACTAAGACCTAACAGATCTGAGTCATCCTTAGAGTCAACTCAGGACATGTACTGGATCAGAGAGTATCTCACTGTCTGTGAGATTTAGAAGTTTTCAGTGTTTTCACGTGGAAGGTAGCAACCCACTTCCACAATAGTCTAGACTAGCTAACCAGAGTTTTAAGTTCCAGGCTTTATTACCTAAAAGCTGGTTCTTTGTGGGGAGGAGGACATGAACAGAGAACATTTCACAGCTATCAGGACAGATACTAAAGCAGTTATTTATTGCAAATGAATACTAGGATACTGTAAGTGCTTAAAGCAAAAGTATTTAAGTAAATATTGTATTTATACTTAAGTAGACAGGAAAACTGCAACATCAGAAATGACCACAGGCTGTTGCTATTTACCCACAATTTGGGAAATAGCATTTCTTATGGTACAGGAATTTTTTAAATGTATCACATGTGGCATACATTACATGTACTTTTCTGATTATGAATATTGGATGCATGCATAAACACAGAACACTTTAGTTCTATGTGTTTACCCGTGGAAATGAAAACTCTTTAATGCAGAAGTACACTAGAAGAGAATAGTTCAGAATATATGATTTTTGCTTTCTCTCACTGTTGATAAACTTTTAAGATACCTCATATTGTATTTAAGCTTTTACAATTTGTTATGGAGGTATTTTATATATTCACTGTCTTCAAGAAATAGACATATTGTGTCCACAGATGTGTATGTTCACAATAATACACATGTACACAAATACTGTAGAGACAGTAGACTTTCATGACATTGTTACTTAAGTGAAAAAAATCTAGGATTTGTTCTCCCCAGACCCACTTTTAATCCATCAAAAGGTCCCTTTAGAACTATTTCCAGTTCATCCTGAATCTGTGCATCCTGCACCATCTTTGCTGCCACCTCCTCTGGGGAAGCCAGCTTCACCTCTCACCTGGACCGCCCACGCAGCTTCCTCACGTCTCATCCTCACATTTATCTCTCCCCACTCATCCACATGGAGTCCTGACAGGGTGTTTTAAAAATGTCTTTTCACTGCCTCCTGCTTAGTACTTTCTAATGGCTTTTCACTGCCTTGATTGTACAATTTAAGATCCTCACTAAGACCTAACAGATCTGAGTCATCCTTAGAGTCAACTCAGGACATGTACTGGATCAGAGAGTATCTCACTGTCTGTGAGATTTAGAAGTTTTCAGTGTTTTCACGTGGAAGGTAGCAACCCACTTCCACAATAGTCTAGACTAGCTAACCAGAGTTTTAAGTTCCAGGCTTTATTACCTAAAAGCTGGTTCTTTGTGGGGAGGAGGACATGAACAGAGAACATTTCACAGCTATCAGGACAGATACTAAAGCAGTTATTTATTGCAAATGAATACTAGGATACTGTAAGTGCTTAAAGCAAAAGTATTTAAGTAAATATTGTATTTATACTTAAGTAGACAGGAAAACTGCAACATCAGAAATGACCACAGGCTGTTGCTATTTACCCACAATTTGGGAAATAGCATTTCTTATGGTACAGGAATTTTTTAAATGTATCACATGTGGCATACATTACATGTACTTTTCTGATTATGAATATTGGATGCATGCATAAACACAGAACACTTTAGTTCTATGTGTTTACCCGTGGAAATGAAAACTCTTTAATGCAGAAGTACACTAGAAGAGAATAGTTCAGAATATATGATTTTTGCTTTCTCTCACTGTTGATAAACTTTTAAGATACCTCATATTGTATTTAAGCTTTTACAATTTGTTATGGAGGTATTTTATATATTCACTGTCTTCAAGAAATAGACATATTGTGTCCACAGATGTGTATGTTCACAATAATACACATGTACACAAAAATACTGTAGAGACAGTAGACTTTCAAGATATCCGAAGTCCTGGAATTTTGGGGTTTATTTCTGTCATATGCCTGGTTCTTGTGTGATGGACTCTTACTCACATTTAAATTGCCTATCTCTTCAAAAATGTCTAGCTTATTGTGACCAGCCTTCTTTTACAACATTACCAAACTTGCAGGAAGGAAATGAGAATTTAAAAAAATTAACTGATCAATTCAATAATCAGGCTTGTCCGCTTCATGTTGTATAGACATAAATTGGCACACTACTGTAGAACTCCAGTATCATCTGTTTTTAATCTCTAATATTAGTATGAAAAATGAACTTCCTTTGGTGTTTGTTATTTTTGATTCAGTAGCAGTCAAATGTTAAAAAGATTTGAAAAGAAAGCTTTCTATTTGCTGTTGCTGCTTTAGTTTTAACATCATTGAACTACAGTTGATTTACAGGGTTGGGTTAGTTTTACATGTGCAGCAAAGTGATTTAGTTATATGTATTCTTCCCTGGTGGCTCAGACAGTAAGAACCTACCCACAGTGTGGGAGACCTGGGTTTGGTCCCTGGCTTGGGAAGACCCCCTGGAGAAGGGAATAGCTGCTTACTCCAGTAGAATTGCCTGGAGAATTCCATGGACAGAGGTGCCTGGCAGTATACAGTCCATGGGATCGCAGAGTCAGACACGACTGAGCGACTTTCACACACATATATTCATCCTTTTTTAGATTCTTTTCTCATGTAGGCTATCACAGAATACTGAGTGGAGTTCCCTATGCTGGGCATATAGCAGGTCCTTGTTGGTTATCTTACAAATAGTAGTATGTGTCTGTTTATCCCAAGCTCCTGATTTATCCCTCCCTGTCATGGTTCCCATTGGTAACCATAATTTTTTTTCGATATCTGGACGTCTGTTTCTGTTTTGTGAATAAATTCATTTGTATCACTTTTACAAAGTGATATAATCGAAACTACATGTTGACATGCTGATTGTATATATTAGATTCTGTATAAATGGAATATATATCACTTATACATGTATATCACTTAGACTCCATGCGTGAGTAATACCCTACATTTATCTTTCTCTCCTGACTTCACTTACATGATCATCACTAGGTCCACCCATGTTGCTGCAAATGGCATTATTTCATTCTTTTTTGTGGTTAAGTAATGTTCCATTGTATATATGTACCACATCTTCTTTATCCATTCCTTGTTAATGGACATTTAGGTTGCCTCCACATCTTGGCTATTATACACAGTGCTGCAATGAACAATAGGGTTCATGTTATTTTTTGGAATTATGGTTTATGCCCAGGAATGGAATTCTTGTATCATATGGTAGTTCTGTTTTTAGTTTCTATAAGAGAACTTAATACTGTTTCCATAGTGGTTATCCCAGTTTACATTACTACCACCAGTATAGGAGGGTTCCTTAGCTCCACACGCTCTGCAGCCTTTATTTTACTATTTTTTGATATTATTTATTTTGGCTGTGCCAGAACTTAGTTGCAGCATGTGGGATCTTTGATCTTCATTGCAGCATGCAGGATATTTAGCTGTGGCATACAGGATCCAGTTTCCTGACCAGGGATTAAAGCTGGCCCCTCTGCATTGGGAACAGTGGTGAGTCTTAGCCACTGGACCACTAAGGAATCCTCCAGCATTTATTGTCTGTAAACTTTCATGATGGCCATTCTGGCTAGTATTAAGTCATTGTAGTTTTGATTTGCCTTTCTCTGATAATTAGTTATATTGAGCATCTTTTCATGTGCCTGTGGCCATCTGAATGTCTTTTTTGGAGAAATGTCTGTTAAGATTTTGTGCCCAAAATTTTGAATTTTTTTTGAATTTCCTCATGTAGGCTATAGATATGGTGACCTTGGGCATATAGCAGGTCCTTGTTGGTTATCTTACAAATAGTAGTATGTGTCTGTTTATCCCAAGCTCCTGATTTATCCTCCCTGTCATGGTTCCCATTGGTAACCATAATTTTTTTTCGATATCTGGACGTCTGTTTCTGTTTTGTGAATAAATTCATTTGTATCACTTTTACAAAGTGATATAATCGAAACTACATGTTGACATGCTGATTGTATATATTAGATTCTGTATAAATGGAATATATATCACTTATACATGTATATCACTTAGACTCCATGCGTGAGTAATACCCTACATTTATCTTTCTCTCCTGACTTCACTTACATGATCATCACTAGGTCCACCCATGTTGCTGCAAATGGCATTATTTCATTCTTTTTTGTGGTTAAGTAATGTTCCATTGTATATATGTACCACATCTTCTTTATCCATTCCTTGTTAATGGACATTTAGGTTGCCTCCACATCTTGGCTATTATACACAGTGCTGCAATGAACAATAGGGTTCATGTTATTTTTTGGAATTATGGTTTATGCCCAGGAATGGAATTCTTGTATCATATGGTAGTTCTGTTTTTAGTTTCTATAAGAGAACTTAATACTGTTTCCATAGTGGTTATCCCAGTTTACATTACTACCACCAGTATAGGAGGGTTCCTTAGCTCCACACGCTCTGCAGCCTTTATTTTACTATTTTTTGATATTATTTATTTTGGCTGTGCCAGAACTTAGTTGCAGCATGTGGGATCTTTGATCTTCATTGCAGCATGCAGGATATTTAGCTGTGGCATACAGGATCCAGTTTCCTGACCAGGGATTAAAGCTGGCCCCTCTGCATTGGGAACAGTGGTGAGTCTTAGCCACTGGACCACTAAGGAATCCCTCCAGCATTTATTGTCTGTAAACTTTCATGATGGCCATTCTGGCTAGTATTAAGTCATTGTAGTTTTGATTTGCCTTTCTCTGATAATTAGTTATATTGAGCATCTTTTCATGTGCCTGTGGCCATCTGAATGTCTTTTTTGGAGAAATGTCTGTTAAGATTTTGTGCCCAATTTTGATTTGTTTTTCTGATATTGAGCTTCATGAGCTACTGTAAATTTTGGAAAATAATTCCTTGTCAGTTGCTTCATTTGCAGATATTTTCTACCATTTTGTGGACTGTCTTTTCATTTTGTTAATGATTTCCTTTGCTGTATAGAAGATTTTAAGTTTAATTAGGTTTCATTTATTTATTTTTTTATTTTCATTGCTCTAGGAGGCTGGATAAAAAAGATATTGCTGTGATTTATGTTAAAAAATGCACTGCCTATGTTTTCCTCGAAGAGTTCTATAGAGTCCAGTATTAAATGTAGGTCTTCAATCCATTTGAGTTTGAGTATGGTGCTGGAGAATGTTATAATTTTATTCTAATCACATGTAGCTAGTCCAGTTTCCCAGCACCATTTATAGAAGACATGATCTTTTTTCCATTGTATACTCCTGCGTCTTTTGTCTTGGATTAATTGATCATAGGTATGTGGTTTTATTTTTTGGCTTTCTGTCTTATTCCATTGATCTATATGTCTATTTTTTCTAGTGTCATACTGTTTTGGTGACTGTAGCTTTGTATTATAATCTGAAATCAGGTTTTCTGATTCCTCCTGTTCCATTCCTATTTCTTAGGATTGCTTTGGTTATTCAAGTTCTTTCTGAAAGTGAAAGCATTAGTTGCTCAGTCATGTCTGACTCTTTGTGACCCCACAGACTGTAACTCACCAGGCTCCTCTGCCCATAGAATTCTCCAGGCAACAATACTGGAGTGGATTGCGATATTTAGCTGTGGCATACAGGATCCAGTTTCCTGACCAGGGATTAAAGCTGGCCCTCTGCATTGGGAACAGTGGTGAGTCTTAGCCACTGGACCACTAAGGAATCCTCCAGCATTTATTGTCTGTAAACTTTCATGATGGCCATTCTGGCTAGTATTAAGTCATTGTAGTTTTGATTTGCCTTTCTCTGATAATTAGTTATATTGAGCATCTTTTCATGTGCCTGTGGCCATCTGAATGTCTTTTTTGGAGAAATGTCTGTTAAGATTTTGTGCCCAATTTTGATTTGTTTTTCTGATATTGAGCTTCATGAGCTACTGTAAATTTTGGAAAATAATTCCTTGTCAGTTGCTTCATTTGCAGATATTTTCTACCATTTTGTGGACTGTCTTTTCATTTTGTTAATGATTTCCTTTGCTGTATAGAAGATTTTAAGTTTAATTAGGTTTCATTTATTTATTTTTTTATTTTCATTGCTCTAGGAGGCTGGATAAAAAAAAAGATATTGCTGTGATTTATGTTAAAAAATGCACTGCCTATGTTTTCCTCGAAGAGTTCTATAGAGTCCAGTATTAAATGTAGGTCTTCAATCCATTTGAGTTTGAGTATGGTGCTGGAGAATGTTATAATTTTATTCTAATCACATGTAGCTAGTCCAGTTTCCCAGCACCATTTATAGAAGACATGATCTTTTTTCCATTGTATACTCCTGCGTCTTTTGTCTTGGATTAATTGATCATAGGTATGTGGTTTTATTTTTTGGCTTTCTGTCTTATTCCATTGATCTATATGTCTATTTTTTCTAGTGTCATACTGTTTTGGTGACTGTAGCTTTGTATTATAATCTGAAATCAGGTTTTCTGATTCCTCCTGTTCCATTCCTATTTCTTAGGATTGCTTTGGTTATTCAAGTTCTTTCTGAAAGTGAAAGCATTAGTTGCTCAGTCATGTCTGACTCTTTGTGACCCCACAGACTGTAACTCACCAGGCTCCTCTGCCCATAGAATTCTCCAGGCAACAATACTGGAGTGGATTGCCATTTCCTTCTCCAGGGGATCTTCCCGACCCAGGGATTGAACCCGGGTCTTTGCATTGCAGGCAAATTCTTTACCATCTGAACCACCAGGGAAACCCAAGTTCTTTTTATTTGTTGTCAATTTAAATGACTTTCAAAATCATTCTCTTAAATTTCATTGATATCTAATAAGCTTTTAGTCATTTAAAATCATTAGTTAAACAGTGTATATGAAGGCAACCTATAATTAATTCCATGAGTGCATTCTGAATTGTTTCAGTCATGTCTGACTCTTATTGACCCTATGGATTATATTCGTATGTCCATGGAAATCTCCAGGCAAGAATACTGGAATGTGGTGCCATTTCCTCCTACAGAAGATCTTCCCAACCCAGGGATCAAAACCACATCTCTTACATCTCCTGAACTGGCAGGCAGGTTCATTAGCACCACCTGGGAAACTCCATTAATTCCCTACCAACTCACAAAGCGGCATCCTCCACAGTCAGTAAGAGAAACTAAAATTAGCCACAGCTCTATTATTATTATTTTAAATATAGGAGTACCTACTGCCAATATGTAATGTACAGCCCAAATTTCAAATGTAGATTTGACTGTCTGCTTATAATATGTCAGCACAGAAAGATATTACATTGTTACTGATTGTATTCCGCACTGTACATTCCACGAAGCTTGTACCTCTTGGTCTCCCTCACTTATTCTTTCGTCTCTTCTTTCCTTCTGGAAAGTACCTATTAGTTCTCTGTATCTATGACTACTTCTCTTTGTTGTATTTACTTATTTATTTTGTTTTTAGATTCCTCCTATAAAGAAATCATACAGTATTCCTAATTTTTATTTTTTGGCTTTCTGTCTTATTCCATTGATCTATATGTCTATTTTTTCTAGTGTCATACTGTTTTGGTGACTGTAGCTTTGTATTATAATCTGAAATCAGGTTTTCTGATTCCTCCTGTTCCATTCCTATTTCTTAGGATTGCTTTGGTTATTCAAGTTCTTTCTGAAAGTGAAAGCATTAGTTGCTCAGTCATGTCTGACTCTTTGTGACCCCACAGACTGTAACTCACCAGGCTCCTCTGCCCATAGAATTCTCCAGGCAACAATACTGGAGTGGATTGCCATTTCCTTCTCCAGGGGATCTTCCCGACCCAGGGATTGAACCCGGGTCTTTGCATTGCAGGCAAATTCTTTACCATCTGAACCACCAGGGAAACCCAAGTTCTTTTTATTTGTTGTCAATTTAAATGACTTTCAAAATCATTCTCTTAAATTTCATTGATATCTAATAAGCTTTTAGTCATTTAAAATCATTAGTTAAACAGTGTATATGAAGGCAACCTATAATTAATTCCATGAGTGCATTCTGAATTGTTTCAGTCATGTCTGACTCTTATTGACCCTATGGATTATATTCGTATGTCCATGGAAATCTCCAGGCAAGAATACTGGAATGTGGTGCCATTTCCTCCTACAGAAGATCTTCCCAACCCAGGGATCAAAACCACATCTCTTACATCTCCTGAACTGGCAGGCAGGTTCATTAGCACCACCTGGGAAACTCCATTAATTCCCTACCAACTCACAAAGCGGCATCCTCCACAGTCAGTAAGAGAAACTAAAATTAGCCACAGCTCTATTATTATTATTTTAAATATAGGAGTACCTACTGCCAATATGTAATGTACAGCCCAAATTTCAAATGTAGATTTGACTGTCTGCTTATAATATGTCAGCACAGAAAGATATTACATTGTTACTGATTGTATTCCCCGCACTGTACATTCCACGAAGCTTGTACCTCTTGGTCTCCCTCACTTATTCTTTCGTCTCTTCTTTCCTTCTGGAAAGTACCTATTAGTTCTCTGTATCTATGACTACTTCTCTTTTGTTGTATTTACTTATTTATTTTGTTTTTTAGATTCCTCCTATAAAGAAATCATACAGTATTTATCTTTTTCTGTCTGACACATTTTCGCTTAGTGTAATACCCATTTTGTCCATTCATGTTATCTCAAATGGCAAGATTTCATTGTTTTTCTATGGGCTTTCTTGGTGGCTCAGATGGTATTTGAGCATCTGCTGTTGCAGTGCAGGAGACCTGGGTTCTGTTCCTCAGTCCGAAGATCCCCTGGAAATGGGAATGGCAGCCCACTCCAGTATTCTTGCCTGGAGAGAAGCCCATGGACAGAGGAGCCTGGTGGGCTACTGCTGAGTAATATCATCTTGTATGTATATGCACTACATCTTCTTCATCTACTGAGTCATTCGTTGCTTCCATACTTTTGGCATATCTTGAATACTTTTTTAAGATATACAAAGGTATAAAGGATAATAAAGCAGTAACTCATATCTGGATGTTTAAAGGTCAAGATTAATATTGACTTTGATTATGAGATTGCTTACCTAGTGAGAAAGTAAACTTAGAAATTCTTCAAGATAATGGACAATTATTTTTGCTTTACAAAGGCTCTATTAAGAATTGAAGATATAAGAATAAATGATGTTTAGTAAAAAAAAAGTTTGGGTGATTAATAAAGCACAGAGTTTATAAACAGGAATCCAAGGAATATTTTGGAGAAGGAAACATGGAAATAAATATTTGCTTACTTGTTCTCAAGTTTTACATTTTTATTTAGGTTTACTTTAAACTTCAAAATAAAAAGATCAAAATCCTCCACAGTCAGTAAGAGAAACTAAAATTAGCCACAGCTCTATTATTATTATTTTAAATATAGGAGTACCTACTGCCAATATGTAATGTACAGCCCAAATTTCAAATGTAGATTTGACTGTCTGCTTATAATATGTCAGCACAGAAAGATATTACATTGTTACTGATTGTATTCCCGCACTGTACATTCCACGAAGCTTGTACCTCTTGGTCTCCCTCACTTATTCTTTCGTCTCTTCTTTCCTTCTGGAAAGTACCTATTAGTTCTCTGTATCTATGACTACTTCTCTTTTGTTGTATTTACTTATTTATTTTGTTTTTTAGATTCCTCCTATAAAGAAATCATACAGTATTTATCTTTTTCTGTCTGACACATTTTCGCTTAGTGTAATACCCATTTTGTCCATTCATGTTATCTCAAATGGCAAGATTTCATTGTTTTTCTATGGGCTTTCTTGGTGGCTCAGATGGTATTTGAGCATCTGCTGTTGCAGTGCAGGAGACCTGGGTTCTGTTCCTCAGTCCGAAGATCCCCTGGAAATGGGAATGGCAGCCCACTCCAGTATTCTTGCCTGGAGAGAAGCCCATGGACAGAGGAGCCTGGTGGGCTACTGCTGAGTAATATCATCTTGTATGTATATGCACTACATCTTCTTCATCTACTGAGTCATTCGTTGCTTCCATACTTTTGGCATATCTTGAATACTTTTTTAAGATATACAAAGGTATAAAGGATAATAAAGCAGTAACTCATATCTGGATGTTTAAAGGTCAAGATTAATATTGACTTTGATTATGAGATTGCTTACCTAGTGAGAAAGTAAACTTAGAAATTCTTCAAGATAATGGACAATTATTTTTGCTTTACAAAGGCTCTATTAAGAATTGAAGATATAAGAATAAATGATGTTTAGTAAAAAAAAAGTTTGGGTGATTAATAAAGCACAGAGTTTATAAACAGGAATCCAAGGAATATTTTGGAGAAGGAAACATGGAAATAAATATTTGCTTACTTGTTCTCAAGTTTTACATTTTTATTTAGGTTTACTTTAAACTTCAAAATAAAAAGATCAAAATACAGACATGAAGACAGGGAATTAGATACTTGAATTTTTTGTTTAAATTTTACAATATTTTGTTCTCACAAGGGAATTTTAAAAAATTTTTGGCCTCCTTTATTGATTTTTTATTTATTTATTTTTCATCCATCTTTACTCTTTGACCTCTGTGGGCCTCCCATTGCAGTGGCATGTCTCACTGCAGAGCACTGGCTTTGGGAGCATGCGCTCCAGAATACTGGCTTGTAATTGGATACACCGGTTCAACTACTTCATGGCATGTGGAATCCTTCCAGGCTAGCGATTGAACTGGTGCCCCTTCCACTGCAAGGCAGTCTTTCTACCCACTGGATCACCAGGGAAGCCCCCAGATGCTTGAATTTTAACTTATGTCTGCTCTGGACAAAGAGTAAAACTTCATTGATTACTGCTTCTAAAGCATTTTGGTCTTCCTTTATCAGCATTATCAGAATGTGTACTAGACACATGAATAAATGAGTGATTATTATTTGCGCAAAAACTCATTAGCAGTTTCATTTCATAAACGTGCATTTCGTTTTGTTTTACAAATCGGCACAGATATGTTATTCAACCCAAGACCCCGAAGGCTCCGTAATCTGTTAGTAAGATAGTTGGCAGAATCTAAGATTTTGCCCCAAATATCACATTTTGAAAATTTTTAAGGAAATGTTCTAGCATAAATTTCATGGGACAGACAAAAGAATTAATTTTTTTCTAGGTTCAGACAGTAAAGAATCTGCCTGCAGTGCAGGAGACTGTGGTTTGATCCCTGGGTTGGAAGGATCTCCTGGAAAAGGGGATAGTTACCCACCCTAGTATTTTTACCTGGAGAATTCCATAGAGCCTGGTGGGCTACAGTCCATGGGGTGGCAAAGAGTTGGACACAACTGTTTGACTTAACACTTTCACTGTTTATAATACAATATTTTCCAAAATTGTAAAATTAGTGAATTAAGAATAAGTCTTTTGTTGAATTTATTAGACAGGTTCTTTCCAGTATTAGCGATGTCTCATATAATAAGTGTTTCTGAGAAGTTATAAAATCCATGGTGATATGTTACAATAGCTCATTGACATATAAAGTACTAATGAAATTCTAGCACCAAATTCTAAATTAAAAATTACTTACTCTATTAACCATGACTTTCTTAATTCCCCAGTCAGAATTTCTGTGTGTCCTGTTTATCTGCTTTACTAAAGTTTAATTTGTGTAGGCACTAACTGCTCTGTGTGTACCAGCTAACTTATAGTCTTGACACCCTGTGAGGTATGTCCAGTTATTATCACCTTTTATAGATGAGGATATTGAAAAGAGGTGAATAGGCAGGATTATGGACCCACAGTATCTAGCTCTAGAGCTAACACTCTTTTTTTTTTTTGCCTCTAAGTCATCATTTATTTTTCATCCATCTTTATTCTTTGGCATGTGTGGGCCTCCCATTGCAGTGGCCTCTCTCATTGCAGAGCTCCGGCTTTGGGCACATGCACTCCAGACCGCTGGCTAATAATCGAGCGCACCGGCCCAGCCGTTCCTCGGCATGTGGAATCTTTCCGGGCCCGGGGTGGAACTGGTGCCCTTTGCACTGCAAGGCGGACTCTTTATCCACTAGACCACTAGGGAAGCCCTAGAACTAACACTCTTAATTGTCATATAATATCACTGCTGGTATCTTATTTCCTAGTTTAAGGATATTACCAGCCTCACCATTTATTTTAAGTAAGGGAAAATTATATTGCATAATCTACTCCACAAAATCCCTCTGTCAGTATCCTTAATCCAGCAAAAGTTGTCTGTATTTACTGAAGAATTATTATGTACCAGACTTAGAGTTAGATCTTAGGAAAATGCAAAAATGCACATTTTGGTTTTAAAGAAACCTAAGTGGGAAAATGGATATGTTCACAAATGGAGATACAAGCCAAAGATTGTGATAGTATAGAGAAAGTCATGAAAATTCCAATCTGAGATAGTAAAGGAAATGAAGAAAGAAAGAGAGCAATCAATAGTTAAGAAAATCTGGCATAGAAATTGAGATAATTTGCATATTTGACAACAGTGTATTTTCTCAATAAGAACAAGTACAAGAAGTACAGAGAATTTAAATTCTTAGTTGTTTTCCCAAAGAGATTAAATTAAACTGAAGATAGTATCTATCCCTGTCCCTTAATATACCCATATAAATACACAAAGAGAAATATAAGTTACCATTTTCTAAGACGAACATTGGTCTCCAGTCTTTAACGTAGTTCATGGAACAGCGACAATCTCCATACTATTGGAGTGTTTGGAGAGGTGTTTCTAGTACAGTTCTGGCATTGGACCTGCTTCCCTGTAATACTCACATCTCAAACCGTGTGGTAGAAGGTTACCTGAGGTCCAATGGAAGATGAGTAGGAAGAGTGAGCCATCTCTACATCTTCCTTTTGATGAGGATATTGAAAAGAGGTGAATAGGCAGGATTATGGACCCACAGTATCTAGCTCTAGAGCTAACACTCTTTTTTTTTTTTTGCCTCTAAGTCATCATTTATTTTTCATCCATCTTTATTCTTTGGCATGTGTGGGCCTCCCATTGCAGTGGCCTCTCTCATTGCAGAGCTCCGGCTTTGGGCACATGCACTCCAGACCGCTGGCTAATAATCGAGCGCACCGGCCCAGCCGTTCCTCGGCATGTGGAATTTTTCCCGGGGCCCCGGGGTGGAACTGGTGCCCTTTGCACTGCAAGGCGGACTCTTTATCCACTAGACCACTAGGGAAGCCCTAGAACTAACACTCTTAATTGTCATATAATATCACTGCTGGTATCTTATTTCCTAGTTTAAGGATATTACCAGCCTCACCATTTATTTTAAGTAAGGGAAAATTATATTGCATAATCTACTCCACAAAATCCCTCTGTCAGTATCCTTAATCCAGCAAAAGTTGTCTGTATTTACTGAAGAATTATTATGTACCAGACTTAGAGTTAGATCTTAGGAAAATGCAAAAATGCACATTTTGGTTTTAAAGAAACCTAAGTGGGAAAATGGATATGTTCACAAATGGAGATACAAGCCAAAGATTGTGATAGTATAGAGAAAGTCATGAAAATTCCAATCTGAGATAGTAAAGGAAATGAAGAAAGAAAGAGAGCAATCAATAGTTAAGAAAATCTGGCATAGAAATTGAGATAATTTGCATATTTGACAACAGTGTATTTTCTCAATAAGAACAAGTACAAGAAGTACAGAGAATTTAAATTCTTAGTTGTTTTCCCAAAGAGATTAAATTAAACTGAAGATAGTATCTATCCCTGTCCCTTAATATACCCATATAAATACACAAAGAGAAATATAAGTTACCATTTTCTAAGACGAACATTGGTCTCCAGTCTTTAACGTAGTTCATGGAACAGCGACAATCTCCATACTATTGGAGTGTTTGGAGAGGTGTTTCTAGTACAGTTCTGGCATTGGACCTGCTTCCCTGTAATACTCACATCTCAAACCGTGTGGTAGAAGGTTACCTGAGGTCCAATGGAAGATGAGTAGGAAGAGTGAGCCATCTCTACATCTTCCTTTGTGTAACTGAGGAACGTAGTTTGCAGAAGTCTAAAATTCATCAGTCCCATTTCCTGTCACTCTGTTGACATAATGATGTTAAATGAAATTTTAAAATTATTGCTAATGATCCTCTTTGAATTAGTGTTTGTGGCTTTCAAAGGACCTCAGGATTAGCTCACAGGGAAACATGATAACATGTATTTTTACCTTAATTTTGAAAAAGAGATTTTCTCCTTAACATATTAAAAAGGATCATCTGCTTGCTTCTAGAATGGGTTTGGAGAAACCTTTAGAAATATGTGTATACAAAAACGCTTTTAGAATAGAGAATGATTTGCCTAATGGTAGAGAATATTCTACTTAAAGAGCAAGTATATTAACTGTGTTTAAGTCTTCTACTCAACCCAGAGATTCCTGGCAGCCAATAACAAGGCAAGGAAGATGGATTTCATAAATCATTTTGTAAATGACATAGATTGCATCTTCAAATGAAGATTTTTTTGTTACTAAATTCTAAAGAAAAAATTATAAGGGACATTGAACAAAATATTTAGAAGGTAAATGTTTCCAATGATTGTTTTATATAGTTTCCTATTGGATGCTTGGTAAAACCAAGGATGTCACATTGTAAACTTAGTAAGAAATAAATTGTTTCTAATAATTTTATTTGTATTTTTAATAAATAATTTGTAAATTATTTAGTCAGTCTATTAGGTGGGGACCTTAGGTAATGTGGTCTAAGTTTTCTGCTTTCTGATGTCATTTGCTATGGGTAGTTCTCAGTCTATTAGACTGATCATCATACATTCTTCTAAACATTCTCTTTTCTTTGGGTATGTACTACTACTTTGAGGTTTTGAATGGAAACAAGATTTGGAAATTCATCCTCTCTACTGAGAATTATGTCACTAACAAAGCAAATTTTGAGTATACATTGTGTATTAGGAAAAGCATGCTATTCTCTCAGATGTTTAATGTAACAATACAGAGTGCAATTGTAGAAGCAAAATGTTAAGGTCCAAATGCAGAATCCACTCTCTTTTTAGTTGCAGGACATTAGTGTCTTAGCATCTTCCATAAAATGGAATTAATAGGGAGTATCATAAGGTTTAAAGAAAGATTAAATACATATAAGATACATGATTAGCACCATCTAACAGAGGGCTTATTGTCTCAGATAAATGACTGTAAATTTCACATGCCTTTATGCC
Organism: Tragulus kanchil; assembly: GCA_022376925.1. Classification (NCBI taxonomy): domain Eukaryota; kingdom Metazoa; phylum Chordata; class Mammalia; order Artiodactyla; family Tragulidae; genus Tragulus; species Tragulus kanchil. The sequence continues at coordinate 104,899,457 of JAIOJX010000024.1, forward strand.
TTCAGGAAGTCAGCTTGAATTCTGTTTGTAGAGAAGGGCTCCCTCTTGCATAGAGGTGAGTTGAAAGATGCCAACCCTTAATGCCAGTCGTTTTTCCTAAGCAGCAGCTTGTGAGCTACTCAAATTCCTGAAAATGTATTTGAGCGAAAACTTACAGTTACACATCAAAGTGCATGGCAGAGATAATTTTACCCTGAATTTTGAGTAAGCCATCTACTTCAGCCATGAAAACGCTACAGTGTTTTCCAAATTGTTGCAAAATTACCAGCTACAGCTTAGTAATTAAAACCATTTCTAGGAAAAAAATTTAATACTACCTGAATTCCTGGCAGCCAATAACAAGGCAAGGAAGATGGATTTCATAAATCATTTTGTAAATGACATAGATTGCATCTTCAAATGAAGATTTTTGTTACTAAATTCTAAAGAAAAATTATAAGGGACATTGAACAAAATATTTAGAAGGTAAATGTTTCCAATGATTGTTTTATATAGTTTCCTATTGGATGCTTGGTAAAACCAAGGATGTCACATTGTAAACTTAGTAAGAAATAAATTGTTTCTAATAATTTTATTTGTATTTTTAATAAATAATTTGTAAATTATTTAGTCAGTCTATTAGGTGGGGACCTTAGGTAATGTGGTCTAAGTTTTCTGCTTTCTGATGTCATTTGCTATGGGTAGTTCTCAGTCTATTAGACTGATCATCATACATTCTTCTAAACATTCTCTTTTCTTTGGGTATGTACTACTACTTTGAGGTTTTGAATGGAAACAAGATTTGGAAATTCATCCTCTCTACTGAGAATTATGTCACTAACAAAGCAAATTTTGAGTATACATTGTGTATTAGGAAAAGCATGCTATTCTCTCAGATGTTTAATGTAACAATACAGAGTGCAATTGTAGAAGCAAAATGTTAAGGTCCAAATGCAGAATCCACTCTCTTTTTAGTTGCAGGACATTAGTGTCTTAGCATCTTCCATAAAATGGAATTAATAGGGAGTATCATAAGGTTTAAAGAAAGATTAAATACATATAAGATACATGATTAGCACCATCTAACAGAGGGCTTATTGTCTCAGATAAATGACTGTAAATTTCACATGCCTTTATGCCTTCAGGAAGTCAGCTTGAATTCTGTTTGTAGAGAAGGGCTCCCTCTTGCATAGAGGTGAGTTGAAAGATGCCAACCCTTAATGCCAGTCGTTTTTCCTAAGCAGCAGCTTGTGAGCTACTCAAATTCCTGAAAATGTATTTGAGCGAAAACTTACAGTTACACATCAAAGTGCATGGCAGAGATAATTTTACCCTGAATTTTGAGTAAGCCATCTACTTCAGCCATGAAAACGCTACAGTGTTTTACCTTGAAATGTTTGATTTTGAATTATGCCAAAATTACCAGCTACACTAGCAAAAATTAGTAATTAAAACCATTTCTAGGAAATTAAATACTTGATTTGATTGTTTAATATCGGTAACACATATTTAAGTTTTAGTAGAGTTGATGTTAGGAATGTTATGAGTTAGCAACAACAAGGAAAGAATTGGTAAAATGTACAGATTTGAAGACCCAGTCAAGGGTAATTCACCCTTATGTCATGAAATTTCTGTAGTGCTACTTAAAAGCTTTCATAATATGAAAATGGGTTTCTTTGCAAACATAGTATAGGGGAGAAAAGATGCAATACTGTTGTGCATAGAGTATTCAAAGTCACAATAACTTAATTAAGAAGTGCTATCTTTGGTGTGCATGTGTATATATATACAGATGGACTCTGGGGTGTGCAGGCTCAGTAGTTGTGATGCCTGGGCTTAGTTGCTACACAGCATGTGGGATCTTAGTTCCCTGACTAGGGATCAACCTGGGTCCCCTGCACTGCATGATATAACCTCCTCCCAGAAGTCACAGATTGCAACACCTGTAGTGACCAATGCTAATGTTAATAATAAAACAAAAGGTTGTTATTTCTCTGGGTCAAGGTCACCTCTTTATTAGTCATGGATTATCAATAATTGCAGTGTTTTATCTGTCTTTAATTTGGGTCAGTCCTCTGGACCTAGAGGCTTCCAAGGTGGTGCTAGTGCTAAAGAATGTCCCTGCCAATGCAAGAGACGAGCATTCAATCCTTGGATTGGGAAGATCTCTTGGAGAAAAAAATGGCAACTCATTCCAGTATTCTTGCCTGGGAAATCCCATGGACGGGGGAGCCTGGCAGGCTACAATCCATGGAGTCACAAAGAGTCTGACATGACTTAGGGTTGGAGTCATACATTTCCCTGTGTAGAGAAGGGCTCCCTCTTGCATAGAAAATGCCCTATTTAAGCAGCTTGTGAGCTACTCAAATTCCTGAAAATGTATTTGAGCGAAAACTTACAGTTACACATCAAAGTGCATGGCAGAGATAATTTTACCCTGAATTTTGAGTAAGCCATCTACTTCAGCCATGAAAACGCTACAGTGTTTTACCTTGAAATGTTTGATTTTGAATTATGCCAAAATTACCAGCTACACTAGCAAAAATTAGTAATTAAAACCATTTCTAGGAAATTAAATACTTGATTTGATTGTTTAATATCGGTAACACATATTTAAGTTTTAGTAGAGTTGATGTTAGGAATGTTATGAGTTAGCAACAACAAGGAAAGAATTGGTAAAATGTACAGATTTGAAGACCCAGTCAAGGGTAATTCACCCTTATGTCATGAAATTTCTGTAGTGCTACTTAAAAGCTTTCATAATATGAAAATGGGTTTCTTTGCAAACATAGTATAGGGGAGAAAAGATGCAATACTGTTGTGCATAGAGTATTCAAAGTCACAATAACTTAATTAAGAAGTGCTATCTTTGGTGTGCATGTGTATATATATACAGATGGACTCTGGGGTGTGCAGGCTCAGTAGTTGTGATGCCTGGGCTTAGTTGCTACACAGCATGTGGGATCTTAGTTCCCTGACTAGGGATCAACCTGGGTCCCCTGCACTGCATGATATAACCTCCTCCCAGAAGTCACAGATTGCAACACCTGTAGTGACCAATGCTAATGTTAATAATAAAACAAAAGGTTGTTATTTCTCTGGGTCAAGGTCACCTCTTTATTAGTCATGGATTATCAATAATTGCAGTGTTTTATCTGTCTTTAATTTGGGTCAGTCCTCTGGACCTAGAGGCTTCCAAGGTGGTGCTAGTGCTAAAGAATGTCCCTGCCAATGCAAGAGACGAGCATTCAATCCTTGGATTGGGAAGATCTCTTGGAGAAAAAAATGGCAACTCATTCCAGTATTCTTGCCTGGGAAATCCCATGGACGGGGGAGCCTGGCAGGCTACAATCCATGGAGTCACAAAGAGTCTGACATGACTTAGTGAGTAAACAACAATAAAAAAATAAGCTATTAACAGAAGTCATACATCCCTTCTGGTCTGAAGCACTTAAAAACAGGCATGAGTTCTCCATACTTTCTCTTTCCCTTCTGTACTAAGTCCTGAATCCCTGTGTTGAAATGGTAAAGACACACAATGTAAGCAAACTAGATTCTTAGATTCCAGTGTGAAAGGGAGTCGTTCTACAAAGCTACTGGATGCTCAGAGCAACTTGCATGAATGAGAAATAAGCTTTATGTTTAAAGTTATTATGACTTTAAGATTTATATGTTTCTGTAGAATAGCCTAGCCTAATTGACAAACAGCAGTGGGTTAAGAGCAAATTAGATAAGAACAAAACGAAAAGTACTAAACATTATACTCCTTCACAATTTTTTATATGTGAAATAGAGGTGAAGAAGGACATCACTTTGCCAACAAAGTTCTGTATAGTCAAGGATATGGTCTTTCCAGTAGTCATGTATGGATGTGAGAGCTGGACATTAAAGAAGGCAGGGTGCCAAAGAATTGATGCTTTTCGAACTGTGGAGCTACAGGAGATGCTTGAAAGTCCCTTGAAAAGCAAGGAGATCAAACTAGTCAGTCTTTATATATATATATATTTAATATTTTTCCTACAAGTATCCCTTTTTTTTTAAACATTTATTTATTTTTTTTTTGGGGGGGGGGGGTGGGGAGGGAGGGGGCCGGGCGGCCCACTTCTATTGGTCTTCCATTTGTCCACTCCCTTCCATCTTCGTTCCTTGGCCCGTGTGGGCCTCCCATTGCAGTGGCCTCCGTTGTCGCAGAGCACCGGCTCTGAGCGCATGCGCTCCAGAGCTCCAGCTCAGTAATTGGACATACTGGTCCAGCTGCTCCGCAGCACTTGGGATCTTCCCAGGCCAGGGATGGAACCGGCACCCCTTGCACTTCAAGGTGGTGTCCTCACCCACAGGACCACCAGGGAAGCCCGTCTGTAGACTTTTTGATGATGGCCATTCTGACTGCTGTGAAGTGATATCTCATTGTGGGTTTGATATGCATTCTTGCCTGGGAAATCCCACAGGGCTACAATCCATGGAGTCACAAAGAGTCTGACATGACTTAGTGAGTAAACAACAATAAAAAAATAAGCTATTAACAGAAGTCATACATCCCTTCTGGTCTGAAGCACTTAAAAACAGGCATGAGTTCTCCATACTTTCTCTTTCCCTTCTGTACTAAGTCCTGAATCCCTGTGTTGAAATGGTAAAGACACACAATGTAAGCAAACTAGATTCTTAGATTCCAGTGTGAAAGGGAGTCGTTCTACAAAGCTACTGGATGCTCAGAGCAACTTGCATGAATGAGAAATAAGCTTTATGTTTAAAGTTATTATGACTTTAAGATTTATATGTTTCTGTAGAATAGCCTAGCCTAATTGACAAACAGCAGTGGGTTAAGAGCAAATTAGATAAGAACAAAACGAAAAGTACTAAACATTATACTCCTTCACAATTTTTTATATGTGAAATAGAGGTGAAGAAGGACATCACTTTGCCAACAAAGTTCTGTATAGTCAAGGATATGGTCTTTCCAGTAGTCATGTATGGATGTGAGAGCTGGACATTAAAGAAGGCAGGGTGCCAAAGAATTGATGCTTTTCGAACTGTGGAGCTACAGGAGATGCTTGAAAGTCCCTTGAAAAGCAAGGAGATCAAACTAGTCAGTCTTTATATATATATATATTTAATATTTTTCCTACAAGTATCCCTTTTTTTTTAAACATTTATTTATTTGTTTTTTTGGGGGGTGGGGTGAGGAGGGATGGGGGCGGGCGGGCCACTTCTATTGGTCTTCCATTTGTCCACTCCCTTCCATCTTCGTTCCTTGGCCCGTGCGGGCCTCCCATTGCAGTGGCCTCCGTTGTCGCAGAGCACCGGCTCTGAGCGCATGCGCTCCAGAGCTCCAGCTCAGTAATTGGACATACTGGTCCAGCTGCTCCGCAGCACTTGGGATCTTCCCAGGCCAGGGATGGAACCGGCACCCCTTGCACTTCAAGGTGGTGTCCTCACCCACAGGACCACCAGGGAAGCCCGTCTGTAGACTTTTTGATGATGGCCATTCTGACTGCTGTGAAGTGATATCTCATTGTGGGTTTGATTTGCATTTCTCTAATAATGAGCAATGTTGAACATCTTTTCATGTGTTTGTTGGTCATCTGTATGTCTTCTTTGGAGAGACGTCTATTCAGGTCTTTTTTCCACTTTTTTGATTAGGTTGTATGTTTTTTGGGAAATTGAGTTGTCTGAGCTGCTTGCATATTTTAGAAGTGAATCTTTTGTCAGTTGCTCCATTTGCTATTATTTTCTTCCATTCTGAGGGCTGTGTTTTCACTTTGTTTATAATTTGCTTTGCTGTGCAAAAACTTTTATATTTGATTAGGTCCCACTTATTTATTTTGGCTTTTATTTCCCTAGGAGATGGGTCATAGAGAATCTTACTTTGATTTATGTAAAAGAGTGTTCTGCCTATGTTTTCCTCTAAGAGTTTATGGTTTCTGGTCTTCCATTTAGGTCTTTAATCTGTTCTGAATTTATCTTTGTGTATGGTGTTAGAAAGTGTTGAAACTTCATTCTTTTACATGTAGCTGTCCAGTTTTCCCATCTCCACTTACTAAAGAGGGTGTCTTTGCCCTGTTGTATATTCTTTCCTCCTGTGTCAAAAATAAGGTACCCATAAGTTCATGGGTTTATCTCTGTCTTGTTCCATTGGTCTATATTTCTGTTTTTGTGCCAGTACCATACTGTCCTGATGACTGTTGCTTTTTAGTATAGTCTGAAGTCAGGAAGGTTGATCCCTCCAGCTCCATTCTTCTGTCTCAAGACTGCTTTGGCTACCTGGAGTCTTTTGTGTTTCCATATGAATTATGCTATTTTTTGTTTTAGTTCTGTGAAAAATGCCATTGGTAATTTGATAGGGATCACATTGATTCTTAAGATTACATTTGGTAGCGTAGTCATTTTTATGATATTGATTTTTCCAACCCAGGTACATGGAATATCTCTCCATCTGTATATATGTTGTTTGATTTCTTTCATCAGTGTCTTTTAATTTTCTGTGTACAGTTCTATTGTCTCCTTTGGTAGTTTTATTCCTAGATATTTTATTGTTTTTGTTGCAGTGGTGAATGAGATTGCTTCCTTGGTTTCTCTTTCCGATTTTTTACTGTTAATATATAGGAATATGAGTAATTTCTTTTTTAATTTTTTACTTTTATTTTACTTTTAACTTTTATAGAATTTTGTTGTTTACAGATATGTATGTTCCCAGATTAGTAATATGGATATCCCTGCCTTCTTAACCCTCCCGACCTACAAGTAATTTCTGTGTATTGATTTTGTATCCTGAGACTTTGCTAAATTCACTGATTAGCTCTAGTAATTTTCTGATAGTATCTTCAGGGTTTTCTATGTATAGTATAATGTCATCTGCAAACAGTGGGAATTTTGCTTCTTTTTCAATCTGGATTCCTTTTACTTTTTCTTCTCTAATTGCCATAGCTAGGACTTCCAAGACCATGTTGAATAATAACGGTGAGAGTAGATACCCCTATCTTATTCCTTATCTTAGAGGGAATGCTCTAATGTTCCAACAGGTTTCACTGTTGAGAATAATGTTTGCTGTGTACTTACCCTATATAGCTTTCACTATGTTGAGATAGGTTCCTTCTGTGCCCATTTTTGAACAGTTTTTATCATAAATGGGTGCTTGATTTTGTCAAAGGCTTTTTATGCATCTATTGAGATGATCATATGATTTTTACCTTTCAATTTGCTGATATGATATATCACATTGATTGATTTGTGGATATTCAAGAATCCTTGCATGCCTGGAATAAACCTGACTTGATTATAGTGTATGAGGTTTCTAATGCGTTGTTGAATTCTGTTTGCTAGAATTTTCTTGAGGATTTTTGCATCTATGTTCATCAATGATATTGGCCTGTAATTTTGTTTTTTTGGTGTTGTCTTTGCCTGGTTTTGATAACAGGGTGGTGGTGGTCTCATAGAATAAGTTTTGAAGTGTTCCTTCCTGTGCAGTTTTTTGGAAGAGTTTTCGAAAGATAGGGTTTAAGTCTTCTCTAAATGATTGATAGAATTCACCTGTGAAGTCATTTGGCCCTGGGCTTTTATTTTTCAGGTGATTTTTAATCACAGATTCTATTCCAGTGCTTATAATTGGGTTGTTCATAATTTCTATTTCTACCTGGTTCAGTATTGGAAGATTTCACTTATCTAAGAATCTGTCCATTTCTTCCAGATTGTCCAATTTATTGCCATATAGTTGTTCATAATAGTCTTTTGTAATCCTTTGTATTTTCACTCTTCTTACTTTTAGTCTATATGTGTAGATCTGAAGTGGGTTTCTTATAAACAGGATATATATACAGGTCTTGTTTTGTATCTATTCAGCCAGTCTGTGTCTTTTGCTTGAAGGACTCAATCCATTTACACATAAAATAATTATTGATACATATGTTCCTATTGCAATCCTCTTAAATGTTTGGGGTTTGCCGACTACATTTTTTTTTGGTCATTCTAAATTCACTGATTAGCTCTAGTAATTTTCTGATAGTATCTTCAGGGTTTTCTATGTATAGTATAATGTCATCTGCAAACAGTGGGAATTTTGCTTCTTTTTCAATCTGGATTCCTTTTACTTTTTCTTCTCTAATTGCCATAGCTAGGACTTCCAAGACCATGTTGAATAATAACGGTGAGAGTAGATACCCCTATCTTATTCCTTATCTTAGAGGGAATGCTCTAATGTTCCAACAGGTTTCACTGTTGAGAATAATGTTTGCTGTGTACTTACCCTATATAGCTTTCACTATGTTGAGATAGGTTCCTTCTGTGCCCATTTTTGAACAGTTTTTATCATAAATGGGTGCTGGATTTTTCCAAAGACTTTTTCTGCATCTGTTGAGATTATCATATGATTTTTATCTTTAAATTTGTTAACATGGTGTATCACATTGATTGATTTGTGGATACTGAAGAATCCTTGCATGCCTGGAATAAACCTGACTTGATCATGTATGAACACTTTTGTGTGTTGTTGAATTCTGTTTGCTAGAATTTTCTTGAGGATTTTTGCATTTATGTTTATCAGTGATACTGGCCTGTAACTTTCTTTTTTGTGTGTTGTCTTTCCCTGGTTTTGGACTCAGGGTGATGGTGGCCTTGTAGAATGAGTTTGGAAGTGTTACTTCCTGTTCAGTTTTTTGGAAGAGTTTTCGAAAGATAGGGTTTAAGTCTTCTCTAAATGATTGATAGAATTCACCTGTGAAGTCATTTGGCCCTGGGCTTTTATTTTTCAGGTGATTTTTAATCACAGATTCTATTCCAGTGCTTATAATTGGGTTGTTCATAATTTCTATTTCTACCTGGTTCAGTATTGGAAGATTTCACTTATCTAAGAATCTGTCCATTTCTTCCAGATTGTCCAATTTATTGCCATATAGTTGTTCATAATAGTCTTTTGTAATCCTTTGTATTTTCACTCTTCTTACTTTTAGTCTATATGTGTAGATCTGAAGTGGGTTTCTTATAAACAGGATATATATACAGGTCTTGTTTTGTATCTATTCAGCCAGTCTGTGTCTTTTGCTTGAAGGACTCAATCCATTTACACATAAAATAATTATTGATACATATGTTCCTATTGCAATCCTCTTAAATGTTTGGGGTTTGTTTTGTAGATCTTTTTCTTGTGTTTGCTAACTATGTAAGGCCCTTCAACGTTTGATGTAAGGCTGGTTTGGTGGTACTAAATTCTCTTAACTTTTGCTTGTGTGTAAAGCTTTTCATTTGTCCATCCATTTTAAATGAGATCCTTGCCAGGTAGAGCAATCTTGGTTGTAAAATTTTCCCTTTCAGTACTTTAAATATGTCCTGCCAGTTCTGTCTGGCCTGCAGCATTTCTGCTGATAGATCAGCTGCTAAACATATGGGGTTTACCTTGTATGTCACTTGTTGCTTTTCCCTTGCTGCATTTAATATTCTTTCTTTGTGTTTAATTTGTGTTATCTTGATGAGTATGTGTCTTGGCTTGTTTCTCCTGGGGTTTATCCTTTATGGGACTCTTTGTGCTTCGTGGAGTTGATTGACTATTTCCCTTCCCGTGTTGGGGAAGTTTTCAACTATAATCTCTCCAAAATTTTTCTCATACCCTTTCTTTCTCTCTTCTTCTTCTGGAACCCCTATAATTCGAGTGTTGGTGCGTTTGATATTATCCCAGAGGTCTCTGAGACCATCCTTCATTCTTTTCATTCTTTGAATTTTATTCTGTTCTTCAGCAGTTATTTCCACCATTCTATCTTCGAGCTCACTTACCCTTCTTCTGTCTCAGATATTCTACTGTGAATTCCTTCTGGAGTATTTTTAAGTTCAGTTCAAATGAAACAGTTGTCTCTGTTTGTTTATTCCTAATTTCTTACCCGTCTTTGTTCAGTGTGTTGATTTATTCTTGCATTTTCTCCATTCTATTTTCAAGGTTTTGGATTCATCCTTACTCTCTTTTTAATCTGAATTCTCTTTCAGTTAGTTTGTCTAATTCCAGTTTATTTATTTGGACTGATGTGTTTGTCAGTTGTTCCTTCATTTGTACAGTATTTCTCTGGCTTTTCATTATTATTATTAATTTTTTAACTTACTGTGTTTGAAGTCTCCTTTTCCCAGGCTTTGAGGTTGAATTCTTCCTTACTTTTGGTTTCTGCTCTCATAACGTTGGTCCAGTAGTTTGTGTAAGTTTTGTGTAGTGTGTGGGAGGAGGTGAGATTTTATTTTTGTTTTTTTTTTTTTTCCCTCTGATGGGCAGGCCTGAGAGGTCTGCTGATGACTGGTTTTGTATTTTTGTCTTGTTTGTTGTTTGGATGAGGCGTCTTTCTCAGGGTGCTACTGGTTGTTGGATGATACTGTGTCTTACATCCAAGTGGGAGTTGCCTTTGTGGGAATTCTTACTGTTTAGTGCTATCTAGTGCTAGGCATTCTCTGGTAGTATAGGGTCTTGGAGTCAATGCTCCCTCTCCAAAGTCTCAGTGCTTGATCTCTGGGCAGGAATGGAAATTCCCTGCCAGACCTCTTTATGACACTGAGGAAGGCAAATTTTTCTTAAGCAGGACACCAAAACGCCACCTTTTGGAGATGCCCGTTTTCCTGGGGCAAGATCTTTTAATATGAATTTTTTTAGTGTTCATCTTCATTTTCTGTCATGGTGATTCCATTAGTAGACATAGTATATTCATAACCATAGTGAACATTAAAGTTAATGAGTCAGAAAGCACACATTTGTTATTTTGGTTGACATGTATTTGTTTAAATACAATGTAAACCAAAATGACAATAAAAATAAAAAACATTTGTTGATGTTCTACTCAAAGTGCTTTACTTATATTGACATAATAAAGGTGAAGATACTGAGTCATAGAGAAGATAAATAGGTAGCCTGAGATCACTCAGTCTGCCCAGCTAGCAGGTAGTTGAACTAAAAGTAAAATCTAGGCAGTTTGCTTTCAGAGGTCATTCTAAATACTTTGCAGTGGTGGTTCTCAGTTAAGAAAAATAATAAACTTAGGTTGTATTAATAATTACTAGTTACTCTGACAATCAAAAAATAGGGGAGATGTTAGGCTGTAAGGATTAGGAGAAGTAAAGTTCTGAGGTTATTTATGGATTTTCCCAGTTGTCAGCAGTTAGTCAGCCATTGCCAGCCTCTAGTCAAAAGACTGAAAGTCATATCAGGTGTGTCACGCATTTGGTCAGCCATGGAGTCCAGTATTAGCTGACATTAACTGATATGAGTACTAAAACAGATTTTCCACTGCTTCACAAACTCTTCTTCTCAAGTACCTCAAATAAGAGAGAAGAATGAACTGGCACTCTATGGAGACCTAGGAAGGGATCATGCTTGGACTGAATATCATGTTGAAACTTATCTTACACATATATATGAGAAATTATTATGCAGAATATATTCAATTTCACAAAAATGTATCCATTTTAGCACAAAAGTATGTTTTATCCAGAACTTTGCAATAATTTGACATTCTGGAAACATGCACCATGTTTAATCTGGAAATGCAGATTGAATATTAAGAGACGCAGGATTCCACTGCACATCCATCAAGAGATGCAGGGTTCCACTGCACATCCATCAGGATGACTACTTTCAGAAAACCCCAGAAAATAACATGTGTTGGTAATGATATATAGAAATTAGAACACTTTTACACTGTTGGTAGAAATATATAATGGTACAGGCTCCGTGGAAAACAATATGATGTTTTCTCACAATATTAAAAATAAAATGACTATATGACTTAGGTTACTGTTTTGGAGTATATACCCAAAAGCAGACTATATATGCCAAAGAATATTGGAGATATATTTGTGCACCCATATTTATAGTAGCATTATTCATGATACCCAAGAGGTGGATGTAACCCAGGTGTTTATCAGTGGCTGAATGGATACACAAAATAAAAGGTATAATTAACACACAAAAGACTGGAATATCATAGGTAGCCTGAGATCACTCAGTCTGCCCAGCTAGCAGGTAGTTGAACTAAAAGTAAAATCTAGGCAGTTTGCTTTCAGAGGTCATTCTAAATACTTTGCAGTGGTGGTTCTCAGTTAAGAAAAATAATAAACTTAGGTTGTATTAATAATTACTAGTTACTCTGACAATCAAAAAATAGGGGAGATGTTAGGCTGTAAGGATTAGGAGAAGTAAAGTTCTGAGGTTATTTATGGATTTTCCCAGTTGTCAGCAGTTAGTCAGCCATTGCCAGCCTCTAGTCAAAAGACTGAAAGTCATATCAGGTGTGTCACGCATTTGGTCAGCCATGGAGTCCAGTATTAGCTGACATTAACTGATATGAGTACTAAAACAGATTTTCCACTGCTTCACAAACTCTTCTTCTCAAGTACCTCAAATAAGAGAGAAGAATGAACTGGCACTCTATGGAGACCTAGGAAGGGATCATGCTTGGACTGAATATCATGTTGAAACTTATCTTACACATATATATGAGAAATTATTATGCAGAATATATTCAATTTCACAAAAATGTATCCATTTTAGCACAAAAGTATGTTTTATCCAGAACTTTGCAATAATTTGACATTCTGGAAACATGCACCATGTTTAATCTGGAAATGCAGATTGAATATTAAGAGACGCAGGATTCCACTGCACATCCATCAAGAGATGCAGGGTTCCACTGCACATCCATCAGGATGACTACTTTCAGAAAACCCCAGAAAATAACATGTGTTGGTAATGATATATAGAAATTAGAACACTTTTACACTGTTGGTAGAAATATATAATGGTACAGGCTCCGTGGAAAACAATATGATGTTTTCTCACAATATTAAAAATAAAATGACTATATGACTTAGGTTACTGTTTTGGAGTATATACCCAAAAGCAGACTATATATGCCAAAGAATATTGGAGATATATTTGTGCACCCATATTTATAGTAGCATTATTCATGATACCCAAGAGGTGGATGTAACCCAGGTGTTTATCAGTGGCTGAATGGATACACAAAATATGGTATATACACACAATGGAATATCATTCAGCCTGAAAAAGGATGGAAATTCTGACACATGCTACTACAGAAATGAGCCTTGAGGATATTATGCTAAGTGAAATAAGCCAGTCACAAAAAAGACAAATGTGTACGTATGATTCCATTTATATGAGGTACTTAATTTAAATGGAAATAGAAAGGTGGTTACCAGGGGCTTGAGGAGAGGGAGAATGGGGACTGTTGTTTGCTGGAGAGTTTGAGTTTGAATGATGAAAAGAGTTCTGACGTTGGATGATGGTGATGGTTACATAACAACGTGAGTGTACTTACTGTCACTGAACTGCATCCCTAAAAGTCGTCTTGAGAGAGGAACAGGGCACTGTTAATTATCACCCCAAGACAATTTGCATAAGTGAAGATTAGTCTGTTCTCAACAGAAAGGCCATCGTGATCTTTGACAAAAGTCTGATCAGAATCTGCTGAAAACTTCCAGCAGCCTCCTATTTCCACAAGTGGCTAATGGCTATCATATTGTCCAGTGTTGAGCTAAATGATTTATATCCCAAGCTCTCTATTTTTGCAAAAAGAATTGTCCTTTTCCTCACTTAAAGAAAGTTAATAGTTCTCATGATTTCAGCTAGTATGTAAGCTCCTCGAGTGCGAAGACTACATGTTTACTCATTCCTGTATCCTCAGTGTTGTCACTCTTGTGAGATATCTCTGGGATTCATTTCAGTGTCTGGCACGAAGTAAGGCCTTAATATATGTTGAAATAAACAATGACTGTATTAGCAGCTGTTGTTCAGTTGCCACATTCTGTCTGACTCTTCGCGACCTCATAGACTGCAGCAAACTCCAGGAGATAGGGAGGGACAGGAAAGCTGAATGACTGAACCGAAATGAACGGGACCAGACTGCAGTGCGCAAGGCCTCCCTGTCCCTCCCTATCTCCCAGAGTTTGCCCAAATTCATGTCCATTGACTCGGTGATGCCATTCAGCCACCTCATCCTCTGTCACCCTCTTCTTCTGCTTTCAATCTTTCCCAGCATGAGGGTCTTTTCCAGTGAGTTGACTCTTCACATCAGGTGATAAGACTACTGGAACTTCAGTATGAGTCCTTGCAGTGAGTATTCAGCGTTGAACTTCTTTAGGATTGGCTAGTTTGATTTCCTGGCTGTTCAATGGACTTTCAGGAGTCTTATCCAGCACCACAGTTCGAAAAGCATCAGTTCTTTGGTGCCCAGTGTCCGTTATGGTCCAACTTTCACATCTGTACATCGACTAGCTTTTAAAAAAAATTCCATTTATATGAGGTACTTAATTTAAATGGAAATAGAAAGGTGGTTACCAGGGGCTTGAGGAGAGGGAGAATGGGGACTGTTGTTTGCTGGAGAGTTTGAGTTTGAATGATGAAAAGAGTTCTGACGTTGGATGATGGTGATGGTTACATAACAACGTGAGTGTACTTACTGTCACTGAACTGCATCCCTAAAAGTCGTCTTGAGAGAGGAACAGGGCACTGTTAATTATCACCCCAAGACAATTTGCATAAGTGAAGATTAGTCTGTTCTCAACAGAAAGGCCATCGTGATCTTTGACAAAAGTCTGATCAGAATCTGCTGAAAACTTCCAGCAGCCTCCTATTTCCACAAGTGGCTAATGGCTATCATATTGTCCAGTGTTGAGCTAAATGATTTATATCCCAAGCTCTCTATTTTGCAAAAGAATTGTCCTTTTCCTCACTTAAAGAAAGTTAATAGTTCTCATGATTTCAGCTAGTATGTAAGCTCCTCGAGTGCGAAGACTACATGTTTACTCATTCCTGTATCCTCAGTGTTGTCACTCTTGTGAGATATCTCTGGGATTCATTTCAGTGTCTGGCACGAAGTAAGGCCTTAATATATGTTGAAATAAACAATGACTGTATTAGCAGCTGTTGTTCAGTTGCCACATTCTGTCTGACTCTTCGCGACCTCATAGACTGCAGCAAACTCCAGGAGATAGGGAGGGACAGGAAAGCTGAATGACTGAACCGAAATGAACGGGACCAGACTGCAGTGCGCAAGGCCTCCCTGTCCCTCCCTATCTCCCAGAGTTTGCCCAAATTCATGTCCATTGACTCGGTGATGCCATTCAGCCACCTCATCCTCTGTCACCCTCTTCTTCTGCTTTCAATCTTTCCCAGCATGAGGGTCTTTTCCAGTGAGTTGACTCTTCACATCAGGTGATAAGACTACTGGAACTTCAGTATGAGTCCTTGCAGTGAGTATTCAGCGTTGAACTTCTTTAGGATTGGCTAGTTTGATTTCCTGGCTGTTCAATGGACTTTCAGGAGTCTTATCCAGCACCACAGTTCGAAAAGCATCAGTTCTTTGGTGCCCAGTGTCCGTTATGGTCCAACTTTCACATCTGTACATGACTACTACAAAGACCTAGCTTTAACTATACTATGCTGGTAAAGTGATGTCTTTGCTTTTTAATATACCATCTAAAGAAATGGCAACCCACTCCACTATTCTTGCCTGGAGAATCCCTGTGGATAGAGGAGTCTGGTGGGCTATAGTCCATAGGGTCACAAAGTGCTGAACACGACTGAAGTGACCAAGCACAGGTTGGTCATAACTTTCCTTCCAAGAAGCAATCATCATTGGGTTTCATGGCTATAGTCACCATCCAGAGTGATTTATACTGTATTAACAGTAATCAAACAAAATATGATTTTGTCTTCAGACCAAAAAGTATTTAGAAATGCAATACAGTGTTTGAGGAATACTACCCCAGAAATTTATTTGTTTTCTATTTCCAATTTCCCTAATAAATATTGTGATAGATAACATAAAAATGTTTATACCAGACAACACATAAGTAGACATTAAGGTATCCAAGTATCAACATAGCTAGTCCATCATGTTGGAAAAGTGAACAAAATACTTGAACTTTATCTTTCCTTAGCCATGCCGGGATTTTCATCTTTTCTTGGTATTTCTTTGACACAAAGGAGATATCATTTTCACTCATCACCACCCTTTATAACCTTCATTTCTGGGAAATGAGGGAGGTAGGATTGAGAAATGTTGCTGGTGTGCAGGACTCACAAACAGATACAAAGAGACACCATTCGAAGACCTGCTACTTCTCCTTGCTTTTATTTAAGTTGGCTCAGATAAGGAATGTATAAAGCTTCCTGTGGGGTCTGTGTTTATGAGTGTGTGTGAGAGAGAAAGAGCTGGAGGATGGAATCCGTGCTTACTTGGGAAAGTCAGAGCTTGAAAACATGGTCAGGGGCTTGTATCATTAAGACTGTGCATTCTGGTCATACCTAGAAATGAGTCAATGACTCTTCACATCAGGTGATAAGACTACTGGAACTTCAGTATGAGTCCTTGCAGTGAGTATTCAGCGTTGAACTTCTTTAGGATTGGCTAGTTTGATTTCCTGGCTGTTCAATGGACTTTCAGGAGTCTTATCCAGCACCACAGTTCGAAAAGCATCAGTTCTTTGGTGCCCAGTGTCCGTTATGGTCCAACTTTCACATCTGTACATGACTACTACAAAGACCTAGCTTTAACTATACTATGCTGGTAAAGTGATGTCTTTGCTTTTTAATATACCATCTAAAGAAATGGCAACCCACTCCACTATTCTTGCCTGGAGAATCCCTGTGGATAGAGGAGTCTGGTGGGCTATAGTCCATAGGGTCACAAAGTGCTGAACACGACTGAAGTGACCAAGCACAGGTTGGTCATAACTTTCCTTCCAAGAAGCAATCATCATTGGGTTTCATGGCTATAGTCACCATCCAGAGTGATTTATACTGTATTAACAGTAATCAAACAAAATATGATTTTGTCTTCAGACCAAAAAGTATTTAGAAATGCAATACAGTGTTTGAGGAATACTACCCCAGAAATTTATTTGTTTTCTATTTCCAATTTCCCTAATAAATATTGTGATAGATAACATAAAAATGTTTATACCAGACAACACATAAGTAGACATTAAGGTATCCAAGTATCAACATAGCTAGTCCATC
The DNA here is from genome assembly GCA_022376925.1 of Tragulus kanchil. Taxonomy (NCBI): domain Eukaryota; kingdom Metazoa; phylum Chordata; class Mammalia; order Artiodactyla; family Tragulidae; genus Tragulus; species Tragulus kanchil. The sequence continues at coordinate 104,916,438 of JAIOJX010000024.1, forward strand.
ATGTTGGAAAAGTGAACAAAATACTTGAACTTTATCTTTCCTTAGCCATGCCGGGATTTTCATCTTTTCTTGGTATTTCTTTGACACAAAGGAGATATCATTTTCACTCATCACCACCCTTTATAACCTTCATTTCTGGGAAATGAGGGAGGTAGGATTGAGAAATGTTGCTGGTGTGCAGGACTCACAAACAGATACAAAGAGACACCATTCGAAGACCTGCTACTTCTCCTTGCTTTTATTTAAGTTGGCTCAGATAAGGAATGTATAAAGCTTCCTGTGGGGTCTGTGTTTATGAGTGTGTGTGAGAGAGAAAGAGCTGGAGGATGGAATCCGTGCTTACTTGGGAAAGTCAGAGCTTGAAAACATGGTCAGGGGCTTGTATCATTAAGACTGTGCATTCTGGTCATACCTAGAAATGAGTCAATGGATTTTTCCATTTCATCATACTATAAGCAAATTATGAGTAGTGTTTGTATTTTGTTTATTTCTGCATTCTTCACAGCACCAAGCGCTCAGTACGCTGTCAGAAAATGCTTTTTCTTTGTAATAAGAGATTCCCAATTAGCATTTGTTATTAACTGATGGCAACCAGAATTACATTTTAGTAGCAATATGTGTATATTACCCAAATGTGTAGAGTTTAATTGGATACAAGTACTATTGCAACCAGAGAGCATTTAAAAACTCAGCATTTCACATACACAGTATAAGTAACTTCTTGATATCACTGAATTAGTATGATAAAAGTTTTATTATTGCTGAACAGATGACTCATGATGCAATGATGAATATTGAATAATATTTTTGTTAACTGCATGGAAAATGTGTCTAAAAGTGTTTGAGGAAAGTGTTTACTAAACATTCATCTACACATGGCCTCAAGCAATTTAAGAAGAAATGTGTATGTGTGTGTATGTGTATGCATGTGTGTGTGTGGTAAGTAAAGGCCAATGGCAAAAATTTTTTTTTTAATCCATTGCATTAAATTCATAGTTAGCTCATTGGTATACAGGGCTTAATCTCTTTTCTTTCCTCCATTCTTTTCTTTTGTAACTTGTTTGCCATGTAGAGGCTGCAGAAGCTTGTTAAAGTACAATGCTGAGAGAATAGAGGATCCCGGAAGAAATCCAGAAACGAAACCACTCTGCCTGGCAAGCAGCCCCTTGGAAGGTAATGGCTCTGAAGAAGTTGGTAGGGGCACTTAATTATTGCTGCCTTTAATTCAATGTGAGCTGCCCAAACACCAGGAGTTTGATCTGTATGTGTTAATATAGTTAAAATAGGTACTTTTTTTCTCAAAATAAAAATAAATTGGGTGTGCAATGTATGCATCTCAAATCTGATTTATAGCTGTTCCATACTTCACAAACAGATACAAAGAGACACCATTCGAAGACCTGCTACTTCTCCTTGCTTTTATTTAAGTTGGCTCAGATAAGGAATGTATAAAGCTTCCTGTGGGGTCTGTGTTTATGAGTGTGTGTGAGAGAGAAAGAGCTGGAGGATGGAATCCGTGCTTACTTGGGAAAGTCAGAGCTTGAAAACATGGTCAGGGGCTTGTATCATTAAGACTGTGCATTCTGGTCATACCTAGAAATGAGTCAATGGATTTTTCCATTTCATCATACTATAAGCAAATTATGAGTAGTGTTTGTATTTTGTTTATTTCTGCATTCTTCACAGCACCAAGCGCTCAGTACGCTGTCAGAAAATGCTTTTTCTTTGTAATAAGAGATTCCCAATTAGCATTTGTTATTAACTGATGGCAACCAGAATTACATTTTAGTAGCAATATGTGTATATTACCCAAATGTGTAGAGTTTAATTGGATACAAGTACTATTGCAACCAGAGAGCATTTAAAAACTCAGCATTTCACATACACAGTATAAGTAACTTCTTGATATCACTGAATTAGTATGATAAAAGTTTTATTATTGCTGAACAGATGACTCATGATGCAATGATGAATATTGAATAATATTTTTGTTAACTGCATGGAAAATGTGTCTAAAAGTGTTTGAGGAAAGTGTTTACTAAACATTCATCTACACATGGCCTCAAGCAATTTAAGAAGAAATGTGTATGTGTGTGTATGTGTATGCATGTGTGTGTGTGGTAAGTAAAGGCCAATGGCAAAAATTTTTTTTTTAATCCATTGCATTAAATTCATAGTTAGCTCATTGGTATACAGGGCTTAATCTCTTTTCTTTCCTCCATTCTTTTCTTTTGTAACTTGTTTGCCATGTAGAGGCTGCAGAAGCTTGTTAAAGTACAATGCTGAGAGAATAGAGGATCCCGGAAGAAATCCAGAAACGAAACCACTCTGCCTGGCAAGCAGCCCCTTGGAAGGTAATGGCTCTGAAGAAGTTGGTAGGGGCACTTAATTATTGCTGCCTTTAATTCAATGTGAGCTGCCCAAACACCAGGAGTTTGATCTGTATGTGTTAATATAGTTAAAATAGGTACTTTTTTTCTCAAAATAAAAATAAATTGGGTGTGCAATGTATGCATCTCAAATCTGATTTATAGCTGTTCCATACTTCAGAGATAAGGGTTTAGGTAGCATTGCATTTAAAACAAACACTTGCCATTATCTATAAAAATGCGGTTATTCTGACTTCAGAGTTGTCTTTCCAGAGTCTTTCCCTTCATATACACATGTACTCACACATATATATGTAATGAATGATGATGGCATATAAAGAAATAATACTGCCTTCTCCAAGCCACTTAATTTTTAACCCACCCAAAATAATGCCCCTTTACACTGATTATGTAGCAGTTGGACCAGATGCTTTATGACTTCTTTTCTATTGAAGTTTCTTTCTATAGATGACAGAAGCTTTAGCCTTTATTGCGGGAGAAGCTATTAATCTGTCTTCTGACTTTCCCCTACTTCCCACAGAAAAAACAATTTGCTCTTCGAAAGTTTGTTTGGAAATGAAACCAAATTCTGTGTTTCCTTTACAGATGGTTGGCCTCTTTCAGTTAGTGGCTGCATTACTCATTTAAACAATCATACAGGTCAATAAAGTGTAATCTAAATTATTTAGTCTCTTAGTGTTTTTCAGACACCGCTGACAGTTGGAGAAGCTCCAGCTGCTGGTTGTACCTGGATTTGAACTCCACCCAATGATAACAGAGTTTTAGTCAGAATTCCAGAGCCCATCCATGGACAATGTCTACAAACCCACTTGGCAATCTTGTTACATTGGTCCTGAGGGATTATAGCCTAAGAATCAATATGTCTACACAGGATGATTATTTTCAGATGAAATGTTTAAAATCTGACTGATTTTCAAAACTCATTACTACCTGGACGGTCTTTCTTCTGAAGCCTAACTTTATAACACCTTTCTTTTTTGTTTGTCCCCCACAGGGAACAATTCAGATCTACTGAATAGACTAGCAAAATATTATGATAACCTTTTCCATCCTAATTTGTACTGGAGGCTGAGTGTGTACTAGGATCAACATTAATTACTGTATAACATTTCAGCAGTGTGGTTCATGGAAATGTCAGGGACTTAGCTAAAGGGGACTTGGGGTCTTGAAAACATCAGGGGGGAAGAAGCTAAAGAACATGTGCTCCACAGGACAATGGGGATTTACAAACACAAAATTTAGGACGAAGGTGGAAAAAGAAAAAAAAAAATCCAAGTCTGAGGTGTTAATGCCAAACAAATCCAATAAGAGTTAGGTTTATCAAGGTAAAGAAAAAACACAGTGCTATACAATCTGGTGGCCCTTCTGCCATCTTTGAATAATTTAAAAATTACTTAAAATTTAGGGTCCAGCAGTGAACATAACAGCTCGCAAAATAAATGATTTTTTATAATAAGGGGTCTAGTTTGTTAAAGTTAATATATCAGTTTGAATTAATGAATTTTTAATTCAGATTGCTTTTGCAGCTTGAATTCAGACTAATTACAGGTTTTAAATTGTCACTAGTCGGAGCTCAGCCAAGGCATATTTCTTCTCTTCTTTACTTGTACCCTGAGAATTCATGAATCAATTTTTTTCTGGGTCATGACTTTGCCCCACCAGGAGCAGAGAAAACCCTTTAGTGAGAAGAAAATTCAATGGCAGGGATCCCAGTCAGTCAGAATTTACACGCAAAATGCAAGGAAGTAAATGACAGGAAATTTCCCAGGTCTGGGGGCAGGGGAAGGCTTAAAAATCACATATGATTGAAACAGTAATGAATTTTAAAAAATACTTCCATGCACAGCAGTACCCACACCCATCCTTGTAATTTAGGATTACTGAATAGTTTAGGAAAGGGACTGCTTTTTGCAAGCCTTTTTTTTAAACAGCAGAGGTCACCTCAGTACACACCTCTTCAGGGGGGAAAATGTTTTCTGTTCAGTGGTGATAAATTAAGTACTTTTAAACCATCAGCAAGTCTTCTCTTATTTCATTGAAACTAAAATATCAAACACATATGGCTAGATGCCATTTTTTTTTTTTTTACAAAAAGCTTAGGCAAAATGAAACTGTTTTAAAATGAAATTACTGAGTTTCCATCCTTTAAAAAAATGATTGTTTTCCAGAGTGAATGTGTCTAATAGGAAATAATATAAATAATAAAAGCATCAATTATATTTCCAATTTGCCTAAGAATCTTCCATTTTTTATTTACTGTTAGAAATATATCCAGCGACTCCTTCTGGCCCAGTCACTGTGACTTATTTTTAAAACTAATTGTATCTATAAAATATACCTGTTAACAAAGACTAGTTAATAAATAGCTGATTAAATGTAAAAACTTCCAAAAAGGGGAAAAAGTTATTTAACAAAGCTTCATTTAATAAAACATACATTAGCTTCAATAAATTGTAGTAAACTCAATTTTTGTTTTTTGACTGTTTTAACTTTGAACTGTAGTTCATTTGATCTTGCATTATGAACTAATATGGGCACTTGCTTTTCATATATTTAGAGACAATGGAATACTGTTTTTGCAAGATTTCATGTAAAATATTCTCCTTTTAGTTATATAATATTTAGTAGAGTACACTTTAAAAATTACATCCAGTTACATTATATACCTTTAAATATTTAATTCATGTTTTCCAAAGAACTCATTACCTACACAATATAATTTTAAACAAATATTTCTAATATCCCTTTTATTGTATGTGCCAAAATATCATTTTCATATTATAAGGAACAACAGTAACTGTTGACAAGGAGAAAAGGATTTCTTAATTTCTTCTCCTTTCCCTCACCTTTCCTTTTCCTAGAGAAGATGACAAGGTTGCTTTAACTTTCACATGAAGATGGTGAAGACAGTTGCCATTTTTCAGGGAATGCGGGGAAAATTCAAAGAAATAAAAATGCCCAGGAAATTCTTAAATGCTATTTTAGATTTTAATCACTTTATTAGATTTCTTGCTTGAGTGATTTGCGCAGAAAACATTTTATCTATTTTGTTTTCCTCTGATTACCAAACTGTGTTAGACACAAAAGTCTACTTGAAACTAGCTTACACTTTAAAGACAGGTTTAATAACAGGTGAACACTGGAAAATATGCAAACAAAATGGCAGACATGAATGACTTCATTTAAGACATAATTGCTTCTCATCAACCCAAGAAATCATGCAGAAACAGTCTCTGTTTTATCAAGCCAGGAAGAGACCAGAGAAATCACTCAGGCAGAGATACTAAAAGGAAGGTCCATTGTTGGGTCTCAGCCAGACAACCACTCCACACACAGATCCAAGCGTAAAGACAATAGTCCTTAGAATCACAGTTCATCATAACAGATAATTATACAGCAAGTAAGACAATAAGGTTTTTTGGCCTCTGACTATATAGACTAATTGCTGGCTATGGAGCTCTGCCTGGAAGGCATACAGCACTGCCTCTGCAATGTCTTCTTATTATGTGAGGACTGGTGTAATTTGGGTGGACAAGAGCTTTAGTGTCTAGTGAATTCCATATGGTGGCTCTTTCTCTTCTGTGGATTTTTTTCCCCTGACATATATAGTGATATTCCAAATGGTTGCTGATCTATCTGTCTGTAAGGAGTTTTAAAATGAAATAATCCTGCCTAGTATTCCAAAGAAGTTTGTAGTTGGTCAAAAAAAAAAAAAGATTTTTAAAAAAAGACACAAGAAAATCTGGCCATTCAGCTACAGGGTTTGCCTTTATACATTACAAAATATTAAAATTAGGATATGATGTCAGCTTTTACAGAGATGCCTATGGGTGTCAGCAGATTTACTGGGTAATATAGACAAAATTCAGAGTTAACAAACACTGCTTTCCAATATGCATCTGGAAGGAATAAATTCCCCCCTTCATTTGTGTGTGTATGTGTGTGTGTGTGTGTGTGTGTTTTAATTCCCTTAACTCTCTAACAGGATCTATCGTGATTACATTTATTATTTATTTTTTTTATTATCATATGTGTTTTATGAGAGTAAGTTCCTGACAAGATATCAAGGGATGCAGAGGCTCTAGGTTAGCGATCTCTTCTTTCCCCATGAGAAACAAATACGTCTCCCTGCAATTTGTACAACCCCGAAAGCCAGCCAATTAACTTGAAGTTGAGTTTTGACTCAAACTTGTGACCCCTCAAGCCACAGAGCCCTATTCTACATCTGGCACCATTGAGCCATGCTAGGGTAAAAATAATCTCTGCTGTTGTTTTTGTGTGTGTGTGTGTGTTGCTTCTTTTCGTTTTTCTGAAATAATAATAGTTGATGTTTCTAAGCCCTCCTGAGGTCTTTAGAATTCCTAAAGCTTTCTACATGATATTTGTATGTTTTCCCCACTTTGGGAGGAAAAGAGAGCTGGAACACAATCTATTTTATTGAACAAAGTTTGCAGTTCATGGAAGGCTTTCCTGCTCCCATGTGCAAGTACTGACCATTACATCATGCGCCCTGAGGGTTGTGCTAGAAAAGAAAAAAAGAAGGCGAAATCAGCAAAAATAAAAGAGTCTTCCTGACTTGAATGGAAAAAAGTGCTTGTTTTTTGTTAAACACCACAAATTCACAGGAAGGCTGGCAAGTGTAATAGCATTCTGAGCATATGCTACATCAGAGGCACAAAGCCCTCCTTTAAAGAAATACACATTTTGATTCCTAAGATTGGTGAAAATAAAACCATAATTTACAAGCTATGTCATCTCTTTTGAATTTAGATTCTATTAGGATTGACTATGCACTACTCAAACCAGTCTTGTTTCACTCACTTTTTATTGTAAATTACTTTGACTTTTTTTTTGCAGTAAAAAAGAAAGAAGGTACATATCTTTTGAAACCAGGTGAACTGAAAATCAGAATAAAAAGAAATCCTGAGCAAAGTGAATTTGATCTTTCTCTTACCTGTTTTACTTCAGTTTTCTGACAATGCTGGACATTTAGCTGTTGGAGATGTTTGATGCGTTATGTATCAAATATACGGTTAGATGTTCTAAGTAATAATATAATACAGTTTCTAGTGAATAATGAGGTGATACTTCCAAAAGGGGCTTTGAGCAGTGTCTGCAATTTAGCTGCCATTAAATAGTTATCTCGTTTCGACCCCACGTGTCTATTTTTAATTGGGAATAAAGTGAATTCACTATTTATTTATGGTTTGATTTGTAGAAAAAAATGAAAACAAAACCAAGTCCAAAAGGCCAATCACTTTGCTATTGTGGTATTTGAATGCATTCTCTTATTCTGTGCGAATTTTTTTTTTTTTGAAAGTACACAGATCTTAAATACCGTAACTAGAAAGCTGATATGGTTTGGATTTCAGATGATAAACACTACCAAACGGTGTCATATTAAAATGTAAAAACTCTGCATGCATGCCACAGCCTCTGCCTGCTCTGAGTTTGGTTGTAGGAGTGTTTTTTTGACTTCTAAATCACACATTTGCTAAAATGAGCTCTGCTAGATATCAGTTTGTGCTCAGGCACAATGTGTCTCAGTCAGATTCATAAAACAGATAGCTGAACTAGACTTTGACTTTTGACATCAACAATCTGACTTCAATATTTCTCCACA